>CAXAMN010022716.1:6183-21715 GCA_963970005.1 Durusdinium trenchii | reverse complement strand
TCGTTTTCTTCCTTATACTACTGAACTGATCAGAACTTTGAGGCAGGCAGATGCACTACCTCAGAGATCAGAGTTTGATGTGACAACATCCTCTGATTCTCGAATTGTGTCATTGATTCCAGGCCTGAAGGAAATTAGACGAAGAACCTTGCCACAGATGTATTTTGAGAGATGTAAGGTTTATCGTGGTACTTTTGGTAGAGTGCATCCTCTCTTCAACTCTGAAGATGATGCAGTATTGATTATGTGGAAGCCAGGAAAATATCATCAGGTTTTCTTTATGTTTGTGTCACAACTGTCTCCTCATCATGCTACCTGCTGAAACAGCGGGCGTTGGTCTGCCAGTGATAGGAGGAGAGCATCAAAAAACTCAGCAAGTGGTAGTCGTATGCGCAAGACCACTTCAACTTGCGGGCGCCCGTCAGGGCCATGGGTGAGAGAGCACTGATGAGGGCCAACAATGAAAGGGAGGGCCATGGGGCAAAAGCTGCTACTGGTTGTCCTAAACAGGCTAGGCAAAGGCGTGTAATCACTACAGAACTTCGAGCCTGAACAGCCGCAGGCTCTGGATCTCCTTCAATGTTGAGCAAGTGAAACAACACTACCGTAAGGGTGACATCAGTCTTTAGATCGTTAGGAAACCAATGAACCCAGTGATGCGAGTCAGAGTACTCGTTACTCGACCAGCCAATGAAACTGGTAGTTAGTGTTGATCTATTCGCCGTGGGACAACCACTCATATGGCAGCACTCTGCGTCTCTCGCAGGGCAGTAAGTATCGTGTCCATTTCGCTAACTAGCGCCCAGCACGCATTGGCCCCTGGTTGAACATTGCAGTGCTGTCGATGTTTGTGTATATTTTGGAAGGTGCGTTGGATGTCGCACGCCAGGGCACGCACTGTGCTAGCACGAGTAATGAGTTCTCGACTAAGTCGTGCGTGCGGTGCGTCATAACCAGCGATCACGTCCTGGTCAGTAAGTGCCTGCAAAGCGTACACGCCGAGCTGGTCAGGGGAGCGCACCGGCTTGGGGCGAGCTCGTGTCACCACTAATTCTGGCTGACTGCCCGTGGGGAGGAATGGGACGAGTTTGTGGCAACAGCCAAGGCGGGATCGGTGGTGCCGGACGGGCTGGGGCAGCAGGTACTGCCGGTAGAGTATACATCTGTGAAAAAGGGAAGGAAGCTAAGGCTTCCCCCGGTTCTGGAGGCCTGGCCTGTCCTCGTCCTACTGCCCAGCCATGAGGAGGGAGGCATTCTGCTTGCTGGAGGATGCGATAAACCATCGCCCTTTGCGGGGCACACCGCCCATGCAAGAGAATGCCGTCATGTGTAATGTGTGGCGAATCTTCAAAGGGAAAGAGAACCTGCCCACTAGTAAGCGCAAGGGAGGATCGGCGCATCTCAGCTGGTACTGCAACTAACTGCATCTCCGATATACGAGGGCATGTACCATCATCCAACGGAGCACGTGGGAAGCCAGCAACAGCCAGACGCAGCGGAAGTTGCCTATGAGCTAGCATCACGTTGAGTTGGACAAAGTGCACTTCCCCATCTGGGTGTCTATAAACCAGGCGAGAAAAAGGAGTAAGGTCCAGTCCTCCAGGCCCGACCTCCATTGCCAAGGCACGTTCAGCTGACACTGTACTCCGTTCAGTGAGGATCGGGACTGAGGTCCAAACCCACACAAATAGGATGAAATATTACTATATGGGACAGCGGCTGTCGGAACAATCCGCCCGTGATGGCTGCCTTGTCTTTCGCAGCAGCTTGAGCCCAGGTAGCGGAATCATGAAAGAGGAGACGACAATAAAGGCAAAGCGCAGAAACACTAACAAAAAATAAACCAGGCAAGCAACGAAAACAAGAACAGACCAAAAAAGGGTCGAGTGAGCCCATTCACGAAAAGTATGACCCCAGGCTAGAGGTAATCACGAAAAAAGTTAACCACAGCGGAGGAGTGACTACAGAGGGTTCCCTGGTTTTGTTCGCACAGGGCGCGAATTATCGTATGCGTCTCCGCTTGGTATTTTGCGTTTTCATTCTCTTCACGAGTCGTTGTTCAAGTGCATCCTGCTGCTCAGGGTGCGCAACAGTGAAAATGCGTTTTCTGTGTATGCGCACTACAGCAGGGAGAGGCCGCTGAGAGGAGGCATGGGAGAGTGAGCTGATGACAGGGGCCGCGGAAGTACACTCTGATAACAGTTGGGCAAGTTTAGGTTGCAAAGCATCACACCTCATCAGTGGCGGCTCGGCAGGGTCAAAGCCAAAGTTCTGGCAGAGATGAGTATGAAGGGCTGTAAGCGATTCATCCTCCGGTCGAGGGGCAACCCAAAAACCATCATGCAACCAAATGGCTGAAGTGAAGCCTACTCGAGGTTGTAAAAAGGAGTAGGCAGCCCATGTAACTCGCTGTTCAAGAACCTCAAAGTAATGAAAAGGAGCCCCTCGCCCTGCCCGCTCTGTACCGGTAGGGCACCATGAGGGAGGGTGATGCATAGCATAACGGCTGGCAGCAAACACTTCCCGAGCAAAACTCACCAGATGAGGTGACAGCTCCGTTTGTACACGCTTCTTGAGGTACGCAATTGCCTCCTGCGGAGTAGCACTGTTGATTATGACTAGTGGCCATGTCTTTACCAGGGGGCCAATTTCATCCTCCGCAATGTGGGCCCGAAAAGCTCCTCTGAGGCAGTCTCTCGCTTGCGCGATTGGCAGTAATGCTAGGTGAACCTCAGCTGCCTTGCATTGCCGTCTCATAAGCTCATAGTGCGCTCCACTAATATCCATCTCCCAATGAGAGTTGCCAAAGAGAAGTAGCCGAACCTGCCGTGGCAGCCGCTGCGCTGCATTGCCAACTGAGTAGAATCGGCCTCCAAAGGCATCAACTGTGGGCTTGTACCCTACGCTGAGGCAATGAGAGGACGCTACTGCTAAGGCAATATAGTCCATTGCAACCCATTTGTAGTGCGGGTGTAGCCGGAGTAGTGTGTGCATCTCCTGAGGAGTAGGGGAAGGGCACTCCGTAAGGACGAAAGCAGGGACTTGCGATGCATCTCCCTGTTCAATGATGAAACCCAAAGCTTGTGCTAATTGAAACGGCGGGAGCGCCGCATGATGTAAGGGAACAAGTGGGTTGCCCGCTGCTTCCTTGGCCGCAGCACTGGCCTGACCAGCAAAATAGTCTGCTAGACGGTTGCGCTCCCTTGGCAGATAGACAAGGCGGAACAGACAAGGCGCTCGGGCAAGCAATTGCTGGCATTGTTCTAAGATGGCGACAACAGCGGGTTTTTTGATTCTTCCTTTGTGCTGAAGGTAATTAATGACAGGCAAGATGTCTCCCTGCACAACAACACTGTCTATAGAGATGCCTCTTGACAGGCAGGAGACATAGTACTCAAAAGCAAGGTTGATGGCAGCTCGACAGGCATGTGCTTCTGCTAAGACGTTATCAGCACAAGAGAGCAAGGGGATGGAAAGCCACTGGACAAGAGAGGTGGAGGACGACGTGACATGTAGCAGGCTAACACCTGCGCCCCCTGTTTGTGTGTGCTTATGTGCAGAGCCGTCGAATTGCGCAAGACAACCTTGCCATTCTTGTGGAGCAGGAGAACTGTATTTGCAGACAGATCATCCGTGGCTTGCAAACGTAAATGTGTAGCTCCACAGTGGCACAAGAAGGGTATGAGACATGCAGTAGCAGTAGGGAAGGGAAGCTTTCTGTGTTGTAACAGAAGCAACCTGAGACGGTTGTCATTCTTGGCGAAGGTGGCAATCGTGTCTCCTTTAGCAAAGGACTGAGTCGTTGCAAGCCCCTTAGGAGGGAGCAGTGCAGCTTCAAGCACGACCGTGGGGAATCGCTGCAGCCTAATCTTGGTAGAGTCAGTGCAAGAGGTACTGCTTGATTGCGGTGGAGCACGAAAGTACCTGAGCAGCGTGCTAGGCAGTGAAAGATAGACACGCTGCCATAGGTCAAGCACATGGTGCGAGATCGTGCGGTTGTGCACACACGAAATGTCCGGTCGGAGTCCACCACATTCGGTGCGGGATGGTACTTTGCGCCAGTTAATCTCTGGTGCAGGAGTAACCCACAAGGCCAGCCATGTTAGGTGTACAACCGGACAAAAGGATAACCAATGATCGATAGAGTTGAAGCCACATTGACAGAGTACACAGGGAACATACGAGTCGAGAGCTCGACAGCCTGCAGAGGACATCAGACGAGAGAACGCAGGAGGCAGTTGTTTGGGCTCAGGCACGATAATTTGATGGAAGTGCAGAAAGTTCTTGTTCTCGTCAGAAAGGTTATTCAAAGCAAAGTCCATTGGGGTAGCAGGCAGGAAGCAAGTCGGACAAAGTGCCCCATGCCCTGGTCCGCACGGAAAGCATCGTGTAAGGTTTGTACACCATACACAGGGTTGGCTACGGCTGAGTTTGCCTCTGAGGGGCAACCAGAAATCAGCATCTTCTCCTAAAGCCCATCGCAAGACAGCATATCGTGGCACTGCTCCTACCTGAGTGGTAGGCAGGTCCGCTAGCCAGTCTAAGAAGTGAATAGAGGGACCCATGGCCCAGCCATTTTTGTATATTCGTGCAGTCAAATGCCGATGAGAGGCTGCAAGAAGTTTGTTAATGGCAATTTGCTTGAACAGCTGTTTGAAACCACTCGCTCTCTGCGCAGGCGTATTGTTTTGCTTTAAAAGAGCTAGGAGCCGCTGTATGTCTTCGGCAGGAAGTTGCTGCTGCCAATACTTCCAGCATTGCTGGATTTGTGTGGCATAGGAACCTACTTGTTCCTCTGCAAAGGACCTGTGCCCTTGCCGTAAGTAGCATCCAAAAAGGGAAATCGCCTGCATAATTGTCGGGTCAAGCAGAGGGCCTAAACGTAGCCATCTGCAGAGACCTACTAACAGGTGTTGTGGGAACCAATGCCGCTGCAGCAAAAAATCTGCCATTGCATGATACAGCGGTTTAAGAAGCTTGGGCGAGAAGAAAAGTTGTGTCTGTGAATAGTAGAAAAGGCTCAGAGAAAAGGTATTGAAGTATATAATCTTCATATGAATGCTAAGGTTGGCCCGATTGGCAGCTGCTAGCCTCGTACGGAATTTTACAAGCTGTTTTGACAGCAAAGTGATAAGAGATGACTGCAGCTGCATTTTGACCATGGCTTCACTCGTGAGTTGACGCGTCCACCCTGTGTGGATTGTAAGGCCTAAATTGACAGTGGACGGCGCTATACACTGGCCACCTAGTCCTGCTTGGTCCAGACAATACAGCTGCTCAGAGGTGTAACTGACATTAGTGAGCAATTGTGTTTTTGATCGACACTGGCACGGACTGGCCGCCAATCGGCAGAGCATAGGGTGCCCTTCAGTTGCTAATCTGGGAATGGCCTCCGAGGCCATATGTATGCAGTGGTCACCGTGTCTAAGGACAAAGCGACGTGCATAACTAGGGACTCGTTGTAGCGCTGCGCTGCAAGTGGCTTGTCCTGATTCGTGGATGGGAGTTACATGACTCCAAACGTCCTCAACTTTGTGCAGCGTGTTTTCGTCAAGGGCTCTGCTGGAGAAGCCTACTTGCCAGCAGTGGTGCGTGTCCATAACAATACCTGCCGACTTCCATTTCCTGATATTTTGGAAAACCTCTTGAACCCACCTCGAGTCCGTCTGGTGACCAACTATCGTAGTGTCATCAACATACCCCGCAACCACAATGACTTGTGGGATTTGATTGAGCGCAACAAATATTGGGTCCATGGCAAGGCAGAAGAAGTACACAGACGTGGATCGCCCCATATCAACACCAGAATGCACGTTTCTTGCTGGTAAGAGTCGTCCTTGTACTTTGTGTCTTATTCTTCTACCAAACAGTAGATAACGAGCAAATTGGAGGACCCAAGGGGAGCACTGACGAATACGTAGTATATGAAGGATCCAATGTGCATTAATACGCTCAAAAGCTTTGGAAAGATCAGCAAAGAGGGCAGAAGCGGGCGAGGATCCCTCAAGGGCTCCTTGTACTTCCAGCACAGCTCTCTGCGGTTCTCGAAAGGAATTGAGCAGGGTTTGGGCAGGGTGAAAACTGTGCCGGGTAACTCGAAAAAGAATGGCAGCAGCTGTGCCGTCTTGCAGTCTGTCAAGCGTGTCAGGCATACCTAACGGTCGGAAGAAGTCCGCCGTGGGCCC
Organism: Durusdinium trenchii; assembly: GCA_963970005.1. Classification (NCBI taxonomy): domain Eukaryota; class Dinophyceae; order Suessiales; family Symbiodiniaceae; genus Durusdinium; species Durusdinium trenchii. The sequence goes on along the minus strand of CAXAMN010022716.1, from coordinate 15,530 downwards.
TTGCTTGGCATTCGGGATCCATACGCCTACCTGGGTGGGTGGTGCCAGTGCACCAGCTAAAATGTGATGAAAGTCGTCCTTAAGGATTGCAGCAGTCTGTTGTGGGAAGATCCGCCAAAGAGCATAAGGTAACCCATCAGGGCCTGGAGCTGAGTCTTTAGTAAGTAGGAGGTGCTCGATATAGTCTTGCTCAGTAGGTTCAGGAATTGCAGGCCACGGCGAGACACACCGTCGGTAAGCCGAAAGCGTGTCATGCCAATCTCGATCATACTTAACAGGGTGCGTGAACCAAAAGTCACGGGTCGCAAGCATTGCTTCATCATACTCAAGGGCTGTACGGCACTCTTGCCCATTATGTTGCAACAAAGGTCCATGATAGAAGGTGCCTCTAGGACACACGGTTTTAAGTCTGTCCCAGAAAATTTTTTGTCTTCTAGTTCGCTGGATTGGGTCTGTGTTTTCTGTGCCTATAGGCAGTTGCACATTCGCCGCAGTTGCAACTTCTGCTGCTTGTAAAGCAGCAGCTATGATTGTAGCTGGAATCAAAAGGCATCCTTGTTGGGTTTGCCATGGTTGTAAGAGGTCAGCGTCTGCACTTTGCTCATACAACTGGCGTACTTCTTCCCATCGTATGTGCAGGAGTGTTTGCTCTTGGCCCGAAAGCTTGTATAGGCGTTTTAGAGGCGACAATTTCTTGAAGTGACAGGAGTGAGTTCTCCACCAGCTCCAAACAATTGCACGGCAATGTTGCGAGAGCAAAGCACCTGCAAGTCTAGTTTCCTGTGCTAATGAAACTTTCCGTTTGAGAGCTAGTAGGGAAGCTTGTCTTGTAACCGCCTGCAAACTTTCTGATGCCACTGTTGGATCGAGGAAGACTTGTGTCGGTATGGTGTGATGCTTTTCTGACTGCGGATGTGGTCGAAGACGTGGTTTCATTTTTAGCCTAAGCATCAAGGCTTTGTGATGGCAGGTATCTATCCGGTATCTACCATAGATACGAGCAAAGAGCTGTGTTGTATCCAGAAACAGGGGGCACTAAGAAGCGATCAAGTGCGGATTCTTGGTCTTGATATTTGTAAGTTGGGAGCGTAGGATCAACATCAGTGAGTCCAGCCTGTACTAGGAAGTCATCCCACGTATGAAAGTGATTCTGATCACATCGATTGAAGTCTCCTCCTACAAAGACAGGATGATCGGCCAAGACAAGAATGGTTTGCAGAGTAGCTGAAACGAAGGACCTAGGGCTGTTCGGGGGTATATAAATCGAGACAAGCCAAATAGTGCAAGCTTGGTATTCAACACGGGCAGCAACTGCATAGTGTTGGACCAGGACACGTTCTTCTTGGACTTTCCAGCCTGGAGGAAACAGGATCGCAACACCAGCTTGTTCCCCCGGATTTTGTTTGGCAAGAGTGGTAACTACTTTGATGTCAGGCCATGTGTGGGATAGGTATTGGAGATTGGCTTGATTCCATTTTGTTTCCTGTAGCAGTACAGGGGCTTGTTTCAACATGGTTTTGACTATCCACGTCTTGTGTACATTGGTGGGAAGTCCAGGAGACCAGCTATTGAGATTCCAAGAGTGAATTCCTTTTACAGAGACCGGCAGGTTGCTAGGTCTTTGCATACGGAACTGTAGGATGTTATGACAGAGCTGCCAAAACCTCGAAGGGATTTGGCGTAAGGATTGTACTTCATTCGGAAGAACGAAAGGAACATCGCCTATAGGCGTGGACGGGTCGGAGACAATACAATCTGTGAACTTGCCAATGTTGACACGTATAGAATGTAGGGCATCTGATAAATTGACATTGCCATCAAAACCACACAACATGAGGAGATCCTCAATCTTGATCTGCCGATATGGCAGACGAGGACGGGTAAAATGAATGAGGAAGTGAAGGGAAGAAACATGCGTGATCGAAGAGAAGTTGGTTTGTTGGGTAGTGTGCCAATAAACTGCTTTGAGGCCTGTAGAGAGGGTACGCTGCACTAATCGGAGAGATTTGATGGGTAGGTGACATAACTGCGTCATTCAGTGTGTAACAGAGCCTTAGCTCTGTGAAATATTTTGGCCGAAATCTCTCCTTGTGTGCAAGCGTACCAAACCGATTTTGGCGTCATAAGCTGACAATCATCAATGCAGGCCTCTGTAGGGATTTGAGCGGCAGCTTGTTCAGTTGCAATAGTCGCTGGAAGAGTTGGATGTGGGGCGTGTGGTGTAGGCGTCAGGGAGATCAGCCGTTCACAGTTACTGACATCCGGGGCTTCAAGTTGGTGGATAAGCAGCAGACAGAGATTGTGTACTCTATCTGTTTGCCAGATACTTGCTTGAAGTCGCAGGTGAGCTGCACGTGCACTATCAGGACAGATGCTAAGGCACCAATCCTGAAGGAAACCCCCAATGAGAATGACTGGAAAATTTCCTAACAAAAGGTGGCAGACATTGGCAAAGGGTTCTTTACATACTTGATTCTCTGCTGCTAACAAAAAGTGGGAGAGTCGCCACAAGGCACATCCTGGCTCAACAAAACTATGTGTCCACGGCTTTTCAGTAATCGTGCAGATGCGTTCTTGTTGGATCGCGAAAGCACATAAATGTTCAGTTCCAACCCCCTGGGGGTTTGTTTGAAAACCAAACATGGAGCGATACCAGGAGGACGACTGCGAGGGCTGACGGATGCGTACGGACTCTCCACCATGCTTGAAAAGCAAAATCTCAAGTGTGTCATGCAAGCGCAATAGATACAGGTGTTTGGCCCGACTAGGACCAAGATATCTCATGTGAGCCGGTTGGTGGGCAAGCCAACAAATAATGAACCCTGTATCCGCTGTTTTGATCGTACTAAGAAGCTGTCGCAAAAATAGAGTAATTCTGTGATAAGTGCAATGATGCAATAGTTCTTGCCGGTAGGTGTCAAGGGCATCACTATTCACAGAAAGAGTGCACAGGGCTTTTACGATTTCTTCATTGAAGAAGATCCATTGCGGTACAGCTGCTTGTTCAGCATAGTCAAGGAGGTTAAGGTCAGTGAGAAACTTGATCAAAGGCTCTTTGCCTAGAATGTCAAAACGTTTCTCTCGTCTATCCTTGTTGGTATTGTCAATGGCTTCTTTGGTGAGATAATACGGCAGTTTCTGTGCAACTATAGGTTGAGCAATTGGAGGCCTATTGACAGGCGACATCACCAGGTGCCGATAGTCAATGTGCCGATAGGGCTCAGGTACAATTGTAACCTGAGTGCTTCTGCCCGTCATCTTGAAGTTGTTTTCGATGGCTTGTTTAAAGGAGACATACCCTTGTCTAACATCATCTGGGGAAGCTACCCCAAAGAAGCATTCGGTTTTTCCTTGGATCCATGCTCGAACGTGGTCAGGCGTGCCAATGGCAAGGCTGATGAGCTTGGGATGAAAGGAATTACCAACGAAGGAGCGTATTGTTTGCGAGTGTAGCATGTGTTTAAGGCGCGAAATAGTGGCAAAGTTGCGGCTGAGACCTGAGACTTGCAAAACCTCGCTATCAGTTAAAAAACGAAAAGGAACTTGTATACTGCTGTTGTGGAATAACGGAAGAACATCACGAAGCGCAGCATCTTTCTCTGGATTAGAGGAGGTTTTGCTGTAGAAGCAACTCAGAAAGCGCCTCCATGCTGGATAATAAATTGCAGGTATAAAGTCACTCCATTGAAAGGCAGGAACGGAACTGTCAGTAAACATGTTTGCCACGACTGCAAAACGTTCATGTGTATGCCAATATGAAGTTCTCCACAGTAGAGCTGCAGGGTGGTAGCTAGTCCAGCTGTAGCGAAGAGCGATATCGCTGAGGACTTCAAGGGGTCGCGTGAAAGGTTTGATAAAAACGTCACGGAACTTCCCTTTGTCATGGATGGAGAGTGGTTTCCAATCTGCTGGCCATTGGAGGTCTTCATGACACCAAGCTTGTGCATCGGCTGTGTCATGGAGGATGTTGTTTTGAAAGAAAAGACTAAGCCTTTTTGCAGGCGATATTTTAGAAACTGTTTCCCTGAGTGCTGCCCATGACCCACCTGGCAGGTAAGGACCCCACATGAGAGCTCTGCCTGCACGTTGGCTCAAGGCGCAGCCTGAAGGGTCTGCAAGAGAGGGCTGCCAACGGCGGGACAGTCCCCCACATGGCAGAGGGCGCAGGCAGAACCGTGCGCCAAGCTCAGCAGGCTGACTGGGAAGAAGACAGCTTGCTGCGACTGTGCTTTACCACACTGGCAGGCACGGTGATACAGCTCCGTCCTTGTCAGCGTCCACCACACTTGGGAAATCCCCTGTCTCACCTCTCTTCATGCCTTCTTGGCTCTCGCAGCTACGCTACAGGTTGCACTCTCTTTGGTGTTTGTTGTGTTGTTTTTTGGTGGTTTTGTGTTGGGTTGTTTTGGTCTTTGCGTGGTTGTGCAACCTGTTTAGTAACTCCTTCTTAACTCGACTAAGGTGACTTGTGCACAACCTGCACACACAGCGCCTCCACTCGTAAAAAAAATCTACCACACTTGGGAAATGTTGGAGGAATACCTAGTTGAGCATCTGCCGTGCATTAGTCCCATCGAAACGTTTGGGTGTGAACTGGTCACTGGTCTCCTTCTTGCTCTTTTACTGAGCCTGACTGCGAAGAACCTTGGCAACTGAACCAGCTGTTGCACATGAATGTCCACTTTCGAGCGCAGCTGCCCATGCATGGATGTGCCAGTCTGGCTCATCCTCTTGACAGTTCGTTGATGGACAAGAACTACTGAGAGCTTTTGCTGAATTCACTGCCCACCTTACTCAATGCGGACACTCAGGTGGCGCTTCAAGACCCTGTGCAGGAAGACTTTCGGTGTTTAGAGAACAACAAGCCTCTGCAGGAGCTTGATTATGAAGACTGCCCGAAGGCGATTCGAGTCCCTGTCTCCGAGTCAGGTATTCTTGAAGCCAAGGCCTTCCACTCGACCACGCGAGTCCGCCACGCCTGGCTTTACTGCAATAAGCCCGCAAGGGTGGCGGTATTGCCACTCCCTGCGGATCGTTAAGCTGCCTGATACGGTTGTGACGTTGGATACGCAGTATTCCAAGGATGTTACTCCCTACGGCAACATTGTCGATGGAGGCTGCCATCTTGCAATTGGAGCCATCATCAGTCAATGAAGAATGTGCTAAGCTAGCCCACCTAACCCTGCCTCATGTGCGAGCAGTGGGTGGATAGCAGCACACTCACCTCCCCGCAGGCAGGATCACCACAAGGGTGCTTCTTCGCAAATACACACCACATAGGCCATAGAGCTCTTGAAAATTGCAAAGTGCTTACCGGTCGACCTTTTTAACACGAGCATTCATATCCTGCATTTGCACACTTTTGCGCAGTGCCACAGCCTAGTTACAATTCGGCTGCCGAACTGCCTGAGTGAGATTAGGGCAGAAGTGTTTGTAGGAAGGCGACCACAACAACAACAACAACAACAAGAACAGCAGCAGCAGCAGCAGCAGCAGCAACTAACAGCGGCAACAGAAGCTGTATGACTTGCTGCCTGTGTTTGTTTTGTTGTGGTCTTGAGTTTTGGATGTGTTCAAAGGGCAAACTGTTTGATACATTTAACAACATGTATTGTTGTAACTGTTTGCCTGTATCTAGATGGTACAACAGACGGTAAAGTTGTGATGTCCAACCAGTGTAGGTGCCACAGGGAGCCTCATGGACTTGACATACGTGATCAGGAGTTAAGATGTCCATTCATCTTCAAGAGTCGAAGATCTCCAGCCATCACCCTGGATCACTTTGGACTTCGCCTTTGTACGCCTTTCTATATACTTTCTATATATTTTGTTGGAACCAGTCCCACCCACCTGTCCCCCGCGGAGAGGCTGACTCTTCCGGGCAGCATTCGTTCTCTAGGATATGGGGCCTTTGGGGATTGTACAGAGCTCTTCTCCCTTGAATATGCATGGAGCAAGCAGAAGGCATGGCGATATCCATATGCGGCTGACAATGCCTTTGAAGGATGCCTCAAACTGACCACCCCCAAATGGCTCCACCGCATCCCGCCTAAGGATAGCGATTGGATTGCCCCTTGTTGCTGACAGAGTTGAAGGAACGCCTAGCAGCAACTCCTAGAGTAGTGAGAGGCCTGAGTGAGCATGGACGGTTACCCAAGTAGCTGCCCCTCTGAGGCTCAAGCCCCCAGTAGCTAGTACAGGCACAGGGTATAATACTGCCATTCATTGTGACATGGAGTCGCAAACGAGCTCACTAGTTAGCAATGAACGACAACTTGTGGTCTACCTGCAGTTAACGTCTCTCTCAGGAGAAGAATACCAAGTCATTGTCGATCTCCAAGAATTTGATCGTTTTGACGAGTTTGAAACTGCTGTCCTGGAGCAGCTCCCCACAATAGGAGGCACCAGCACATTTGGTTGTGAACTCACCTTTGTTAGACAAGACACCGGGCAGCTCCTGTGCAGTCCAGTGTGGGACACCCTCAGAGAGTGCAACCACTTCCAGATTGTCGTCCGCCAATGCAGTCAGTGTGCAGAGCACAAAGGCCAGATGCGAAAGAAAGCAAAAGCACTCCGAGTCCCTGTCACCCGTTCAGGACAGGTGCTCCCTCGCGCGTTCACACATGCGAGTGACATCAGACACCTGCAAGTTGAAGCAGGCATACACACCGTTGGGGAAGCGGCCTGGCAACATTGCACTAGGCTTCTCATAGTGCACCTGCCCAGCTCATTGCTATGCCTGCAAGAAGGAGCCTTCCGATGCTGTTACGTGCTCCACACAGTCACAGCCCCGGGGTGTATTGACTTCGGTTGCTGGGCTTTCGAGGAGTGCCACGCGTTGGCCTGGGTTGGAGACCCAGACCAAAGAAGCAATCAATTAGCACCGCAGGCGAGGCTCAATGTCCGAGCTTTTGAGAAATGCCGTACCTTGCGGACAATTGGCCTGGAAAGGACTAAATATAACCCACGAGACCCGAATCGGGTCATTCCAGAAGGCTCCTACAGGGCTGGAACTGATTGATCTCCCAGCTGACTTCAGCTGGATCGGACCAGCTGCCTTTGAACACTGTACAAGGTTGCAGACAGTGGACATCTCCCGCACTGGCATTCAGGAAATCGTAGGGAGTGCCTTTGCAGGCTGCGCCCAACTACAGTGCCTCAAACTGACCAAGACCCTGAGACGCATTGGTCGAGAAGCCTTCATGAAGTGTAGCTCACTAGAAGTCCTACACACTCCACCCGCCTTGCTATACATCAACAAGCGAGCCTTTGCTGACTGTACACAGCTCTGCAAACTCGTCCGGATGGGCAAGAAAGGAACTTGGAGGGGGACATATGTAGAGCACAACACTTTTGAGATGTGTACCAAATTAACACTCCCATCGTGGATTCGGTCTCTTCCCAAGCCAGATGCAGTGAAAGAAGAGTGGGAAGAATTCATGATCAGTTGTGCAGAAGCCACTCTGAGTGCTACGGCACGTTCGTAAATAGCATGTGGTGATCTGGGAAAGCTAACAGTGCTATAGTACCACTGGCCTAGTGGTAGGATTGCAGAAGGTCTATGCCTTTCGACCCTTTCGACCCTTCTACCGGCCTTGCCCGCGCCACTGAGTAGATAGCCAGCTCCCCTGGCTGCCTTCCAAGAGGTGGTCAGGGATGGTACAGTGTACAGAAGACTAGCGCTAGGAACAGCGACGTTTCACCCTTGTGTTTCACCTAGTTCATGGGGCTTGCATGACAGACCGCACTCTGAAGCACTCGAGTGACCCAGGGCTACAGCGGTGCCTCCTTCGGCACAACTCGACACCACGCTTGCTTTTGTGCCGGTGCAACAGTCATACTGGTAAGTTGGTTGTGATGGATGGTCCTGCTTTGCGATGAGACCAGGATTGTTCGGTGCCATTTTTCTCTTTGGCACTGCCACCTGGTCTCTCGTGCTCCTGCCTCCCCCGCTGGGGGAGGCTGTGTCTTGCTTGCTGCTGCTCCGACCCTCACGGTGCCCCCGCTTGTCTTTTGGCATGTCTTTGTAGCAGCTTCTTTTGTTTCATGTCCCGGATGCAGTTGCAATACTTGCAAACCTCAATTGCAAGTCAGGTGGAATGATTGCAGGGGCATGAGAGGCCAAGTATCAATCCGGAACTTCCTACCACCTCTCGCTAGTCCAGGGTCGATACTCCACATAGCTGGGAGGCTATAACGCCCCTTGTCGCTCCTATCTTGTCTCTCGATCGACATCCCAGGTGCGTTATGAACAAGCTAAGACACGAGTATACTGAAATTTTGCTTCGCAGGAGTGAAGTGCTATTGACATGGTTTTGGTCACCTTGACACTACCCACAAGGTCGTTTGCGCGCACGCATTCTTTGATACAAGTTGTGCAGTGCCTTGCTTCGCATGGACCTAGCCGAACCTGATTTGCACCTCACCCTTGCTTTCAGTCTGCTCATGCACATGCATACGCTGTGCACCGTCGGTGGGATACCTTCCTGCCTATACGCAGAATACAGCAGAATGCAGTTTTGTCCTGGACGTCCTGTACTGAGAGCGGCTTGAGATGAATTCAGCGCCCCGTTTCACTTCTGTGTTGGTCTTCGGATCTGCACCTTTTGCTCTTTTTGATTAGTACGGACATGAGCCTGATCTGGTTTTCGGTGTTTGTTGGTTTTTGTTTGTGTTTTGGGTGGTTTTGGGTTTTGGTTTGGTTCCGCTGCTCGTGTTTGTCAGGCTCATTCCTCACACTCCCCATACGAATTCGACTCGGTGACTTGTGCCTCTCGGCACACATAGCGCCCCTACCCGTGCAAAAAAAAAGTTTGCTGCCGCCAGTTCCCTGCCCCCCAGTTCCCTGCCCCCAGTTCCCTGTCCCCAGTTCCCTGTCCCAAGTTCCCTGTCCGCAGTTTGCTGCCCCCAGTTCCCTGCGCCAGTTCCCTGCCCCCGGTTCCCTGTCCCAAGTCCCCTGACCCCAGTTTCCTCTCCGCAGGTCCCCGTTCCCAAACCACATCTCTCCATCTCCTTTTCCCTAATTCCCTTTCCCCCAGTTGCCCCCCCCAGTTCCCTGCAGACAGTTTCTTGTCCCACCAGGTTTCCTTTCCCCCCCTTAAGCCCCTTCGACCGAAGACCTTAAGCCTTCGGCGAAGCCCCCCTTAAGCTCACCCCCCTTAAGCCCCCCTTCGACCGAAGACCAAGGCTTCGGCGAAGCCCCCCTTAAGCTCGCCCCCCTTAAGCCCCCCTTCGACCGAAGACCTTAAGGCTTCAGCGAAGCCCCCCTTAAGGTCGAAGACCTTCGACCTTCGGCGAAGCCCCCCTTAAGCCCCCCTTAAGCCCCCCTTGAGCCCCCCCTTAAGCCC
>CAXAMN010022715.1:4417-14569 GCA_963970005.1 Durusdinium trenchii | reverse complement strand
ACAGGTGCCTTACTAGTAGTAACAAGAAGCTATTAGGAACAAGTGCCCCAAAAAAAGGACCGGTTCTCCGCAGCAGAGCGGAGTGATCCGTGTTTCCATGTGCTTCCATGTCCTAGGTCCGTGTGCGGCGCCGAAAGACATCACCTGCGGAGCTCCCAACATGTAGGGATGTTGGGGCGACGCTTCGAAGTGTCCCACTGGAAGCCCCACGGAGTTTCCCACATGCTTTTCCCGCTTCGCAGTTTCCCTCCGCTCTCCTTTCCAGCGAAACGGATGACGCCTTTGACGAAACTCCGTGACTCGCCGCGAGGCTCTTCGAAAGGTCTTTGCAAGCATCAAGGGCTACTACTTCCAGGCTGCTCCCGCCCAACGCAGGGGGGCTGGGCTGCTGCGTTTCGGAGAGGCTGTTTCTTCGAAAAGGGTGGCGTCCATTCTTTTTGGTGGGCTGGGGGGAGGCACATTTTTTGGTGCTGAAGACCTTTTCTTGGGGCAACATAGGGCAATCATATTTTGGAACAGACATGCGTTCCAGTGTTCAGCAGCTGGCCGTGAGGACTGTTCACTCTCGTCCCAGAGTGACCGTAGTGTTCTTCCCATCGTGGCAATATATTCGACTTGGCTTGAAGATTGGAGGGTTCCAACGGTTTGCAAGTGACGACCGGTCCACTATAATCAGTCCATGGAATCGGATGAGGCACGATTCACGATGCATTTGGCCACTTTGATGCCATGCAGTCCAATACGTTTGTGCTATGGATGCACTGCACGTGGTTCACATCCGGACGAGCCGGCTTTTTCGTGGTGGAGTGCCAGGAGGGTGGTGGAGTGGAGTCAAAGGATGGGAATAGCAAAGGAAGCCCAACAAATTGAATGTTGCCCCTTTATGAGACTAGTTCGATACCATCGTCATCTGTGGGAGTTTTGATCGAACACCTGACCGGTGGAACCAACACCTGCCCCCGTTTCGCCCCTGCGTAGCGCCCAGCGTAGCGCGCCAGGCGGAGATCTGCGGCCAGGCGGTGACGTGGCTGGCGCCGCATCAGTTCGCGCAGGCGACGTGTTTGGCGCCGAACCTCGGTGGACAACGAGGTCGCGGAGGTCGTTGTCCACCGGGGTGGACATGAAGATGTTTTTTGGTCCGCCATTGGGCAGGTGGACATTGGATGCTCGCCATTAGGCGGTTTTCGCCCGTGAGATCATCCAACTCCTGAGATCTCTTGAGGGTCCATTATTGCGTGCCGCAGATGGCCATTTTCCTTGGGGATTGGAACAACATGCACAAATCCATGTCGAAGTATGGTCAAATCATGTCAAATCTACGATCAAACTCGGATCCACACAATCGCAGTTTGATGTGGCGACATAGGAGTCAACCAACCGTCAACATGAGGTCACGTGGTTGTGTGTTCAATGAGGTGAAGAAAGACATGAGGAGTCAACCAACCGTCGCAGGAGAGTCATCCTGGAACAGGCAAAAAACACTGAACATCCTGGGACCCCTCAGAAGTTATTTGTTAATTTTTCTTGATTTCAGGGTGATGCCCTGTGAACTCTTTCCATTCATTTGAGGCTGGACGTTCCCGTTCGTCGTTCTGCGGGACTGATCCCATGGTTCGCGGCGACCGGCGTGAACGCAGCACCGTTTTGGTGCCAATGGACAGTCAACGGTTCACATCCAGGTCAGGCGGTCCATTTCTTTTCTGTCAGACTTCCATCTTACAAACCCGTTTTAACAGACTGGTGATAATGGTGGTACATTGACGCCAAACCCCGAACCCCATCAGGGCAGAATGATACATTCGAAATATCTTGACATCGCCAGGAGCTGCCCGCAGAGGCCCATCCTCGCAGGGCCGCCGTGTTTTCCGGTGTTCCGGTGCCTTTGTTTGGCAGACAGAAAAGCTACGAACGGAACAAGTGCATCGCTACTAGTAACAAGTGCCTTACTAGTAGTAACAAGGACGCTAGTAGAAACAATAAGCAATTATGGCAAAGGCACCCATATGGGCCTTCCACATGAGGCACACTTGGTCCAACTCGGAAGGCCCCAAACGGAAAACTCCGAGTGTTCGATACTGAGGGCTAGATATACGTTGCTCTATGACATTTGTGGGAGGATGGGGGCTCCTCCAGGACGGTCGGATGAACACTTTTGGTGGTGGAAAACGTGGGGGAAATCCTCCACCAACAGCAGGTTCCCACGTTTGTGTCGGACAATTCAGACAATTCAACTGGACCTCCCACCTTCTGTCCGAGGAGTGAAGAAATTTCTGTTAGCGACATAGCTTCCGCTCAAAAAAAGGACCCGGGGTACCACATAACCCTGGTTGACCGCTGAACAGGCACCGATTCCTCTATGTTCGGGATGTCCACCAGGATTTGGAGCTTCAGGTTTTGACCAGCCATATGATGCTCGTTCGACACCGCAAGACACCGTGACTTTTCTTCCATGCCAAATCTGAGGACCTCTGCGACACGTCCGCAGGTGGATTTCCGCGTGATGTTGACCTTCCTGGAGTTCTATCGGGCCATGGTCAAGCCAGCGTTCTCAGATGGGCAAGCGACAGGCACTCGATGTGGGCAATATACAGTATAATATACATAGAGAACCCGGTATGAAGGCTTAATGTGTTTGTTTTTTACAAACAACATCATGGGATTGGGTGTATTTGTTTCAAGCTTGGGTACAGAAATCATGAGAAATTGAAAGCCAGACATCCTTGAGAAATCGAGAGAAACGCGCCGGCTTCATCCAAATGTGGACGCGCCGTGTTGGACGATCGTGTCTGACAAAGCTGAACTCATCGTTGGGTCATAAAAGTATCAGCTTCGTCTCACGACAGTTCTCGCGACTTCAGTCGTATTCCATGTGACCTCAGTTGTCTTCTACAGCAGTCCAGAAATTGGCTTCTCTGCATTGCAGTAACATGGAGATTCAAAGCTCAACGGTTCCGGTGTTGCCGTCGGAAAGTTGCTGCTCCGGTGCGCCGTGGTTGGCTCCGATGCGCAGGTCACAGTCAGTGGTCCAGTCAGTTGTGGCTCCTTTCGGTACGTCGGTTTTTTCTTTTTGGGACCAAACATGAGGGCTCAAGCATGCTCAAACCGGCTGAAAGGCTCTTGGGACCAAACAAGAGGTCGTATATCACTGACAGTGGGCACGGCGACCTTCGTGAAGGAAGCTCCATTTGGTGACCTCAGTGGTCTCTGGACGCAGGAGGGGTGTTTACTGACCGAAATGGAACTCGCTGTCTTGTTTTGTTGAATCAAGCAGAAGAACCTCATTCTGCCATGTCATTGTTCAGGTGGCATTGATTCTTACCACTTGGACATGTCTGTCTCCGAATCAACCGCATTCATCTATCCGGCTGTTCAGGTTCGTTTATAGTGCGCTTGAACGCACGCAAAGCCCGAGTGAAACATGCACTGCAAAGTGTGAACTGTTTTCTATTTCCAGTACCCGTATACAGTTCACTATTTCACTCTTTGCCAATTATATTCAAGTGCTAAGTTTCCCCAAACATCTATAGGAACCAAATCATTAGTGCGAGCGCTCCTGCGTCCATATGTAGTGGCTTACTTGTGTAGCTACTCGCTACTAGCTACCGACCTTCTAGCGGCCTTCTTTCCCCGGGGCTAAGAGGTTTCCTTGGACAGAGGTTCGTCAACTTCAAGCTCTATTCCGACTTGGGGCTCGCCTATCCTCCAAGGAGTCCGACGGGACAATCGGGTCGTGGGAGGAGCCTCACAGCCTTTTCAGCAGAACGCCTCTGGGCGTTCTGTTCGACCAGCCCGGTGGTGCAATTCGCTTCGAAGCCAAGAGGAAGAATTCCTGGGTCCGGTTTGACGGACCTGGCCGTGAAGATGAGATTGGAAGACATCGAAACTGAAACGAGGAAACTGTGCAGTTCTGAGATGGGTGAAGTTCCTTTCATGAAGGCTCTGTCGAAGGTTTCCAAGGATGAAGATGGATGAATGCTAGTCGAATCAAACAAATACCTTGTCAAGGACTTCTCTACACCATCGGATTGCTCGGTTTTCGGAAAGATCTGATTTTGTTGACTTGAAATAGTGGTGCTACGCCGCGTAAGGGTGGTTGATGGGGAGCATGTTGAATGATTGGTAGCCTTTCTGATGGTGGCACCAGATCAGGAAGGTTGGTTTGAAGATGTTTGAAGGTTGCTGAGCAAGTACATCTTCAACGTCTCCCATCGTCTGTTTGCCTCCCAAATCGACGATGGTCAGAGTCCCTGACGCATGGCATACCCCTGAAATCGCCTTCGGTCTTCCCTTCAGCTCCCTGATCGCGTCGGTCTCGCCGTTCCGCAGCCCGTCCAACCGTGCACCGTGGGTGCCGTCGTTTCCAGGAGGAACGTCCAGTTGGATCGAACCTCGGCAGATGTGGCCGCGCTGGAGGTGGACATGAGAGAGGCGACCGACCACACTGACCCGACCGCGGGACTGGCGTCGCGTCGAAGGTCGAAAGGGAGACATAGGCGGTGGCGGGTGCTGTGAGGATCGGTGATGGGTGACGGAGCTGTGCCTGGAGGATATGTATGGATATGTGGCTCAGACGTAGTGGTCATTGAATGGAACAGGTGACTCTTTGATGGGAGCTTTTGGGTGAGAGGATGTGCATGAACAAATTTATTTTCCCCAGCTTCCTTTTTTGTTGGCGCCATAGTGGTCTCTGCAGCTGGGTCCCATCTCATTGCTGTTGCCATCTCGAGTTCAAAGGGCAACTGGAGAAGTCAGGTGCTAGAAGGAACATGAAGGAACTGGCTGGTCTTAAAATTGTCTCAAATGGAATGAATCAACCAGATCGATACACACAAGAGACATTCTGTCTCTCCCATCTTTCTATCCATTTCGGAACCATTTGTCGACCCCCCCCCACAGCTGTGATGACAACGATCCGCCTCTTACGATCCACCCCAGCGGACCCAGCGAAAGACGATGGAAATGACTCGTCTGACGGTGTAGGGTCTTGTTTGAACATACCACGGGCCGATGTCTGAATGGGCCAATGTTTGGAGCAAAATGCATCTGTCTTGGGCATTCCCAATGGATTATTATGGAGATTGAAGGAGTTTGAATGTTATTCCGTATTCCCAATTGTTTTTTGGGTGCAACAGTGTACCATCTATCGAATCATTGGGCATTTTGTCGAGACAAAGCACGAGATCGTCCTCGGGGCAGCTGATGAGGTCGAAGTCGAAGAGGTGAGACAAGTGTTCCATGGCAATGAGTAGGGAATCAGATATACTAATATATATGATATATATGATATGATATGATACACTGAATTACACTCATATACCCCAAGCAAGGAGATCCTTTTTAGTTTGGGGCCCCATGATCCTTTCTCTTCCCCATGTCCAGCGCAAGCTGGCGGAACTTTGTCGAGCAAGCTTTCGGCTTTGGAGACGGTTGTGAGATTCGATACCACAGGAACAGCTCCGACAGGGAAGTACACTGAGGGATTAACTCCGAGAAACCAACAAGTTCACCACCGTTTTGACTCCTTTTGAAAGAATTTGTGTTTTTTGTTGTTTATTTTCACAGGCTCTCAGCGGGTCTTTGGGCATAAAAGGTCTCCTGCTTCACGTCTTTGACAGTGTCATGTCTCGACACTTGTGAGGCAGGGAAGGCGCAGCAGCTCCAGTCCGAGCAAACGGAAAAGGAGCCGGTCCAAGTGCAATCAAACGGCTCGGCCCACCAATTGAGGAGATGGAGAAGATCCATCCAGTGAGGTGGATGTAGATTGGTAAGGGACAGCTTTCGCAGCAGCCAAGTCGCAGCAAGTAGCAGGTTGCGCGGGAATATGACAATGATTTGTAGCAGAGAGAGGCTTACCCAGCTCAAATGAGGAGGAACGGTTTCTTCCGGGTGTAGGACATGGAGATTTGTAACATTGGAATGGAAGAGATCTCACAGGGCTCCAGTCCACCGTGCATGTTTCCCGATACCGGCCAGGTGCCAGAACTCATGGGAGAAGAAGATTGAACATAGGACCTATAGAACCCATTTGACCTCTGTTATGATAGGAAAGGGACCACGTTTTGGCTCCCAAACAGAGGTCAATCAGGTTCGTTCGCTTGTACTTACGTACCTTTTTGAGTGTCGAGTGGTTCGATGAATCGACCGGAGAGCTCTCGTCCTCACGGACCCAGATAGCTCAGCAGCAGATAGCAGTTTTCAACCAGTCTGGTCGAGTGCAGCGAGCTCACCATGTTTTGGTTTTCGCAGGAGAACGCCGAGGTGGCGACCAGCGCCTTGGCCGACTTCGGGGATCAAAGCGAGGCGCTTACGCCGCGGCGGCGGCGTTGGCGGCGGCAACGCGGCGGTTCCGACGGAGTCGCTCAGAGGCGGTGGATGAGTGTGAGTGCGGACCGGTTATGACATGTTGTGACGGCAGGGACCGCGTGTCGGAGACCACGCGACGGAACGGACGAGACCCGGAGGTGTCCAACCGACAGACTCCAGGACCAAAGAAGCTAGTAGAAACAAGTGCCTTATACTAAGTAACAAAAGCTACGAACGGAGCAAGAAGCAATAGCAAGAAGCTACGAGCGGAGCAAAGCGCATCGCTACTAGTAGCAAAGACGCTACTAGTAGCTCCTGGCCTTACGACTAGGAACAAGGACGCTACGAACGGAGCAAAGGCCCTGGTGGAGAAACGCATCTACCTCCGATCTGAGAAGATTTATCGCTGGAGTTAGGATGGCCTCCAACCTACTAGCGATGGCCTCCAACCTAGAACGAGCCATTAGAGAAATAGTGATGACGAACATGGGCACTCAGTACTCTCTGCATTTCAGGTTGTTGTCGCGATCTTCAAAGACATCCATCTGCCCCGTTGTGGCAGTCCCAACCGGGTCACACCGAAGAAAAGCTCCTCCAACTGGAGCAGTCCCTGCGTGACCTTTCTCAACCTCATCCGTCCGAATGGATCGAGGACTTGGTCCTTTCGACTCGGTCTGTTTCGAGCGATCTGAAGATCCCAGTCCAGCCACAGCTGAAGGACGACTCCTTGGCTCTCATTGGCCCCGGGGAAACACAGCACTTTTTGGAGCGCGCTCCCTTCTTCGCAACGCAGCGAAGAAGAACCGGCACCGGAGCAAGAGCCGTCACCCAATCCTTTAAGCTTCCAGAAACCTGCCCACGGTTGTTCTTTTTTCTCCCCATCCCACCCTCTTTTTCGCCCCACCCGCCCGCCAAAAAAAAACAGAACGGCACAGCCTGCCGCTCTCAAAAACAACCACGGAGAACACCCAACGCGAATCCCGAAACGCGAACGCCCCCCCCAAAGGCCTGGCGGTTCCCCCGGAGACGTCTTGCTTCCACAGGCAGTGGAGATGCAGCAGAAGTTGGCCGAGTCCAGTCGAATGAAGACTGCCCGGGGGGGTTGGGACTCGGTGGGTCGGTTGGGGGCCAAGGCCACGCCGGACTCGGGACTCGGTGGGTTCTGCAGGTGACGACCATACTTGTACGTGGCCACATCGCTGAAGGACCGTCTGGAAAAAAGGAGTAGATGTCGTATCCAAGGCAGGTGTTTTTGTTGGGGTGCATATATGTGGGCATGACTTCTCGGCGGAGAGATGACTGATTCCTATACTTCATTCAAGTCATTGATTCTCTAGAAAAAACCACCTCGAACCTTCGCTTCGCGCGATGGCCAAAGGGATCCTCCCTTTTCGGCTCGGACGAAGCGACGAGAACCGGTGCGGACGGCGACCGTTGGAAGAGCATGCGCCACAGTGACTGTTGTGGAAGAAGGGTCTGTCTCAATAAGACCGGTAACAGCCGGTCAATATGCCTTTACTGCCTTTGAAGGCCAACCTAGGACCTAGCCGTCATCCACTGTTTCTGGTAGTGGGATATGCTGTACACAAAATGTAAGCCTGCACAGGTGGTTCGAGTGGTTCGAACCATTCTTTTGGATGGGTACATTGTACACGATGGTACATCTTTGGGGTTGCAAAGGGCTTGTGATTTACACTGACTGGGGGTGTGGCAAAGCTGCTTCAGATGCCCTGCTTCAGGACGGTAGGCCTGCGACCTCAAGTGTTGTCCTTCGAACCTTTCTCCGTCCAAGCTTGTTCTTTCTCGTGCCCCTGAACATGCCTATAGTAACATGCATGTTGCATAATTACAAGTTGGAGACCATGACTACTAGGCTGGAGGCTGGAGACCATGTTCACATGCCTAGATAAATATAATATATATTATAGTCTCTACTAGCGTTCTTGTTCCTAGTAGTAAGGCCAGGAGCCCCTAGTAGCGATGCCCTTTGCTCCTAGCTTTGACAGACTCGAGTTCACAGATCGGAGCGCGATGGACCTCCTCATCTATGCGCTTTTGGCCTGGTGTGCGATCGACGTTCGAGGCGAGAAACTCACGACTATGGACCTCAAGCGCGCCATCCAAAGAGAAGGAGTTGTGAATGCCGCCAAGGCGCACGGGTTTTCAAAAATAGTAATTGTTATGGTATATCCCCCCATTTTTTTTGATAGAAACGGTTTCCAATGCGATTTTAGTGGAGATCTACATTGGGGGTCTATTTCTTCAGTAGGATGGGAGATCCGCACAGCGGATCATTGGGGCGCCAAAAGCGCCAGGCGAAGCTAAGAGCTCTTGATGGTGGTGTTTGCCCCAAGAGTTTCCCTCGCATCCTCCGCGGCTTTGACTACGGCATCGGCTGTGCATTTGTGGAGAAGAACTTGGCCGGAGTGGAGGGGAAGGCAGGGAAGAATGCTGCTAGTAGCGATGCCCTTTGTTCCGTTCGTAGCGTTCTTGTTCCTAGTAGTAAGGCCAGGAGCCCCTAGTAGCGTCCTTGCTCCTAGTAGCGATGCAGGAGCCCCTAGTAGCGTCCTTGCTCCTGGCCGGATTGGAGGGTATACGGCAGGTTCAGTTGGCCGAAGCATGTCGTTTCGCACTACGTAGAGCCCTCGTTGAAGGCAGAGAGACACGGTTTTCCAAGCCCTCACAGTGAACACAGAAGGCGATCAACTGGTCTACTTCGTCTACTTGTCTTAGACTTTTTCCCTGTAATGGCCTCCAACCTAGCGATGGGACAGCCCTGAGAGCGCTTGTCTTGTTTTTTCTCCATCCCATTTCCTTCCTCCATCCTTCTCTCCGGGTCGACCGTCTCAGGGCTGTCGCTGTCCCAGCGTCCTGGACGTGTGCGCCACGCAGCCGCGCTTCCGCAGCGTGCGACATTTGCCGGAGGAGTTGACCAGACTGACCGTCCCAGAACTCGGCTACTGTCGCACAGGCGCTTCCGCGCGGGCGGGGAGGTTTCAGGGAATGGGAGATGAATTGCTTTATAATTGGGGGAGTTGAGGATGTGGTTTCAGGGCAGAAGATGGTGCCTTCAATCAAAGATGTTGTGATTGAGGCAGCGATCTGCAACCACCCCCTCAAGATCCCACTTAATCGTCGAGCGGAAGGTTTTCGAAGGGTCGTTGCTCTCAGCGGCGCGCTCCAGCGCCACCTGGGAGCACTGGGAGCGAAGCATGAGGTACACCATCTTGCATGTAAAACACCAGCTTGGAGGCCCATTGCTTCCTTCCAGGTGATGGCAAAAACCATGTTTTGCACATGTGTGCCTGCGTGTCCCTGCGTGCCATTGCTACAGGTGCCTGGGTCTTTGCTCTTGGTGGCATGCTGCTTCTGGGAGCATTGGGTGGCACAGCAGTGCTGCTGAAGAGGAGAAGCCACGTAGATGTCTCAAGGACAGAAGCACAAGAAACCCGAGCCAAAGCTGCTGCGGCGTAGAGAATAGTATGGTAGAAAAAAGGCGGCGACCAATTCAAGGTCCAGGTGATTTTCGCCATCGTCTCGGTGAATTTAAGGCGCTTTGGCTCAAAGCAAAAGACTTTAAAGAACCTACTAGGGATCGCCTCCATCCTAAGAGCGATGGCTCCATCCTAATAGCGATGGCCTCCAACCTACTAGCGATGGCCTCCAACCTCAGAGCGATGGCCTCCAACCTAAGAGCGATGGCCTCCAATCTACTAGCGATGGCCTTTAAACCAATAGGGATAGCCTCCAACCTACTAGCGATGGCCTCAAACCTAAGAGCGATTGCCTCATATCTACTAGCGATGGCCTTTAACCCAATAGCGATAGCCTCCAAACTAGCAGCGATGG
>CAXAMN010022714.1:0-17753 GCA_963970005.1 Durusdinium trenchii | reverse complement strand
GGTGCCAACTACACCTTTATTTTCAAGGTGGCCTGAACAGAGTGTTTTAGGGCAGCAAACCCTGGTCTCAGGCCACCTTGAATTTAGCTTGAAAACCACAGCTTTGAAGCCTCATGCGCGCCATACCCGGGAACAGAACTGTAGCTACTTGTAGCTACCCTGGGTCCGTATAAATACTGTGTTGTTGCATACCTCTTACACACCTATACAAGTTCAAAGCACGAATGAGACTTCAAAGCTGTGGATTGCTGTGCGTGTGTAGAGGTTCTCAAGCGGTTGACGGAAAGGGAACTTGAAGTACTATACCTAGTAGCTGCACTATGGCTACCCTAGGTCTCTATACCTTGCAAGGTGCCAACTACACCTTTCCATTCAGATGATGCAAATGATGCATTTGGCATTTCTTGCATCACCACCCCTCAAAAATCACCTCCAACACAACCTCAAAAAACCTTCCCTCGAAGCACCCTCCTCCTCCAGCATGTGCCGAGTTAACGTATACCTTTCTCGGGCCACCCCCCCCAGACCCCCTAACTACTCACTTCGTTCGCCAAACACAACTCCGCTAGCGCCTTCTACGAAGGCTGGCTTTCGTAACATGTCTACCTCAACATACCTCAATCAAACATGCCAGGGGCGAGTTTGGGTCTTTGAGTCGGCAACACTTCTCAGTCCAAGAATCCACGATCTGGTTCTGGTTCTGGCTGTGATCTGTTGGAACACTCAACTGAGGGGGGGCGATGATCTGGGATCGCTTCTTGCGAAGAGTACGTACCCTACATGCTTGGCTCAAGATGGACAACTTCACATTCGACAAGAAGCTATGTAGCTGGAAGTGGATTTCTGGACTATGTACCCAGGCTATCCCAGGCTACTCTTCAAGACACGGACTGCCAACGGCTTCTCTGTCTATATTCCTACCAATGTAGTATAGCCACATGCAATCTCAATAGAAACAAAGAACAATCTGGAAAATCGAAGAATGTGACAACATGTCAACAGACCATCCTCTGAGTTCTTCCAGAAAAAGAAGCACCCATTGCGGACCCATCCTCTAAGCGCTTCCCCTTCTTCCTCCAGATCGAACGCTTCGCGACCGGGGTGCCGGGCATAGCCCGCCGCTTTCAACTTACAACGCCACACCTGCTGAGGTCGGCCGGTTGAACGACCGTGCCACGGGCGTCGTGTTGGGAGCTTTGGCACTGAACGAGTTGGGCACTGAAAACGTCGGAAGTCTGAAAAGATGTAGTCGTTGGACCTGGAAGCATGTGTGCAGAGAACAGGATTAGGCAACGATGGATGTAGGCAATTACAGGTGTTTTTCAGAAGATCTCGAGGATGCATTTGCACCCCTTCCATTCGGAGAGAAGGTGTAGCTTCCAGCACAAGATCGCACGATTTGGGGGGGCCTTAGGCCGCCTTGGCCGGATGGAGACTTGGTAAGTCAGCCCGTCTGCCCGACGTCTAGCCCTCGAAGAATGTCTTGAGTTGTGAGAATTGTTGCCATCGTCGGCCACGATGGGCGCAAAGACACATAAGTCATGAGACCGTCTCTGCGATGGCGATGTCAAAGGCCACAGCTTCCCAAAATAGGAGAAGCTTTTATCTCTTCAGGAAGCAAGGCGTCCTTTCTACTAGTAGTAATGGTCTCCTCCACCCTAGTAGTGATGGCCTCCCCCAAGTAGCGATGGCCTCCATAAGTCATGAGACCGTCTCAGGATGTCTCAGGATGTCTAATTACTCTGCGATGTCTGTCAAAGGCCACGGCTTCCCAAAATACAAGGATGTCCACCGCCGTTGGCCCGGAGAAATAGCGCCTTACCCCAAAAGGATTTCCTCCAGAAAAAAGAAAAAACAACACAGCAACTAGGATGCTACTAGGGGCTCCTGGCCTTACTACTAGGAGCAAGGACACTAGGGGCTCCTGGCATCGCTACGAACGGAGCAAATAGCTATAGTAGTAATGCCCTTGTTACTAGCAGCTTGTTGTTCCTAGTAGCGATGCCAGGAGCCCCTAATATCGTCCTTGCTCCTAGTAGTAAGGCCCTTGTTTCTAGCAACTTGCGCTTGCACCTGTGAGACAACTCGCTTTGAGGTAGGTCATCACGACTGCTCTCGTCTCCCCACCGACGACTCGATCGATGTCTTCCCACCACAGTCCCACCTGTTTGCCCGTTTCCAGGTCGCTTAAGGCGGCAAACTTGTCCGCCCCAGTGGAGGCCTTGGGGGTTTTCACACGCGGGTCTCATCATGTTGAACCGCCTGTTTCTTCGTCAGTGGCGACCAAAAATCGCAACCCCCATTGCAGGTGCCAGTAGCTCATGTGTTTGAGTTCCTGTTCCGCACAAAAGCAATGACGCTCCACTTGGGATGGGGGTGAAGATTGCTTTCGATCCCAAGAGAGGTGGCCACAAGTGGTTTAAATGGACTGGCCATGACTTTGTTCATACTGATAGCGAGGGTTTTTCACACTCACGTGCGGACATGCCACACCAGAGTGCCAGCAGTATGCCACGGTTTAGCAGCAAAGCATATACAGCAAACTGGTGCAAATTCCGAGATCAGGCTTGGACCCACTCTGCTGTGTAAATGCTGGTGATGTAGATTCAAGGGAAGTTCATGCAGGGTGCGTCAAATGGAATCTTCACCAAACATGGCGTGCGCAGCGTGCGAAAAGGCGGGGACAGCGTGCGCACCCTGCGTTCTCCACCAACGCTGCTAGAGGGACCACCTGTTGCACCCGGTTCCAAAGGGCAGTGTCATCAACTAGGTATTATGGGTGATTGTGGGATATTGTGGGTGTGTATTTTAATAGGAAGACACCCAACATCACCCAACCAATGGGTAGACTGTCCCATCCATATGTTCTTTCTTCCAGGGGATCGAACTGCACCGATGTCTGGTTCAACACCCTCACTCGTTGTAGAAAGGATCCCCACTCTTGGTGCTTGGACGATCGACCTTTCTCCGACTTCAAAAGAACAAGACTCTACGACCTTCCACCACCATCCATGACCTACTCTATACTCTGTGAATGGCAAAACGGCAAACATCTTGACCCCCCATCGTTGTAATCACCTTGGAGATCAATGACCGAACTCGGTCTATCTGTCACTCTCTCCTCCGTGCTTCGCCCGTTGGTTTTCCGGGCATGTCGAACCACCCAGAGACCACTGGGCCGACATGGATGAGCCAGGGGACCACCCAGAGACCCGGGCCGAGGGACGGAGCCATTGGGGGAAACCGTCCTTCGGGGATCGGCGGTTCCAAGAAGAAACGGCCGAGGAAACACCTGAGACACCGAGACACCGATCGGGAGACCCGAGAGAGACACCGAGAGACCTCCGGGCGCTGCGGGGAGAGACCCGACGTCCGACCCGACGTCCGGGTGATGGACGTCGAAGTGGTGGGAAAACCCCCACCCATGCCCAGCCCACGCAATGGCACCACACCAAGGTGCTAGGATGGAGTCTGTCCTGGACGGAGTAGACTCCATGTCTTGTGGAGGGACATAGATGCCGGGATCGAAAAATGGAGGTCACTGCCACTAAGGAATCTTGCAGACATGGCTGGGATCTTTCTGGGACAGGTCACTAAGGGCACTGACTGTCACTGAGGTCCAGAATTCACTGCTTTTATGTCCGGTGCCTTTGGGATTCTCTATAGGTGTGGGGCATTTCTTCCGGAATTCCGTGGATCACTTGCTTGCCATCCTGGTCTGTGTAGCTCAAAGAGCCCCAACCGCCTGGGGGTCTCCCGAAAAAGGAGAATGGACCAGTCGACCCGTGGGGCTCTCCCGAAAATACGTCCAAATGTCTTGGAATACCTCCCCGTGAAGCTCCGTTCTCTCCAGTGACGCAGTGTTTGAAGGGGCCATTCGATGCCCATCGACTCTACGCAGCGACGCAGTGAAAGCACGGTCTATGATCCGATCCAAACCACTCAGAATCCGTTGATCGTATAGGTATTTCAACGAAAGAATTTCCGAGTCCTTACTGTTGAGGATGTCCATTCACAGTAGGTGATGTTGGGTCACCAAAAGCAAACGACGTCTGGAAGCCACGGACGGTCCAAGCCACGGGTTCGGGTTTTTCCCACCGATCGGTGCGGGTTCGGCGCCGGCGAGTTCGGCACCACCCAACGGCACATGGATCCCTGAGAAGAGAATGCCGGCGTTCATCCCCAAGAAACACCGGGACGCCCGAGCAGGAACTTGGCTGCTCGGCACGACTTCGAGTGGCCTGGGGCAGGCGCAGGCATCGGCAGGCGTGAGGCCTGGGGTGTGACTGCAAGAACCGGAGGCCTGGGGCGTGCCAAAAAGAATTAGCCCGGCAAGAGACCCCAAACAGTGTATCATAGTGTATCTAAAATCTAAAGGTCTAAAGTCTAGAGGTGGTGATGCTAGTTTCAAATAGTTTCAGAGATGCCCAAATGTGATCCAAAAGCAAATGATGGGATGGACTCAATAGGAGTGGACAAACCAGCAGTTTAATCCCAAATGGGGATGCCTCGTACCAGACAGAAGGAGAACCCCGAGTTCCAGTTGTTCAAGTGAAAAAAACCTATAAAAAACCTAGCTTGGTGTGAAGGACAACCTAACCAAACCCAACCAAACCACCTAACCAAACCGGTCCGGTCCATTTTCGAGAAAACATGCGAAAGAGAACCCATCTCACTCGATCACCCTCGGTGTCCGAGTGAAGGGGTTCCGAGGGTGAGACTGTCCACATGTAGGTCTTCAGTCGTTCCATGAAAGGGTGGATACGAGTTCCTGGCATTTCCGCACGCAGTTGTTTACCTGGCAATACACGAGCTTTCACGGTGCTGCAGGAGATCATCAAAGTTCGAAGGATGATCAAGAGGTAGATGTTTCAACCTCTTGCGTCAAAGTCATGCGAAAAGGGACACCCCCTCGCCAACTTTGTGTGGATACGGATCGAAAAAGTAAAAAAGATAGACAAAGGCATACAAAAGGCAAGTGAGCTGTTGAAACCATGGATCATCCTGGTATTTACCTCTTTTCAACTGTTTGGCTTGTGCTTCGCCCAAGGGACCCATCTGGGCCCCACACTGGTGATGCTTTGAGCCAGCTCGTGGGTCCCTTCAGCGAAGCTCGGCGAAGCACGTCTTCGTTCAGAAAGGAATCTCAGAGTCAGGGTCTCTAGGGTCAGGGTATATATCTCAGAGTATATCATTTCGGAAGAATCAACACGAAAACAACTCACTGCTCTGCTGATTTGGTGTTCTTTTACCAGAAGTGCGAAAGAAAAGAAGGATGACCGGAGTGACCATCGTTGCTTCTCACTGCTGTGGCGTCGTGAACTGCGAACCCTCGCGGCCCGCGCAGAGCTGAGCGGCCCCCCGTTGTGGTGGTTTTTTGTTGTTTGGTGTTTCTATTCTTTTGCTTGTATGAACACAATTTATGTAAACATCGCATAAATTGGGCATAGTTGCAAGTTGATATTATGCTTAGAAGTACGAATGATATATGATATGATAGAATTCTCAAGAGGGCCACGGAGAACTTTGGCTCTGGTGGCTTTTCCGCCAAAGACTTCATTCCGCAAAATGAGTGCAAAGCATCAATAAATCTGCCTTCACATGAGGCCATTGGAATAAACAAAACATTTGGCATACTATCTGCCACTTTGGAATTGACCGTTTCAGCCCAACGACCAGAGAGCGTCTTCGGCATCCAGCGTCTTCGGACTGCCACGTGACGGTTCTCCCGATCGAAGTGATGAAGCTCCACCTGTGGCCAGCCATCGCTGTTCCAGTTGATGAGTATTGCTGCAGGAGCTGTGCGTTGTCAAGTTCCGGAAGAACGAACAGGTTCCCCTCACTGACGTGTGGTTTGTGTGTGTTTTGTTCTGAAAAAGGAGGCAGTCTGAGAGCTGGTGAAGAGTATATGACGTTCTGATGGATGGGGGCATGTTCCTTGTAAAAAACAAAAATAACCGAACATTGACAGAAACAATAATGTGTCTGATGTAAATGTAAATGAACATATATGATGTGTATATTTGTTTAAAAGAAAATAGACGATATTCTTGATCATCCTCCATATCTTCAACTTCTATTTTCAGTGTTCCTGCCGCCCACAAGGGGAAACCACCCTGGAATCAACCTGAACCTTGAAAAGATCTGAGGATATCCTCCTACAGAAATCCAGCTCCTTCCAGAGCCCTTCACCCTTCCAAACACACCAGCTGTGCAGCTCCAGCGGAGCTGATGGAGAGCTACGAGAGCTGGAGCTACGCGCTGTCCCGCCTCGCCAGTGATGCAAGCACAAGCCAGCAAAGGGCGCTTGGGATGGAACTGGGCTTCGAAGCAGTGCTCCTCCCGGGACGAGCGTTCGCTGGGGCACACCACACGACGGGAGTGTGGACTCAAGAATTATGGTGAAATACCAGCGAATTCATACACTAAAGACCCCCAAAAATGTAATAAAAATTAAACAAATAAACATCAAAAAGATGCCCATGCCATGATGGCTCATTGGGGTTGGATGTGCCGCGTGCGGTACAGGTGTGAAAGTTCCGCGGAACCGGTCCTTGGTGTCGATCCCCAGGAGGGTCGTTCCCATGGATCCGATGGGAGGCTGTCAAGCTGTCAGGCTGTCGACCATGTGAAGCTGGTGGTGGTTGATGAAACTGGTGAAGAACTGGTGGAGAAATTGATCAGTGAGGTTGAGGGCTTTAGTTCCCTGTCGAATGGGTCGGCTCAAGCACCCCAAACTGAACTGGTACGAAGACGCACGCTGCCAGTGCTTCTGAATAGAAATGCTGGGATACACGCGTGGTGTTTTCTCTTCTTAACAAGACCACTTTCCATGCAAGCCAGCAAAACTCGAGACTTGCAGGTCGTCCAAGAGAACTGAGAGTTTCAGATCTGCCTCTGAAACTGCCAACATATGATTTTCAGATGCAGGTCTTAGCCATGAGTGGCGTTCGGAGCCAAGTGGCTCGGCCGCAAGCATTCGATCCCATGCGCGAAAACCTGATACCAGGCACCCTGGTGAGAGGTCTTAAAATTGTCTGTGACGTCTTCTTTTAACGGATGTCTTCTGAAACTGCTCATACCACTCTGAGAAGAGAAGGGTTAGCAGTACGACCTGTGAGCCAGGCTAGCCCACTTGATACAAAGTCGTGAAGACCAACTGGGCACCGGCACCGGAACAAGCAACTGCTTGGCATTCACCAACCTACTGTGTCCCACCGAAGCCCTTGGTCCATGTCGGAGATGGAAGAAGCGCTTGCCCTTCGAGGCGGTGGTCGAACATACCTAAAAGTGCTTCGTTGCGTGCTTTCCCACAAAAAATACAAAACCATAGAAAACCTATGAAAGCCCCCCCTTCTTCAAATAGTCAGTGATCTGCTTGTGGTCTGGAACCTTGGAAGAAGATCAGTGTAGCGGATCCCATAAATCTCCAAAGCTGCCCAGAGCAGCAAAGCCAAGCATAGAGATTGACGCTCAATGCGTGGATCAGCCCAGGGAATACGGTCACCTGCATCACCTACCCCCCTCTGGAGCACCTCCGAAGTCCGGAAGTCGGAAGCGCCACACGGACGGGGCCCGGGTTTCCCCGCCATCGAGCAAGCAAGCGCGCGCGCGAAGAGACCCAGAAGCAAAGACTCATCTTACTCCACCTCGGAGTCAAAATCCACCACTACCAATATAGGTTCAACATTTTCCTGGACTCTCAACGATATTTGGCTGGTCTCTCAACTGCTCGGGACACCCCAGCTCTTGTGGCCATTCCGAAGCCGCCCCTTTTCAGCTGAAATCGGAACACATCCACTGGACCGCCCGACATGTTCCGCTCGCAGGCGATGTGGGTCAGTTCGTGTTCCAGCCCTTTTTGCTTCACGGCTAAGATTGTTTGGTGGTGCTTCATCCCAGAAGCGCTCCTCAAAGTATATGGCCTTCCTCACCAGAGTTGGATTCCCCCCTTCACTGGGAACTGAAGGCGGAACCGAACTCGGAAACCCCTGCCGGACGCGCCGGACGGGAAGGCGGGAAGGCGGGACCGAGGGCGGCACCGGCGACGGGGCGAGTGGCGAACCGTCGGGAGACTCGCGTCGGGCGGTCGGAATGGCCGAAGAGGAGTGGCCGTTGTTTTCTGATGTTTTCTGTAATGAAGGATGTTCTTGTTTTGGTGCTATAAGGTATGTAATATATGTTATACTGTTTTGGTCCAACGTCGAAATGGTCAGTGCTTGAAAACGGGACGAACCTCCTTCATCGTCCGCTCGTTCGACCTTCCTCGTTCGCTCCCGGCCGATGTCGCAGCGGGTGGAGCGTTTCGGAGAGCCGTTTCGCAGCGGCTCGAGGCGTCGGAGCACTCCAGAGAGTGTGTGGGGAGGCCGATGCGGCCGATGAGTCTGAGTGACACTGAGTCCGAACTTCGAAAACCGAAAGATTGGACACTTCAAAACATTTGGACGATTCAGCGCTTCTGATGATTCTGAGATGTTTTTCACGTGCATCTTCCACTCGTGCGGACTCCGGCAGACTCCCGGTTTCGTCGAACGAACTGCCAAGCGAGGAGCTGAACACCACTGGCGAGCGGTCATTCCCAGGCGAATTGGGCCTGGCCAGTTCCGGGCCGGTATTTCTGGGAGGGTCTTCGGAAGAGCATGCAAGTCAGCACAGTTCTGTGGGTCAAACTCGGTCAAAGCCATCAAAACCATGTGGTTCAGCGGCGACCTTCCAGTGGGTTTCGTGCGTTGACCGACAATGACTGATTGGAATTAGGTGCAGGGTCTGATTCCCCCGTGATCGTTTTCCAAGCATCAACCGTGTAGGCATGTGTAGGCCACTTGCTCGGATGTCCAAAATGCAAAGATCAGAAGACAAACAGTATATTGAAGCCTGAATTTAGGATGAAACATGTTTGTCCAAAAAGCAACCAGCAGAATTCACCCCAACAATTGTGTAATCATTGTTGGGAGGATTCCAAAATCAGGGGGAAGGAGTAAGTCTTGTCAAAGACTACTCCGCTTACTTCGTGCCGCTGACTTCGCGCGACCGTTGACACGGCGACCATGGTTCGTCCACTGCCTCTTCTCCGTCATAGTAATCCTGAAGATCCTCATCGTCCATACAAGCCTCGATTTGGGACACCCGCGGTGTGATGGGCATGTTGTTCCGGAAAGGGAGAAAGCATCCACCATCCGGGCTGGCCAGGAGTTTGGCCAATTCTTGACATGGCTTGTGAAGGGGACTGAAAGGGCCTTGTTCCCCACCAGTGGAGGCTCTGATAGGATCTGTACTGGGTGGCTGAAGCGCTTCGCAAGGTCCACACAGTATCCCTACAGCGTTCCCACCCGACCTAGCCTAGCCCAGTATCCAACAACAATTCCACTCGCTTTCTCCTGACTTCTTTAAAACACCGATCGCGACTTGAGCGGAAACTGCGCTGCTTTTCGCCGAAACGGCGAGCTGCTTTTCCGAGACGCGCTCGTCTGTTCGCGCAGGGCTGACCCCCACGAAGCGCAAATGGACATGAATCGGTGACGCTTGGGGGGGAGGGACCCCAGGCGACGTCCGGCGCTTTGGGGGGGGGGAAAAAATCGTAACATATACCTGGATCCTTCCGGTGCCAGAATGGAGATCCATAAGTAGTGCAGAGGCTTTCATTGGTGACCCCTTGGAAGGTGCAGGCGGTATATATATATATATATATTGTATAGGGGCAGGGGTCAGGTACTCTCGGATGTCAAGGCTCAACCTGTCAGCCAGATCCACAACTGAAGAGCTTGGCAGAACTTTGGGGAAAGACCACGTTCAGCTGCCCATATACCAGCCTTCAAGGGGTGGTTAATGGACACCCCTCAACGGCTAAGGGGCTATAATTAGACACCCCAAACGGAGGGTCCTGGTATGCGTCATTTGACGGTTTCCCTAACATTGTCTCGCTCACCACCCCCTAATACCGACCGGAATCCAAACACGCACAGGCCAACCCATCACAGACCTGTTCTTCCCTGCGCAAAGGATGACGTTCGGTCATGGACTTGATTTGGCCATATTTGGCTCCAAATTCCATGCCCAAAAGGAACACGGACCTCCAAATGGAATACATCTCACAGAGTAGGAAAGCGATCCTGCTATTGGATTGTGCCATATTCTATCCCTATAAGCATGAAAGCATGACTCAAAGTAGTACCCAGCTTTTCAGAACATCCTTGTTGCTTTCCCATGGGGTGTGCGGCTACATCGCCTTACGCCTTGCACCCCGTCCGAAGAAATGCGGTTCTCCGTGCAGGCCTCGTGCATCCACCAGGCCTCGCCACCTAAGGAGTCGAACTCCGCCTTGGTCGTCCGCACCTGCGACGGTGGCGACGTCGCGGAAGTGGGCGACGGTCGAGTGGGCACCGGTGAAGGTCAACAGGGTCAGGTGAAGGACACGTGATGTCAACAGGGTCAGGCGTCTCGTGTGGACAGCCCGGGTGTCCGACGCCGAACGACGGGGGACCGACCCGGAGAGAACCGATGGAGGCCGCTTTCAGTGGGGTGATCAGAGCTGCTGCAAGGAGCGGATGGTTCTCGTCATGAACAAGATCCTGGTTTTGCATCAACCTGCAGGCATCCCTTCCCCACGGCAACATCCCATCTGCTGGACTGTCCCATCTGATTTCAGGGCCTAAACCAACAAAATACATCCCCAATTCATCCCCATCAATTCAGCTGGCCTTCCAGAGCAGCATATCATATAGCTGTGAAAAAATCTGCCGGTGTGATGGCACCTGATACCTATCTCCCCACTCGCCTCTAGTGGCTTCTGTGTGTCTTGGACTCGAAGAGTGCCACACACGGACCGTGGGAGGCTAGAGAAACATGCCACACTTTTGACTCGAACAGTTTGGAAATGTTTGGAAGAAGGGGGTCTTAAAGTGATTCGACGTGCCCACGCGTAAACTCTCGCGTACCCTACACAGGCTGTTCGTTTTCGGGGTCTTACAACCTCATGCCTCATCACCCGAATCTCTTCTCACTTTTGAACAGTGAGTGGTTAAGTGACGCTCCGAATTCGCCCCATGCTTCCTGATACGCAAATCAGCAACAGTTCCAATGCCATTCATTATGTCGCGAAAGCAGCGTCGACATCACAAACATCACGGCAAATTGGTCAGTGACCTCTGAACCTCTCCAATCAAATCCAAAATTCCAAACCAAACCTCCAGGGTCATTGTTCTTGCATCTTCTTGCATCCCTTGCGTTCTTCTGAAAAAGAAGAATAACTCAACCCTTGGGCCGGGGAAAAAGAGGTCCTTGGCCGGTTCCCCAACACCGTCTGAACAGCCGGGTCTGAGCGGAGAAGAACGACCGGGTCCGGGCGGTGCGGCAGAGGCTTTCTTGCTGAACCTCTCAGGATACCACCTCTTCATGGTGGATTCTGAATTTTCATGGACTTTTGAGTATCAATATATTTCAACCCCCACCCTATATATTCTATTTATGAGTCTACATATGGGATTATTTAGTAGGCCCCCCTCTCAACCCCCCCAGGAATAATTTGGACATTATACATCTGTATACCTCTAGTTGTAGGCTTTGTTGAAAATTATTCCAAGGGACCCTTGACCTACCCCTGCCTAAGTTTATCATTCCAAGAATGATTCTGAAAAGAATATTCCATGAACCCACAGGACCCCTGGAACAATTACAAATAAATAATCCTATAGTGGATTGAGAGTAGATGGCACAGACCCCAAGAGCTGGTTTATATGGACCCCCAGCTAAAGGACATCTTGGAGTCTGTGCCATCTACTCTGAAACCACTGTTTTTGAGTCTACATATGAGTTGAAGGAATCCTCCGATGCGGAGGGTCAGTCTCCACTGCTGCGAGCGCTGCACGAGCTGCACCACCCGCACCGCCACCCCGGCCGGTCGACAGGGAGCCGAGGTCCCGGCAGCACACCGGGTGAACACCGGGTGAATTCGCAGATGACTCGCCCGGGAGCCGATGAATTCGCCGGATGCGAACTGGGCTGATCTTAGGATGAGATGATGGGCTGATCCCCCCCCAAAAAAAAGAAGAGAAGGGTGTTGAGCACTTGCAGCTTGTCGATGACACATGACACTCGTTGGAGCATCGGCACGCCACGTGTTGAGCACTTGCAGCCCATCATTCAAGCTGTCTTCAAAGTTGCCTCTGCCACATCCACAGCACGGTCCAGCTGGCTGCACGTGCTCGGTCCTGCGGATGATTAGCTGTGAGGAAATCATCCTCCAGTTCTTGGCTTGGGAGGCAATGAGTATCAACAGCTTAAGGGTACAGTAGTTCATAGTGGCTGCACTATAGTCTGAAGCAAACCTCTGATATCTGGAGTTTCTAGAAAGCAAGGTTGGCCGCTGTCCACCTGTCTATGCTTAAGGAGAACAGTTCTAGATTCGGGTATGATAGGGTATGTTCCACAGGCACGGCGAACACGCGGTGCCCCTCTGCTTCATAGGAAAAAGAAGGGTCCTTCACTCCCCCCTGTGAAAAAGGATTGGTGATCTTCTCTTGAATAGCGTGAGATATCCTGAGATGAACAAGTACAAAAGCGACCAGATTCATCTCTTTCCCAGACATGATCATACAGTATACCCATGTTATGTTGTCTGCATGTTGCATCTGAAATAGACGGCAGTATCTGAATGACCACCCAAATGTGATCATTCTGAGGTGTTCACTTCATCCACCAACCTGACTGGTGACTAGGTCGAGGCAGAGTTTCTCAGGGGACACCTGTCAGAAATCGATGAACCCATCGACCGTCGTTCATCTGACTCACCTGCACCAATCCAGGAGAAATGGGGTCCATTAAGATCTGGGTGCTCAAAACCACCATCTGGGTGCGAACGACCGGGAACGCGGGCGTTCTGAGTCCGACTTGCGGTCTGTGGAAACCGTCGGAAACAGGTGAACCTCCGGTGATGAAACCGGCCCCATTTGAGAGGTTTCGGGGGAGAGGTTCCGAACCTGAGGTCCTTAGTTCTACATTCGTAGCCTTCTGGCTCCGTTCGTAGCGGCCTCCAAACCTACTTGCGGCCTCCGGCGTCGGCTTCGGTCGTTGCTATGGGGATGGGTCCAATCTGGGGGACCCATGGGAGAGAGCACCGAACATGAACAGACTAGACTCACCTACCAGGGATTACGGGCCTGGGTTTTGACCCACATCCACCATTAAGAGAGAGAGAGAGAGAAGCCCTTTGTAACTACATGTAACTATATATTGACCCGAAGATACTCTTGCTTTGGTCCAGATACAACAGATCGGATCGGAAAGAGGAAGACATTTCACGACGTACTGGTCGCTCATGAAGCGTTCTTGGGGGTTCCAGAAGGTCCTTACGACCATCCTGTCTGGGTGTCCTGGCACTACCCTACCTATGGGCTTCCAGACAGGGCACCCCGACAGGATGGTCCAGGTAGGTCCCGCTTCCACTCTCCCTGCAGTCCTTCCTTCGTGCCAAGGCCCCACAGAGAGAAACATGGCTTGCCGCCCCTCCGCGTGTCGCCCCAACCCCTGAGAGAGGGAAGCCAAGCTTTCCCCAAACATCGCATGTGGACCACATTCAGCTCCATTTCAACGCACTCCGGACTCCTGCACTCCTCGAGAAAAAGAGATCGAATCCACTTCATGGTCATCCACCCCAAAGGTTTCCACCTAGACCAGTGAGGCATCGGCCAGCTTGTTCACCTCAACTCCCAACTCCCACCTTTGTTCAAGGCGACGGAAGTGTGCGAAAGCGAGAGAAGAACTGGAAAGGCAGCCCAGAATTCCCAGAAATCCATCTTTGGGGTGCCCCAAAAAGCAGAGCTGGACTCGAATGGAAGCTCACAAGTAGGGTAGTCAGTGACGTCCTTGCATGCTTTGGGTCGATCATTGGCAATCCATATCAATAGATCCCCTGATCAAAAGCTTGATGGACTCTGCCTAGAAACGCCGGAATCTCGTCGCGCGGGCCACTGTTCCAACAAACCCTGCGCGAAAACTTACACAACGGGTGAAAAAATAAAAAACAAACAAACAACTGAACAACTAAGCAACTTCCACCCCCCCCCCCCCCAAAAAAAGCATCAAAATGAAACAGAGACCTGGACACGTCATCGGCCGAAACATGAGAGCTTAGAACCTCTGTAGGTCGTCAGCCACGGCGGCCACGGAGAGCTGGCAGCTTCAAAGTGCCAGGCAGATCTGGATCCGTGTAGACAGAAACATCAAACATCCATCTAATGAACCGGTCGACCGGTCTTATGATATATTAGACAGAAGTCTAGTTTTCTAGTTTAAGGCGTGTGAGAGAAAAGACCAAGAACCTTGGAACAAACAACATGCCCTTGTGCAGAAGAATGTTCATATTGTTGCGATCCCAGGACCTCCAGCGGGTGCGAGACCAGCTGGTTCCTGAGCTTCGAGACCAGCAGACTTGCAGATCAAGCAAATGATGGTCACAAATGAAGCAGATTTGCAGATGGTATCTGGGTCGTGTTTGAATCTACAGCTTGCCTAGTATCCCTAGCTCATTGTACCAGCGGGTGCACTTGTGTTTTCGGATGATGTTACTGTAGTTACATTTTGTTGCTGCGCACTGTGCAACCACTCAAGTCGCTTCGCATGAATTGTTCCAAATTTGATACACCTGCCGGAAAGGCCCGTTTCTTTGGCCCTCCAAGAAAATGCCATCTCCTTGAAAGGTACTCTTAGGCAAGGTTGACACCAAGGCATCAGTCACAGAACTCTTTTTCATGCGGGTCCATCCAGCGTCGAGCTGGGGAAGCTGCAACCACAAAGGGCAAGCCAACCACAATGAGATATGGATATGTATGGATTTCACCCTCAATACGCAGATTCAGGCCAAGATGCAGATCTCAGAGCTCCAACAAAGCTCTCGCCACGGGTCCAACTCACGCCTATGGCAGTTGCCTTTCGGCAACGAGGTCCAAGACGATGAGGTGCGGGTCGTGCGCGGGTCGTGCTATTCCCGGAGTTTGTCCACGTCGGCTGTTCTGGAATTTGGACAAATGTTGAGAAGGACACGAGTTTGTGCTGACAGGCCTGGAATTTAAAACAACCAAGTCAACATAGCCGGTATCGATCTGAGCAACTGGAACTTCTGAGTCCAAGATCATTTCTAGAAGCAAAGAGAACAGGTCAGCAGAGAACAGGAAGCAAATGGTCAGCTGATCGAGATGTTTTTCCGCCATGCAATCTCAGCCTCAGTCTCTCCAGTGAGTCCAGTCCAGCAGATGAAACGAGGACCCGGGAGGTCGGTCTTGGAAGTCTGTGATGTCTATTGTTCAGGACACCATGTGTGAACCCGGACAAATCCGCAGAACTACTTGCTCTCTTTGCAGGACATCTGCCAAAAGCAACTTTGGGAGGAGAAAGACCTACAAGCAGTTCTTACTTCTGCTTTGTCCCATGCTTGGAGGGTGACCTGCCGACATCTTCCCCTATCTAAGCAGAAAAAAAAAGAAAGGTTGAAAGGACTTTGAGACTACCACCCAAAATGCAAGGTCTTCTGGCGTCTGCTTAGCTTGTTTGTCTGCCATGTCCAATGCTTTGGTTTCGGTAGTTGATCTCTTCTGTGCTTCGGGTGTTGCCCTGATGACCTGTGTTCTTAGTGTCTTTGTTCCCGCTGCAGTACTTTTGTTCTGTTTGCGCTTGTCCCAAACTGGCAAGACCCCCCAACCGATGCGTTTTGGTTTACGGGCAGCTTGTGGATAACTCATCATTCAATCACACTCATTTGAAGGCTCCATGAAGGTCGATGTGCGTTCAAGGGAATCGTCATCAGATCTAAATCAATGTCTATGGTATGGTGGGGTATCCAAAGTTCATGGGGTCTTCCTCTGTAGTACATGCTGCTCAACTCTTGCGTCACGGGTGCATGTTTCTTGGGTTTGGTCGCAAGATGCATGTTGGAAGAGGCTTTTTGGTGTATCAAGATGCATCTCTCTGGCTTCTTTTCGACCGACCAGGAACGGGCACGTGAACCACAAAAGAACGGTGCGCACCCGTGTTGATCGGAAGACCGGACGGGGTAGGACCGGAGCATTCGGACGAAGCGGGGAACCGGGCGGCTTCGCTCCCAGACCAACCGACGGACCGATGTCAGGCAGAACGACCTTCACATGACCTGAGCGGGGGATGAATCGGAAGACCGCGAAGACAGACGACGGCTCCCGACGGCTCCAGCGAAGCGAAGGCTCCTGGTGACAGGAAAGCAGATGCGAACGGGCAAAAGATGCGCGAACCGACAACGGAGTGTCCTGGCTGGGTAGTGAAGCCCACTACTTGTGGATCTCCAGCCAGGACATCCCTACCGGATGGTCCAGCTGTCAGTTTGCAATCGTTCTCTTGTACCAAAACCACACAATCACAGCATGATTGACCATGTACGGAAGGCATGTCTTTGTGCGTCAATGGTGGCACAAATCAACTTCTGTGAGAGTCACGTCAGCGACGTGTCCACGATGCGTGCTTTCAAGAACAGATGATACCAAGAATCCAGATGTATTCAGATGTTGAGCTTGGATGTTAAGCAGATCCTTTCGGATGTTTGGATGAGGTGCAGATCTTCGACTATTATCATCTTGACAATGAAAAGCCTCTTTTTATCCATTCAGAATGGATAATGATAGTTAGTCAGTCCTGGCTGGTCTATTTGGACAAAAACAAATCCTAAGTTCAGTGCATCTATACAGTAATCTATAGTCTAAATTAGTCTAATACAATGAAGTACAAATGTTTCTTGCCAGGATCGATAAGATAAGTAAAGATATCACGCAAACGAAAGTCGGTTTGAAAACAAGGCTATTTGTGTGTGTGTGTGTCTCTCCAACCTCGGTGCTCTCAGTGCTAGGTGCTCTCGGGGTCACGAAGCAATGTGTCCGCGGAATCCGCGCCTTCCCGAAGTCCAGATCCTTTGAGGAACGATTCATGCATCTCCAGCAGACCTCAGAACCATCAGGGCATCAGGGATTGTCTACTTCATGGAAATCCATTGTCGGCCATGGTCTTTCGTCCTTCTAAGATCTGCGTTCGACCAGAATGGAGGGTATCTACCTCCCGAACTCACCGCCTTCACTTGAAGCATCTCCTTGCGTACCATGTGCCCTACCACCGCTTCACTTCACTGTACCTGCCCACCGTGTGACAAAAAAGGACGCGCCTGCCGTCGCGGGCCTCGAGGATGGTGCTCGATGTTCTCCCAATGTGAGTGCTTTTGGGGTAAAGAATGGTAAAGAATCTTTTCGAGTTTGCAAGGCCCCATGTCCATTGTCCATAGGCAAGTGAGAGACTGACCACTCCTGAAGACCACTCCCTGCACCGGCTAGCTGAGCTAACATGCCACGCATTTTAGACTTCTTCGCACTGAGAACCAGAGTCTTCAACAAAATGAGTGCGCACTGAGAACCAGAGTGGATGCCATCTCTCCTATTCAGTCGATGACTTGCGCTGCCACAAGAACCGCCTTGGTCAACCGTTCGGTCGGCCGGCACCGCCGTGCAACCGATCTGGGGCGGCCGGGCTGCAGCACCGCAGCCTGAGGCGGCGAAGCCGCGGTTGGACACGAAAGGGGATTGGTCGTATTCCACCAAACCATCTTGGATTGGATAGGTGAGTTCTTAGGGCGGAGACACCTTCGCCAGCGTCGGAGAGGATCTCAAGGTTCCCACCCTTTCGTTGGGAAGCGATCTTTCATGCGAACGGATGGAAAGGTGTGCCCTGGCCCCGTTCTAGCCCTTAGT
>CAXAMN010022713.1:0-21791 GCA_963970005.1 Durusdinium trenchii | reverse complement strand
AGCCCTGCTGGGAGGGAGCCCAACTGGTTCCAGGCCAAATCAATTCTTTCCAGCTTTGTCAGCCCGCTGAACAGATCTGGAGGAACCTTACTGAGCGGATTCTTCCCCGCATAGATATGTTTGAGCTGACTTAGCCCGGTGAGCATGCCAGAAGGCAGTGACATCAGTCGATTCTCCTCCAAATTCAGGGTGAGCATTGTCTTGATACTGTTCAGTGCTCCAACTCCAATCGTGCTGATCCCCCTCCCCTTGAGGTGCGCATGGACTTCTCCCACAGTGACCAGCAAGTCACAATTTTCCTCACCAGTTTGCTCATGAAAGGTTACTGCAAAATGAATTTTTCGATCACAGGGGATGGATGTTGCCTACCAAATTGATCAAACACGCCCAAACGGTTCATATTTATTTAGTTCGTTTTTTCCTTATTTGTTCTTTCATATTGTTATTAGTTATTTCTTTCGTTCCGTCGTTCTTTCTTTTTGTTGTTTTTTTCATTGTTTTTTTCTTTCTGCCTGTTTGCTTGTTTGTTTGTCTGTCTCTGTCTCTGTCTCTGCGTCTGTCTCTGTGTCTGTCTGTCTGTCTGTCTGTCCGTCTGTCTGTCTTTATATCTATCTTTCTCTTGTTCTTTCGCTCACAAAAACGCGAGAACCCACACCGCAACGCGCCTTTTCTCACAGAGGCCTTGGGCCAAATATCCGCGCGACAAGTCTGCTCCTGACCAGTACCCTTTTGGTGTACTGGTGATTCCCTAGCGTGAGAGGGAAACAGTCCTGCAATGCTCAGGTGAAACTGGACAAGCATTTTAGGGTTACCGTTCCATGGTGCACTTCTTCTCCCCCTGCTTACTACGGCATGGCCTACCGAAATGCGGAGCGTGAGCCCTACTCTCGGCATGGCGTTGGATGCTTCAAGAAGTGATGCCTAACAGGCTAAGTGCGTGGCTCCAATGACAAGGAGGTAAGTTCTTTGTCAGAGGATCGGCCCTTTGTTTGTCCGTGGCGATATACCCTATTGTGGCATCTGGCGACTCAAAGACTTCATATAGGGATCCTAAGTCGAGACGATGGGTTTTAGATACATGACAGAGCTTCGGGCTGTAATGATCTGCAAGACCGCTGCGTTGTCCTGATGACAGGAAAGCAGTGTCGGTCGGCAAAACAAAGTGTCAAGGAGACCTTGTGCTGGAAGCTCTTCGCTGAATACTCCTGACGCGAGGAAGATTGTCTCAGCCTCCGTCGTCGATCGGCTGGTAGCCGTTTGGCGTCGGCTTGCCCAACTTATTGGGTAGAAGGAATTAGGGTTGTGAATGGCCATCAAGATGGCGGAGGTACTCTTTGTGTGTTCTATTCCCGAACAGTGGTCACTGTCGGTGTATAGGCTGATGTGCAAGTTATCCATAGAATCCTTTATTGACCCCTCTAGAACATAGTTTTGTGTAGAGTATATAGGTCATGAGTCTGTACAAGCGTTTGTCGTCTGCAACCGACCATGGGGTCAACCTTTTGGTCAAGTCTCCAATGCTCTTCATGAGGTCTGGACGACGTAGTCTCGCCATCCACTGAAGCGTTTTCGGCCAAAACCCCTTGTGTTTCCCAGTCGGTGTCCAACAGTGACCCGTCTGGAACATATGGAGTTGACGCTTTTGTGAGCTTCTGTTTTGAGAGAGCTTCATACGCCTCACATGAACTTTTTGCAAAATCTGCCAAAGAACACCTTATTGTTGCACCTTCTTCGTTACGGTTCACCTCGTGTTTCCTTCCTAGAATGCGATCAACTGGAGTAGGTTCGTCAAATTCCAAATGCCTAGCCAGTTCCTTCCAGAAGCCTTCATGAGCTTCTTGGGGTCCTGACAACATCATGTCGTCTACATACAAAGTCATAAGCAGCTTGGTTTTGGGAAACCAGTAACTGCTCTGAAAGTCATCTAAGTGAACGCCGTTCATAGAGCTCAAAATTTCTTTGAACCTCATCCCAACGCCACCCGCTTTCCGGGTGCCCGTAGAGGGCCCGGACTAGGCGTACCGTACGCATGGCGGCTCCAAGTGGGAGTACCCCTGAGGAGTCAACTCCTTTGGCAGTTCGACAAACGTTGGTACCTAGTCTTGAGCAGGGACTGAGTATAGGCACGGGCCACATCACTGTGTGTGGTTTGTGACCGTGTAAAACTCCATAAACAAGATTCAGATTGATGCCGGCAAGTCCTGTTGGGTTGACTTTTGCTTCCTGAAGCATTGCAAGTGTGTTGTCTGCGTTGCGAATGTCATCTCCCCTGAACACTATTCTGGGTTTTAAGCTCTGGGGTTTCGAAGTTCTTCACTGATAAGATTGTCATTAGCTTACAATGTTAATTTCTTCTCCTTCGCCTTGGAACGTGTGATGAGATCATTTCTTGAGATCACCTCGTCGAAAGACCATGTGTGATTAGCATTAATTCCACTAGCCTCTTTCTGGATTGCCTCTTCCCAGCCTGGGTGTTTGTGCCATTCATTCCCGTTCAAAAGCAAATGCACTGCGGCAAGAACTTCATCAGGTGAGAACTCCTCGTGCCCTACGGGTTCACTTTTAAGTTCGACTGGCATAGCTGGAACGTCGGCTTCATAAAGACTAGAGAACGCATCGTGCCATAGGCAACGGGTAGAATGCGCTCTTGGGCCTAGCGCTTCCTGCTATTAGACCATGCTTGAACCCCTTTTCATGCTTGCATTTGCGCATTGAGATTCTTTGCCAATGTCCAACAAGAGGTTACTATTCGCCATGTTTTGAGGTGAGGAACATTGTTTTGTCACACATACCAAAAGCACACCCTTGAGGTTCTGACACAAACAATCGGTTTCGTTTCAGCAACTCAGGAATCTTCCATCCCTCGGCGCTCTTCGGCCACTCAAATGCACAATGGCCACCATTTTGCATGATGACTTCTGCACACCTGATGTAGTTCCTAAGAATCTTAAGAGACTTCTTCCTATCTTTCTTCAACTCTTGCTGGAACCTTGTACCATGCTGCTGACAGTTCAACCTTTGCCAACTAGACCATGGACCACACGGTATGGAACCATACAAGTCGCTACCTTGACTTGGTGCATTATGTTGATCAAGCAGTCCACCTCGACATCGCTAGACATGCCTGTTTGGTCTATTGAAAGTCTGAAGTGGTTTATCCCTCGATCCATGTTTACCTCCCCAAGGCTCGAATTCTTGGAAAAGCAAAATTCAAAGCATGTCCTACACTTTTCACGAACCTTGCATCTATCCTTTTGCGTCCTTGCTTCTGGCACATCTTCTGTGGCTTTCAGAATCTCTTCAGCCAGTTTTGTCGGGTCTGGAGACTCTGCCAACATTGATGCACAAAGACATTCAAAGCTTCCCGTTTGGCACTATGTTCACCTTCAAGAAGATTGGCGGTCGCTGCAAACAATTTGGCTTGTGGTTCATTGATGAAGGGATCTCTAGGAAAGAACCACGTTAATCCTACCCATGACTTGGAACTTATCCTTCGGTATGGGCATTTGTTCCAAACGTCCTTGTGGACAGAGATCTTCCCTCTGCGCTTCCATTCTGTAAGACGCTCATGAGAAACATCACTTATATACATCAAAAGGGCAATCTCTTCCTACGGGAGCGAAAAGCTTCTTTCGAGGTCTAACATGAACCCTGTTCCATGCTTTTCTATCCGCGTCGAACTCCCAAAAATCCCCATCCCCACCCCCCTTGAACGCTGACGAATCCAAAGCTGGCATCGCGGGAGTGCCCCAGGGGTACGAGGGGTTGGTGGAGCCCTCATGCCTTCTGCCCTTGCCTTTGCTGCAAGACGCTCCTCTTCCGCTTCCAGACACACTCGGAACCTTTCGTGGCATTCATCTGTGCGCGGCGCTCCTTCAGCTATGCGCTCACATCCTCTACAGCCTGGGGTTACACCATACTTTATTGCCCTTTCCAAGGTCACATATGTCCGTCTTTTGAACACTTTAGGCACAGGAGGGTCACCTTCGAATGGCAGCGATTCCTTAGGTTCTATAGAGGGATGTGTGATCGTTGGTTTGAAAAGCTGCAGCTGGTTCATCTTTGCCTCGAAAAGTGGGAAGACCCAATTACCCTCAGTGGGTTCAACAAGCTCTGACTTGTAGATTTGAATTGGCCTACCACTACCCTTAGCTTTTGAAAGAAGACTCTGGTAATCAAGAACCAAATGGACATCTCGGTGATGATACCCTGCGTCAATCCTCCAACCCACAAAGATGCCTGGATGTGTCCTCGGCTCGGGAAGTTCACGGTGTTCTGGAGGTTTGTAGTATACAAGGCAACCAAATGGAAGTCTCAATCCAGTGAATGCTTCACCTGCGGCAGCTTCGTAGCAAGCCTGAGCGCTCTTTTCAATCTTCTTTTCATCAGACTCGTTGGGGTGAATCTGAGCTTGGTTGGTGATTGCGTGAGCTACACAGAAATACTCTACTGCTCTAGGCCAGTGCTGATGATCCAAACCTGATTTAAAAAGAACTGCTCTTGCACCTTCCTTTATGGAGCGAATGCTTCTTTCGAGTTTGGCATTGTGTACGGGGTCATTAGGAACACTAGGACTTGGCAACCAACCCAAATACTTTACAGCATCTATAAGTTCAGTCGCTGCATCCGTCTTTGCGATACAGAGTGCTTTCCCATGTCCCCTTGTCCCTCCGAACGCTTGCAAAGCTCCGATGTCTGCATCTGTTGTCCCAGTTGTTTGTGGACATGCTTGTAAACAACCCAAGTACTCATCAAAACATAGTAGACAAGCCTGTTCACCTTCGGAACCTTTGGACAAGTCTTTGCCAATGATGATATGATCTGCTCTTATCCTATGACCATAGTGCGAGGGAGGCATCTCTTAAGTCTTCCGGGTCAATTTCTATCCCTTTTTTCGGTGAGTCTTGGCCTGCATTTTGCTTCTCGTACAGATTTAACATTATCTGTTTTTGGGGAAGTGGGTCAGTTGATGATTCAGGGAACTTACCTGTAGCTCTAGCTTTTGTCTAAGCGAAGGAGTCCATGGATGGAGTTCCTCATCTTCTCAGTTCAATTGGTGTCCTGACATGTACCGACCTGAATGGCTGTTTTTTCTGAAGGCCGCTGGTACCGAACCTGACCCGACAACATTGAAGTTGGGGTGCAAGGGGTTGAGACGGTGACGTGGAACGACTCTGGCGATGGCTGTTTTTTTGAAGAGTCCGGACTCGGGGCCAAGCCAGAATGTGCTAAAATACGGGGCTAGGAATTTTGGTGCGCTGGTGTATGACAATATCCTAAATGCACTTCACGTGGCAGGCGCGGTACTTTGGAGCCCGTGATGCGATATTTCGTGGCAGTCGCAGGGCTTGGTCGCTTCAGATCGCTGATTCCTTGCGCCTGCCATGCAACTGACAGTCAACACACAGTCAACACGACAGTCAACACACAGTCAACACGACAGTCAACACCAGCACTTTTCCTGAGAATTCTCAATCGAAGCGCTGATTTGGACAGTTGCAGCCCCAACTCCAGTCTTAGATTGGGAATTC
The DNA here is from genome assembly GCA_963970005.1 of Durusdinium trenchii. Taxonomy (NCBI): domain Eukaryota; class Dinophyceae; order Suessiales; family Symbiodiniaceae; genus Durusdinium; species Durusdinium trenchii. The sequence goes on along the minus strand of CAXAMN010022713.1, from coordinate 16,260 downwards.
TAAGGTTTTCTCACGCAACGCGCGTTTTGCTTGAGAATTCTCAGGAAAAGTGCTCGTGTTGACTGTCGTGTTGACTGTGAGTTGACTGTCAATTGCATGGCACCTGTATAAGGTATAGCAAGTTCCAAACACGGCAACAGTAGAAACTGCGAAAAAACGTGGAGAGGTGGTTCTAGCGTTCACCTTTGTGGGGTTGTCACAGGTTGCGTTCACTTTGGATACACCATGACGCCGATCAACGTTAGCAAAAAAACCTTCCCGGACTCAAGAGGGACACTAGTCAGGCCGCGGTTGGGACGATGTAGACACAGTTAGACAACTTTTCGAGGTCTGACATGCTCGGGCATAGATCTCACCTTTCCTTGTGATGTAGTCATTCATCGACTCATTCCGCTTCCGACGGGATTGCTTGAAGTACTTGCCCAAATACTCAGACATCTCGGTCAGCTGAGGCTGTCCCAAATGGCGCCTCAAATGATCAAGCAATCTCTGCACTCCACCTGAAAACGAAATCCAGCCGGGCTTCATGGACATCACGAAACGACGGGCGGTTCCGGTCAACTCTGACTGCAAACGGGGCCCACACAAAGAATACTCTTGAAAGGTCGCAGCATTGCCATCCCAAATGGGGACTCCTTCGGGCAGATGCTTGTTGAAGAAGCTTGGGTATGTGTGCTAGGCGATAACACGGTGGGTCAATCACCCGGTAGCATCCCAACATCTTGTTTCTTGCCGGCAGCAGGCCAGCTATACGAAGGTGATAGTGCTGAGCATGGAACCGAAGCGTGCACCGAATAAGATATAGGCGATGGCGTCGCGAGGTTATCTCTTGAAGTTGAGCTGTCATGTTCAAAATACGGGGCTAGGAATTTTGGTGCGCTGGTGTATGACAATACGACGCAGTGGAGGTGGACTATCCTAAATGCACTTCACGTGGCAGGCGCGGTACTTTGGAGCCCGTGATGCGATATTTCGTGGCAGTCGCAGGGCTTGGTCGCTTCAGATCGTTGATTCCTTGCGCCTGCCATGCAACTGACAGTCAACACACAGTCAACACGACAGTCAACACACAGTCAACACGACAGTCAACACACTGTCAACACGACAGTCAACACGAGCACTTTTCCTGCGAATTCTCAATCGAAGCGCTGATTTGGACAGTTGCAGCCCCAACTCCAGTCTTAGATTGGGAATTGTAAGGTTTTCTCCCGCAACGCGCGTTTTGCTTGAGAATTCTCAGGAAAAGTGCTCGTGTTGACTGTCGTGTTGACTGTGAGTTGACTGTCAATTGCATGGCAGCTATAATATAAGGTATAGCAAGTTCCAAACACGGCAACAGTAGAAACTGCGAAAAAGACGTGGAGAGGTGGTTCCAGCGTTCACCTTTGTGGGGTTGTCACAGGTTGTGTTGACTATGGATACACCATGACGCCGATCAACGTTAGCAAAAAATCTCCCCGGACTCAAGAGGGACACTGGTAAGGCCGTGGTTGAGACGATGTAGACACAGTTAGACAACTTTTCGAGGCCAGGCCAGAATGTGCGAAAATACGGGGCTAGGAATTTTGGCGCGCTGGTGTATGACAATATGACGAAGTGGAGGTGGACTATCCTAAATGCACTTCACGTGGCAGGCACGGTACTTTGGAGCCCGTGATGCGATATTTCGTGGCAGGCGCAGGGCTTGGTCGCTTCAGATCGCTGATTCCTTGCGCCTGCCATGCAACTGACAGTCAACACACAGTCAACACGACAGTCAACACACATGTCAACACGACAGTCAACACGAGCACTTTTCCTGCGAATTCTCAATCGAAGCGCTGATTTGGACAGTTGCAGCCCCAACTCCAGTCTTAGATTGGGAATTGTAAGGTTTTCTCCCGCAACGCACGTTTTGCTTGAGAATTCTCAGGAAAAGTGCTCGTGTTGACTGTCTTGTTGACTGTGAGTTGACTGTCAATTGCATGGCACCTGTATAAGGTATAGCAAGTTCCAAACACGGCAACAGTAGAAACTGCGAAAAAGACGTGGAGAGGTGGCCCTTAGCGCTCACCTTTGTGGGGTTGTCACAGGTTGTGTTGACTATGGATACACCATGATGCCGATCAACGTTAGCAAAAAAAATCCCCGGACTCAAGAGGGACACTGGTCAGGCCGTGGTTGAGACGATGTAGACACAGTTAGACAACTTTTCGAGGCCAGGCCAGAATGTGCGAAAATACGGGGCTAGGAATTTTGGTGCGCTGGTGTATGACAATATGACGAATCTATCCTAAATGCACTTCACGTGGCAGGCGCGGTACTTTGGAGCCCGTGATGCGATATTTCGTGGCAGGCGCAGGGCTTGGTCGCTTCAGATCGCTGATTCCTTGCGCCTGCCATGCAACTGACAGTCAACACACAGTCAACGCGACAGTCAACACACAGTCAACACGACAGTCAATACGAGCACTTTTCCTGAGAATTTTCAATCGAAGCGCTGATTTGGACAGTTGCAGCCCCAACTCCAGTCCTAGATTGGGAATTCTAAGGTTTTCTCACGCAACGCACGTTTTGCTTGAGAATTCTCAGGAAAAGTGCTCGTGTTGACTGTCGTGTTGACTGTGAGTTGACTGTCAATTGCATGGCGCCATTGGGATTCGCGCGGCCTTGGTGGGAAGTGTGTTTGCGTGGCACCGTGCCACTGGGGGGAGCGCAAAACATGCTAGCGGGATCATTGGCGGTTTCATGTGATATGTGTGCTCTATAGTGTGTGGACAGACCGTGTGGCCAAAGTACGTTCGTGATGTCGCAATGCCATTGGGATTTGCGCGGCCTTGGTGGAAACTGCGTTTGCGTGGCGCTGTGCCACTGGGGAGCGCGAAACATGCTGGCGTAAACGCGACGTGTCGCTGGTGAGCGGGATCATTGGCAGTATCATGTGATATGTTTGCTTCTAGTGTGTGGACAGACCGTGTGGCCAAAGTACGTTCGTGATGTCACAGTGCCATTGGGATTTGCGCGGCCTTGGTGGAAACTGCGTTTGCGTGGCGCCGCGCCACTGGGGAGCGCGAAACATGCTGGCGTAAACGCGGCGTGTCGCTGGTGAGCGGGATCATTGTGGTATCAAGAGTGTCCCAAAAGAGTGCCCCGCAGGAGCTTCCTACAAGAGTGACCCACAAGAGTGTCCCACAAGAGTGTCCTACAAGACGGCGTGTCGCTGGTGAGAGGGATGATTGGTGGTATTTTGATATGTTTGCTTCTAGTATGTGGCGGACCTCTTCAGCGTTGCGCGGACACAGCGAGAAATGCACCAAGGTTGGCGCTCCTGAGCCACAACGTTGCGCTGCCGTTTCATCTGCACATCGACGTCTACACCCCCTCACCTCTGTACACACACAGACATAGATACACACATAGACACACACACGCAGAGACCCACACACTTACTCAACACACTAGACTTAACACTTCACACTTAACACCTAACACGCAATCACATTCTAACTTCACACGTGGTGAAAAATGCTTTCGGGCCACTCGTCGTCTAGTTTGAAGAACCCGGTACGTTCAGGCGGTGGTTCCGGGGGTGGCGGCATCGGCGGTGGCTCTGGCGGAGGCGGAGCTTCTGGCACCTTTTCCGTCCAATCGTTTCAGAAAGGCTCGGGACGTTTTGCTCCACCCGGTCTGCATAGATCTTTGCTGACTCTGGAACATGCATGACCAATTCACCTACACGATCGGCTTTGACCATGAAAGGCAATTGATCTGGCATCCATACGAATCGGCGATGCTCATTGACTTGAATCCCTACACTCAACGCGGCTGGACACTCCTTCAAGGCATAGAATGTATTATTACCTGACGAGCTGCCTTGCAGATTGATCGCTTTCAACCCCGGCCTGGGACTATCACCAGTGGCAAAGCGAACTTTCTCTGGCGCCTCAGCGACGTGCCCCTTCAAGATTTTCGGCATCCCTTAAAGATAAGGTTCCTGCCCGCTCCCGTGTCAAGAGGAAAGTCCTGAGTGAATCGCGGCTCGATCGGATTTGTACATGCTAGCGTGGCTGCAAACACCTTGAATGTCTTTTCGAACATGCCAACTCTTGGAACACTTGACTGACTTGATCACAGACTTGCAAAGCGTCTTGGCTTTCTGGGTCCTACTTTCTGCATCGCCCCCGAAGCTCTTGATCCGGAGATCGTGTTTGCCGAGAGAACCCCTGCCAGCACAGTACCTGCCCCTGCATTGACATGAGCGGCACCTGCGCTTGCTTGCTTGTCTTTCAAAGCTTGCGGCTTTGGACCCTGATACAAGTTCTTTGAGTCATGCAAATATTGACAATTGCTTCCTTTCGAACATGCGTTGTATGCAAAATACATTCACGGCTTCTTGGAACGATCAGGCTTGTCATCAGTCTTGGTGCCCTTGTCAGACCCCGAACCCTGCCCCTTCGAACTCTTACCTCTACCTTTTGCGGCTCCGCGAGCTGCGGAGGCATCGATTCTTCCTTCTTGGGCTTGTCTTGCTTGTTTTTGTTCTTGTGCTTCACAGTCGATTCTTCCTTTTTCTCTTTCTTTGATGGTTTTTCCGGTTTCTCCTTTTCGGGTTTGTCCGGTTTGTCTGTCTTTACTGGTTTCGACGGATTTGCAGCTACCTTGGCAAATTGCGACAAAGACTTCTCTAAGCTTGAAGAGCTCTCCTCTAGCTGATGGATCTCTATCGCCTCAATCAGCTTGTCATACAGCCATTGATAGGTACTTGAGAGGAGGGAGACACGAAAGGTAGGACAGCGGGAAGAGAAGAGAACGCGAGAGGCAGGAACAAAAATGCAATGTTCGACATGGTGATTTATCCCCTGGGAGGCGACCTTTCGTAAATATATGTTCATATGCACTCTAAATGTTCAAACATATGCTCTCGAAATGTTCAAAAAGATTCTTAGGAAAACAAACTTGCCCCATGGCTCAGATCATCGGTGAGCATTGAATCGGAACATCATAGGATTTGAACTATCCTGAAACCATAAGAGGCTCACGAAGACGCTCCCCAGGAGAGAATTGACGTGCTTCACAAAACAAACTCTAGGTATGTATCCCCTCGGGGAACACCTTTCGTGATTAGAATTTCATATTCACTCTTTCTGAATGTTCAAGAGGGTTTCAACTATCCTGAAATCATGAGAGGCTCACGAAGACGTTCTCCAGCTAAAAATTGATTTTAGAGGGGGGAGGGGGTGAAAGAGTGACTAGGGCGTACACGGTTGAGGCGCAGACCGCTAGTGTCTTTTATGCGCAGAGTCTTATCCTCTTGAGCCTTATGGCAGTCAAGTATGGACACACTAGATAGGCCACTGGAGTGGAACCTGTACAAGTAGGCCTCTACCATGTCCACTCCTGCCTACTGCGTATGTCGCACACTATTTTTCTACCGCAAGGCTAAAACAGTCCAGCAAGCTCTAGTAAGCTTAAAAGGAAACTACGGTGCCCTGTACTTACCAATTCCAGTGTATTGCACACTTTAGAAAAGGTAATCTCAAGGTATACTAAATACAGTGAGGGAGCAATAGCTGACTCACCTCAAATACAAAGTCAAAGACAATGTATCTCGGCTGGAGACTGTATCTTTCACCGGCGAAGATACCATGTACCGGCGCTCAATAGCCCTTAAATAGCCAGAGCTGTAAAGAAACTATAAATTCAAAGGAAAGCGGCTTTCTTGCACAGAGACCTGTAAAAGCAGTAAACGACACTCGCGTAACGAAGAACTAAAATTTCAAGACCGCACAAATTGCAACGAATTAAGATGCCTTGCAAAATGCAAGGAGCGTCAACTCTCGGTCCGAGGAATGGTCTTCTCGAAAAGTGGTCTCGGCCGCTTCCATACACAGGACTTACACAAAAATTGAAACTGCATCAAAAGGACTCTCTCACATTGTCATCAAAAACAAAAAGGAAGGAGACACCGGCAAATGTATGTACAAAATTGCACTACAAATGCAAACTTATGAAATGACTTAATCATCAACCATGAATGGTTGTCCATTAGAGGTCATTTCAAAAGAGCGGCTGTGGTAGTTATCATCAGTTCTGAAAACCTGTCCATACCTACCTGCAGATAATAACCGTTTAGTAAACTGTATTTATCTGCATGCTAAAGCGTATAAACCTGGAATGCAGGAGTATCTTCTTTGATAAAAAGTTTCTCCTTGTTGCAGACCAGGATTCATTAAAACTTCAGCCTGGCAACTTAAAGTCAAGCCTGGAAGCAAAGTATCAACTGTGATCAGAAGTATCTTCACTTCCTAGCTATCATTAAAAGTTAGCCTCCGCTCTGAGTTTTATGCCGCTGCAGTCGATGGAGCTGCTTGATCAGAAGTTGCGGGCCTTCCGTTCCTCTTATTCTCTTTCTGTCTCTCCTTCCTCCGCAAGTTAGCATCTCGAAGAGTCTCGCCCGAGCGATAAAGTCTTCTGTCTCCAGATGAGAAGGAAGCTGGTCTGAGTGAAATAAACATAGGACCATGACTGTCATCGTCAGAGGGTTTGGAGCACATAACCTCCGTGTCAATCAAAGCAAAGTTCTCTGAAAAATTACAGATGAACTCCTTCGTGCTCACTGTGGAATTTGTATATTCCTCTTCACTCATTGAATGACCCCATTCAACAATGGTAGACAAACAAGTATCGCCAAGCTTTGATCCCTGGTATATTTCCTTGTCTTCTGTAGAGTATTCCTCCCAGAGTTTCTCAAAGTACGCTTCACACTGCTTGAGGACATGTGAAGATGAACTGTAAAATGTTCTGGGAATAGGTGCTTTGATACCAGGATCTGCTTTTACACGGGCTTCTGAAAACCTGCGGATCCAATGCTGCATGGTGCTGTAATAATAGTTAGCCATTGGCTGCCTTTTGTATCCAGACATTCTGTAGGCCAAACTATTTGCATCACCAGAAATGATGTCCACCTCATATACAAAACATTCGTAAAGCATCAATGCTGTCTGTTCTCCTGTCAATAGGTGGGCATCTACAGCACGGTGTGTGTCAACATGATAATTACAGACTCTGATAGTATGCATGTTCGCTCGAGTAAGTGGAACACGCTGGTCCTTAGGACCATAGTCCTCAAATTCATAGTCTGCATCCTTGAAGTCCTGACGAGGCCTTGTTTCTCCAAAACAAATCTCATAGATAGCCCAAGTTACATCACGTTGTTGACAGTGACCAAGGCATGTCCAGCAATGATCTTGATATAGCCATCTGGTGCCAATCTAGCCATCACTGCAAGATTCTCCCAATCATTGAAACAAACTGTCCAATTCTTTTGCTCAATGAATTCCTTGGCAGGAACAAGGAGCTGAGCTTCCTGGAGAATCACGACATGTGCACGTAAAAAGAAGAGCATGTTGAAGAAAAGGTTGTTTTCAAATTGCTCATATTGAAGTGACATGGCACTCTGCTTGCGTGGCTTCATTGCACGATCAAGTCCTTGGAGAAACTTTGGTGTGGTGTATTTCTGACCACGAACCATGTTTCCATAATTCCAGGATAAAAATGTCAAGGACTCTGAGCTGGCCAATAAATTAGTTCCATATTATTCTTCTATTCTTCCTTTGAGGAACCTTTGGCACAGCTCTTCATAGAAGGCGACATAGTCCCAACTGGGTCCCTTGGGACCATATGATTCCAGTTCTCCTCTAAACTGTTCCTTTGTAACCTCCAAATCTGCTCGAGCTTGTTCTGCCCTTTCAAGGGCCCTTGGATCGACCTGATACTTGTCATCCAAATAAACGATGCGATCATCATTGATGAAAAATCTCTTCAGGTCATGCTCGCGGCTGTCCTCATAACAATCAGGTGGAGGTACTAGACAGACCTTTCGAATGGATCGAACAAAGTCGTTCTCGTTGATCCTTGACTGATAGTGAGGATGGGAAAGCTCAATCTCGCGTGAGTTTCCCTGAAGCATTGTTGATAAAAGCCAATACCTGGATCCCCTGTACGCTCTCCAAGCAACCTCAAAGGTGAGGTATGCAACTCATAGGTATTGTCAGCATCCACAGGATCCTTATCAACAACTACTTCAGATGGAAAAGATTCTTGGATTTCAGCCTCCAATTTCTTCTCTCCATCATCCTCTCTGACCTCTCTTATCTTCTCCACCGCCTTCTTCTTCTCCTCAAGAGTTGCATCATCCTGAACTTCTTCATGAAAATGAGGATCAGGAATTTTATTCAGGCGGCTTCTCTTAGATTTCGGCAGACCTGAAGTATCATCAAGGTTAGCATCCTTCTCACCTGATGGTAAGTGCGATGCAGCTGAGTCCTCACTTCCTCCTGGTCCACTTCCATCTTCATGTCCTCTGAAGGAAAAACACCTGTATTCTCATCAAAAACTTCTTCGTCCTTGACGAGTTCAACTACAGGATCTTCTTCATGGACTTCCTCTTCCATATCTTCACCTTCCACAAGCACCATACTACCAGTATAGATTTCACCAGTGATAGTGGAGACTCTTGTGTATGGAGGAACTTCTTCACCTGCCTCAAAAGCTTGTTCTGCAACATCCTTGGTGAGCAAGTCCTCTATGAAATCTTCTTCCCTGGTTCTTGGAAGAGAATCTGAGGTCTCATAAAAATCTGTCCTCTCTGAACTGAAAAACTCAGTTGCCTTCTCATTGTCCTTTTTATCCTTGTAAAGATGAGTAATCTTCACTGCTTCTCCCCGCAACACCTGATCACCTTCTCTATACTTGTTGACAATGGAGCTCCATACTGGCACGTTGTCATCATCAAAATCAAGCTCCATATCATCTGCCAGCAAGTTTGAGATGTTTTGAGCTGCCTGTTCTTCTTCTTCCACACGTTCTCTGGCACGCTCCTCATCCTTCTGGATCTTGTAGACACCCTTCAGGATGTTTTGTAGTACCTTTAAGTTCAGCTTCGATGATGGCTCAAACGTTCCTGAACTTACAGGCTCAACTACAACACGAGAGCAAGAAATCGCCTCCAAAAACTTGGAATTGTATTGGCGTCCAAACTCTTCCTTCTTGATCATCTCATACAAGGGATCAGAAACTGCAACACGCGCTTGAACATATTCACGAAGTTGATAGCATGCATGTTGCACAAATCTGCTGTTGGAGTTGTGAAGAAAACTCTCTAAATGATTCCTGTCACGGTCAATCAAATACCACACAACTCTTGCAGAAAAACGGAATTTCTTGAAGTTCATAGCAAAATGTGTATGATACTTCTCTGGATCCTCTTCTGCATATAAGGCGTCCTCTGAAGTCTTGTAAACAGGAAGATTTGTGATTGGATCCAAAATCATAAACTCTTCCCACAAGATCGAATGCTTAAGAACCCACCTGGGAAGCACCTTGATGGAAAAGTCACAAACAAGTTCAGACAAAAGGTGCATGACACGACCAATCTCTTCCTCCTGCTTGAAGCGATAGTGCAATTTGGCAAATAAAGGATTGTTGAATGCTTCCTCCACTGAGTTGCCAAAATTATCCCACTGAGGTTCTGGAATACCAAAGTTCCAACCCAGCAATTTGGGATCCCTGCACATATCCAAGAAGCTTGCAAGTTCTGCAGAGTGAATACCATGGTCTGTCAGAATTTCAGCCCAGCGGCGTCCATTCTCCCAAGCACGGATGAAGAAAAACTGTTGGTATCCAGTTTGTGCCAACTCCATCCACTGAAAAAACTCCAGGTTCATAACTGGGTGCATACGTCTTGGGGACTTGGACGTAGCAACTTGTATCTTCTACAAAAATATTCTCTCTGGTGTCTTGTCAACCTGTCCCAATCCCGCACCAGAATCACGTCTTCTCCAGTGCTCTGAAGTACACGTGTTCCTCGGCGATCATGGAGTGATACCATGCCAATGTCATATACCATCCATGGGTTGAGAATCAGGTTGTTGACATTCTGAATGAACCATGTCATCTCACGCTCAGCAACATGAGCAGAGTCACCTTCTTCATCCTGTTGAGGTTCTCCAGAAGTCCTTGCTGTTGATCTCCTTGAAGTGATGTCCCTCCATAGGTGGTCAAAGCGAATCACTTCCTCATCAGCCTTCACCAGATCTTGCTGATCCTTGCTCAGAACTAATGGGTGTACCATAAACAAGGATCTCGAGGTAGCACCGTCTCCATTGACAATCAACGTTGGAGCACTGTAGCCTAAGATGCTCCAAGGATCACGATCATCAATCTCTTTAGGTGGAATTAAAGACCATCCAGGTTGATAATGGCCTTCAGGCATCACCTGACGTGACCTCAATCGTGAACGATTGTACTCACGTGTAGGATCATTGTCCGAGCTGAAAAATCTCGCAATGGCATCGTAGGTCAGCTCATCTAACCAAAGAGACATATGCCTTCTGGTTTGTTCCACCCCAGGCTCATCTGCATTAATCCTTCTGATAGTTTCCAATGCAAATGCCGTGTCCTGTGAGAGTCTTTTGAACAAGGATCGCAAAGTTTCCTGTTGCTTCTTCTCCCTGTTGACCTTCTCCACTATCTCCTCTGTGGACAAGGGGATACTCAACTCCTTAGCTGGCTCTGGAGCATCTTGTGGTTGTGGTTCATCTCCACTAATGTCCAAATATGTGGGCTCTACATCACAATGTGCAAGCACCACTCCATTGTTGCTGAAATACAGAGGACGTCCAGCTTGAAGCCAACTAATCACGTTAAGCTTCACATACAAGGGCTGGCCATAGTTCCTTGGAACCACTGTACCTGGACCTAAAGGAATATAAGGCAAAGTTTGTGGATTGCTGTACATGAAATGAACATAATCTCTTCCTTCACCTCTAGTCCTTCTATTCCAACTTTGTGGATCTCTCATCAAACCATACCTTGCAATGCTGGCCCAGTTCTCCTTCTTGGTAACATGAAAAACATGTCCCAAACATCTTGCCTCAATAGAAGTCAATCTATGATTCAACTTCTCTGGACTGATGTTATATGAGAGTCCTGTATGCCCTTGGTTCACTCCCAAACGCATGGAGAAGGGCATATCATATTGATTGCCTGTGTTGTGCCAAACATTCTTGTCCAAGCGAATCACCAGATGAAATCTTTGCTTCTCATCGCTATGCAATATAGCAAAGAATGCAGAAGGATGAATCGTGAAGGGTTGTGGCATACGAGCAGTTCCCTCTGTAATCAGAGGCATAAGCTCTATCATCGCCCTATTGTCCATCAATCTGTCGAGAGAACGATCATGTCGTAGCATATAGCTGAGCCCCGTGCTGATCCTACCATATTCGTTGTGCCTCCACGAGACTCTTGTTGCCACGAACTGTCTTCTCCTCTCATATTAATCCTCTTCCTCTTGGGTGACATAGCCAAGAGCGTATCTGGCAATCTCTGAGAACCATCGTACTCGAAGATCGAAACTATCACGGTTCCCAGGTGTCAAACACATTGCTAGAATGTCAGCTATGATCAGCTCATCCTGCTCTGAGTTCTTTTGGAACTCAACCAGCGTGCGTGGGCGCCAGTTCTCAGATTTCCCCCAGGGAACCTTGCACGACCAGTTTTGAGCATACTCAAGGATATTGAGCGGACCTCTGCTGGACGCTCCCTGACCGGCCATCTCTGTTGACACAAAGTCCACCGGTCAGAGGCCGGCGTCCTGAGTCTGAGAAATGACAGGTAGTCGATAATGCAAAGCAATAGTCTTCGAAAGAAAAGTGCTGATCTTGCTAAGCTAATTTGAGCCGCAGGCACAAATTCATGAAAGAGATTCAAATGTCTCCAAAACAAAACTGCATGCATTGAATTCTCTCCTCTCACTCTCAGTGCAAAGAATCTCCAAGATAAAATACATCATGTGAAAAGTCAACATGTGTGCATACTGTAGGAATCCATCCACGCAAATATGCCTTGTGTTCAATCAGAGATCTAAAAGGTGGATGTGCATCAACTTCCTTCAAACAACCACTGCGTACTGCATCTATCAAAGCTTGAGGACTAGCAGACTTCTTAGTAAGACAGTCAGCAAGACACCACTGAGTGCGTATATGTGACAAGTCAGCAATTGCACCAGAGCATGCTTCCTTCCTAAGCATTTGGATCATATGAATAGTCTCCTGTTGCTCAGGAACATGAGTAGTACTAGCTGTAGTCACAAGATTGTTAGCATCAGTGCGCATGTGAATGTCAGTAGAGTCACCTGTAATGTCCTTGATCAAGCCTCTAAGCATTTGGCAAGTGCCATAACACTTCATGAATGCATACAACTCGGCAACAGTTGTGGACAGGGATGTTCTCTTGATCTTTGAAGATTCAAAGAAAATAAGTGAGCCTTTAGTGTTCTTCTGCCTTGCCTTCCTTTGCTCACCCATAAAAATAACCATAGCACGTTGAGAGGATTTGTCGCTGTTGTTCCTGAATGCGGCATCTGGCATAGCAATTAAGCGTGGACTACCTTCAAGTGGCCAAAACCGTAACTCCATAGGGTCAGTCACGATTTGTTTGCACAGCTTGTTCAGGGCCTTGCAATCACCTATTGTAGGTCCTGCTGATGCTGATGCTGACCTAGAGAATTGGTAGCATGCTTGGAATTGTGTTCTGGATTGTAACCAGTTTATGCTGCCAAGGAGGGATCTGAAGGCTGTGTGCATGTCTTTGTCACACTTGTCCTCATCCTTCAAACCTTTTGGAATAATAAGTTCATTCAATTCTTGAACACAAAGGGATTGCTCTACTGAGATATACTCCTTCTTCTTAGTCTTCTCTTGCATCTTCCAAGCAACACGTTGTCCAGTAAACATCAGGTCATTAGTGTCCTCATGTCCAATCTTAAACTGTGACTTCACAATCTCCTTGAACTGTTTCAAAAAGATATCATTACCTGTCACAAAAAGATCATCAACATGTAAACAACACATACCAATTGGTGACCTATTCTTAGAATTACTACCATGCACAGGGTCCATAACATGCTCAAGCAACTCTTCCACAACTGTAAGCTGAGGCGTTTGTGTCACAGTATACGTATGTTCTGCAGGAAGAAAAAGACTGACAAGCGTTTCAGCTTCTTCCTCTAACGTCACTGTATTCTTCTCGTTTCGGATATCCTTGTTTGTCTCGAGAAGCCACCAAACACCTTTACGCTTAACTATTGAAGTCCGAAAACAAAAACGCGAACGCGAATACGTAGGTTCGGGAGTGCGAAGAGCTTTAGCGCGATATGCAACTTGAGCATGGCCATTTGCATATTGGTGCCAACCTGCCTTGTGCTCTACAGAGTCAAGGAAACTCTGGAGTTCCTGATCTATCACAGGAGTCCATTTTCCATCCTCTGCCTTCAGCTCTTTACGCATCACCGTCTTCTCCGACCTATTTCCGTAACACACCGAAAACAGACGTTCTTCACAGAGAAAAGACCTACGAACTTCCTCCGCTGTGTCGTGGAATTCGTTCGACGGCGCACCTGCTACGTAGAATGAGACCGGTTCCGGTTCGGCTGGCATCTCCTCTGACGAGTAGTTCACAGCCTTAGGAACCTTCAAACATCCGGAGTAGCAAACGTACGTGCACCGATCGGCTCGAGTCGGAACTAATCCGAGTGAGTGTAAAAACTTGTCGAGTCGATTCCACCAGCGACGAGGCGCGTCGCTCAATCCGTACACCGAACGGGTGCACAATCCGACGAGATACGGCGGCAATCTGATGTCGGTCGGAAGTTGAACGTGAATAACGCGTCGCTCGAGGTCGTAAAGTTCCCCCTGAAGAAAGGCAGTTTTCAAGTCGATGTGTAACAGGTCCCAAAAAGAAGAGGCTGCATGCTGACATGCTACGCGAAAACCATACCTGGTCGCGGTTGGCGAGTCCGTCTGGAGGTCCCATTTCTGGGCATCTTGGAAGCCTCGACAGACCCATCTGGCCTTAAACTTCTTAAAATTACCATCTTTGTCAATCTTGATGGTCAGGACCCATCGACCGGTAACATAGTTATCGATCTTGTGCTTTCTTCGGTCACGATACTTCATCGCAGTAAAACCTAAAAAGCTGCGAAACTCCTCTAGTTTAGCTTGCTTGATCTCTTTTGCATACTTCCGGAGCACTTCCGGAGTAATCACACTCTCTGCCTTTGGCGTCTTCTTTAAAAAGCTGCGAAACTCCTCTAGTTTAGCTTGCTTGATCTCTTTTGCATACTTCCGGAGCACTTCCGGAGTAATCACACTCTCTGCCTTTGGCGTCTTCTTAGCTGTTGTCTTCGCAAGATACTGGCAGAATTGTGAAAAGCCTTTCGGATCATACGAGTTAAAACTCGGAGGAGCTTGGTTCGGACCTAAGACACAAAAATCCATATTGTCAAAACTAACAAAAAGATTTTTCTCATCGTCCAGATCCTTGTCTGGATCCTTCTCAAAACCTTTCACATCTTCTTCATCAAAAATAGGTTCTGAATCTGTCTCATTTGAATCAGTCGTCTGATTATCGTCATCTTCGACTGTGCTCGGAGGCACGGGAATGTCGGCCGCTTGTGGCTGATTTGAACTTGATGCTGTCGGATTCTCCGAATGTCCAGGAAAGAAACTTTTCGGAACAGACTTCGGAGGTGCCGGAATAGGTTCATCATGTCCCGGCAACTGAACCTTGGAACGTTTAACCTGAAACTTCACCTTAGCTTTTGGCAAAGCATCAGTTGAGTCCACAGAGAGCTTCCGCATGTGCTTGCTGTGACGTTCACGATTTTCCGGAACATATGGTTCTGGCTCCGGAGGGTTCGAATCGGGTGACGGAACGAACGGATGAACAGGATCCGTATCAATCGGAAAACCTATCGGAGGTTGACCCGGATCATCTGGCGGACGGGATTCGCTTGAAATCTCCGGCATTGCCTCTTCCGGGTCACTCGATGGATATCCGAGTTGCTCTAAAGGAACATCGGGATTTCCGAACTGATTCGGAACAGCTGCGGAACCTGTTGGAGGTGGTCCCGGAGGTTGTCCACCCTGGTGATCATCAGGGTTGCCGCCCGGTCCATCACCAGGCGGATACATATCTTCATCATCTGGATCAAAATACTGCTGTTCCCGCGAGACTGGATTTGGCTCATAAGCCATATCATCATCCATCGGTGGTCCGTAGTCTGGAGGTTGATCCCTTGGATCCTCTAGAGCTACTTCATCAGGAGTCACAACGCGCTTCACGGCGCCTGTCGTCTCTGCTTCGAAAACTATCATGCTCCAATGATCTATCAAAAACTGTTCATGATGAGGAGACAGTTGTGACACAAACATAAAGAAAACCTGATGGTATTTTCCTGGCTTCGACATAATCAACACTGCATCATCTTCAGAGTTGAAAAGAGGATGCACTCTACCAAAGGTACCACGGTAAACCTTACATCTCTCAAAATACATCTGTGGTAAGGTTCTTCGTCTAATCTCCTTCAGGCCTGGAATCAATGACACAATTCGAGAATCAGAGGATGTTGTCACATCAAACTCTGATCTCTGAGGTAGTGCATCGACCTGCCTCAAAGTTCTGATCAGTTCAGTAGTAGTGAACCTTTGTGGTAGTATATGTCGAAGTGGAACCGGAATTTCCGTCGTCTCTTCCGTTCTTACGGAATTCAGCAAAATTGACTGATGAGCTTCTCTCTCTAACAAAAGAGCTGTTCCACACAAACTTCCAGAGTCAAAGTTCTCCAGAAGATCTTCAATAAGGAAACTCTGACGCTTGTCGGAAGTCTCACTATAAGGAAGGAAACGATTCATCTCAACCAAAAATGAAAATGGAAACTTCTTCCAGTCAGGATCCTTAAAGTACTGGTTGCTTCTAGTGGCTTGCACTGTTTTAGCTTGAAATGAACAGTCACCAATACCTTTCCATCCTTGGCAGGATGCATAGGAATGGAAGACTGTCACGTAACTCATTCCCTTCGGACAATAACAAAAACAATTCATATTCACATCAAAGTTAAAAATCGGATCCTTCAACGAAGAAATGAACTTCTGCAAAAACAAACAAAACTTGTTTCCTTTGGGAACAGTCACAAACACATGTTTCTTCCTTCTCAACTGCCACTCAATCACATTACAACATAGCAACCAAATAGAAGCTCTGTTCTGTTTGGGAGAAGGGTTGTTGATCACTATACAGTGGGGCTGCAATCTCTCCAGTTGCTGCCAAATACCATCTTGACCCTTCATAGTGGAAAAGTTGTATCCTGCCTTGAAATCCATAGGAGATGCAACTTTAACACCATTCTTTGAAAGGAACCAAGATAATCCACTGTTTCCATGA
>CAXAMN010022711.1:0-21804 GCA_963970005.1 Durusdinium trenchii | reverse complement strand
CGTTGCTGCCAGCTATGGGCTTTGCCTGGAAGTAGGCAACTCACCGTAGACCGCGCAAGCCAGAATATAAAAGCGCGCTGAACATCCAAGCGCGCATCAAATCATTTCATTAACGTTCGATCAGTCTCTCTTGTTTAACACTTGGCAGTCTCAGGCATATTAGCCCACAGTGCTTGCGGACAAGTCGACCAATCAACTGTACATCGTCTTCAATGTTCTTTTCAAATTCTGGTTTTGATTCAACAGCTTGCCAGATTGCACTTGATCCAGCTTGCCGTACTTGTCAAACGTTCGCTTGTCTTTAATTCTGGCAAAGGTCATGGCTGCGTCTGTGGGCACTGCATTGTTCTTCAAGTCGTTTATCATGCGGTGGCGGCCTGAGTGACTTCTAATTCTTGTGGGTTGGAAGTCTTGGCTTTTGCTTGGCGCAAAGGTTTTGCGTGCTTTAGCAATCGCGTGACACACAATATCTTTTGTCATTGGCCTGCTTCCACGCCTGTTCGGAAATAGGTATCCTTTTTTGGCTGGCCATTTCCAAGAGTCCCGGAACACCACACTGCCACGTGCGCCACATTGTCGTTTTCGCCGATAGGATTTGCCACTGGCCCGCAAACGGCGAAGAGCTGGTAGCGCTGCCCTCAGAATCACTTTGTGGACCTGACTCAGGGTTTGGCAGGGTTTTAAACAAAATTTTTCAATATGAGCGTGGGTTTGGTTTGTGTGCGGGCCTCTGGTTGCCTTTTGAGGGCTTTGATGGTCACACATTGAGCTGACCAGTGAAAGTCTCCACCTTTAAGAGAAAGCACTTCTGTAATTCGGGCGCATAGCATGTGCGTCAAGGATATTGCCACCCAAAGCCATGTTGGGGATGTCTTCAAAACATGTTGCCTCCATTGATTCCACAGCTTGCCCGACATTGTGGCCGCTTGGCCTAGTTTCCTGCCTCTCACATTTGGCATCGCTCGCTCAGGCTTTTGAGTTGTACAGCTGCTGCGAGAGACTCAGATTCTTCCAGGCTTCTGTTTTGGAATGCTAAACCTTGGGAAGTCGCCTTTTCCTCCGCATAAGAAATATGTAAAAACATTGTTCTTCTGTGTCTTAGCATGTGTTTAAGTCATGACAAACTCAAGGAAAACTACTCCGTTTTCCGCATTTTGGGTGGGAAGTCGCCTAAGAGTCTATTAGGCGACCCCGCCGCGCCGCCGATTCGGCGACCCTCATACCCCCAAAGGCTGCTCTGTCAGGCGACTTCCCGCCCAAGCCCGCCCGAGGCCGCTTCCTCCCGTGTGGCCAGGCGCCCCAGCAGAGACATGGCATGAGGGAGCGCCACAGCCTGGGCGGCGTCCGTCGGTCGCATCGGCATCGGCTCGGCGCGTCGCTCGGCTCGGGTGGGGGTATACTATATCTATTGGCGGTCTGCTCGACTGGCGCCGTGATGGAACCAGCCGTAGCCAACTTTTTTGAAGAAATCCCGAATCTTTTGGGGGAAACGTTTTGGGGGAAACGTTCAAACGCCGCTGGAGTTCGATAATTCGGTGTCCCTGGCTCAAAGCTGCATTTATGATCGCTGTTGGTGGGGAGCAGAGCAAGAAGATTGCCAACAATAAGATTGTTGATCTACAACGCAAACTACAGAGCAGAGCAAACACCTAATGTGATTAAAATCTTTATCGTGATAATAAGCCTCCCCCCTTCGGTGAGATCTATGTTCACAGCCCAGACCACACACACAGACACACGCACGCACTTACGCACCCCGATAATTTTGAAACACTATACTTCATTTCAGAGGCCCAGATAGTCTTCACACACTATTCCACTTCAGCGTTGAAATAAATTCCCAACACTCAGACAATTTTTTTTCACGAACGCGGCGACGCGGCGATGGATGATCATGAGGTTCCGCCGTGGCAGCGCGGCGTTGAACCTGTCCCCTACGGGCCGCCTGTGACGCGGCCGAAAGCGAAGCCCATGCCGAAGCAGGAGAAGAAGCACGAGAAGCAGGCTGCCATGACGGCGCAGGAGAAGAAGGCGCAGGAGAAGAAGGAGCAAGAGAAGCAGGCTGCCATGATGGCGCGACGGCTTGTGGAGGAAGCTCCGCAGGCCGCTGCCGCGGAGGAAGCCGCGCAGGCCGCTGCCGCGCACGCTCAGGCCGATGCGCAGCAATGGCAGTGGCTGCAGCAGCAGCAGCAGCTGCAGCAGCAGCAGCAGGCGATGATGCAAGGCTGGTTTCAGCAGCAGCTGCAACAGCAGCAGCAGCAGCAGCAGCACCCTGAGGAGCCACAGGTGAAGAAGCCGCGCCGGACGCAGCAGGAAGAGGGCAAGATGGATGCCAAAGCCAAAGCGAAGGCAGAAAGCCGCTTGGAGGACTGGGGCTCTCCCGTCGTTGCCTCATTGTTGAACGGTGCTTTTCATCAGTGTTGTCATGTCAGGAACTCAAGAGGAAGCACCGCGTCGAGCTCGGTGCCGGGGCTCTCAGTCTCAAACTTTGTCCACTGACAAGAAAACTCCGACGCCGGGATGGCGCCGTGCCGTGCCTGCATTGTTGGTGCCGGGATGGCACCAGCATTGTTTGACACTGTCAGGGGCTTCGCGAAACCCTCCTCAAAGAGCACGACAAGCAGTTGACTGTCGGGGGTCTCAACTTCGACAGCTATTTACAATACGTAATCTCCCCCGTTGCTGTCAGTTTTGAACATGTACTTGATTTACAAGGCAGTTCACGAGGAGTTCGCAAAGAAGCTGCAGACTGCTTTGGCTGCCGGGAAACTTGGAATCTTGATTTGTTTGCGAAAAATTTGTTGACGCATTTAGTACTGTTGAATTGCCGTCAGGCTCAGCGCGAGAAACTCATGGCTCAGAGGCTGGCCGATCTCGAAGCCGGCGACTGAGACGCGCCGGGACGGCGCCCCACTGGCATTTAGTATACATATAATATATTACAATAACGTTATATAGAGCCTGCTGACGTCAGGAGCAGCAGAATGACCTCTTGATGACCCACCAGAAAGCCATGGAGGCCAAGTCAAACGATCGACAAACCAAACTCCAATCTAAGTATCTAAGTCAAGTCTTTGGCGCCGGGATGGCGCCGCCACAGTGGAACCTCACAGGCGCTGCAAAAAGAGTTGGCTAAGAAGCATCGGGCTGAGATGGAGGCTGGGCAACTCGCTAAAATGTCTATAGTCTCGGCGCCGGGATGGCGCCGCTATAATAGTTGAAGCTGGCAGGACAAGCTGCAGCAACTTCGCAAAGAGCACCGCGAGAGCACGGAGGCCAGGCAACGTCAAACCCAATCTGCCTTTTGCGCCGGGATGGCGCAGATTGGAGTGAAAGCCTGACAGGAGCTTCGGCGCTGGATGGGAAACAAACGGGAACAAGACATGGAGGCCAGGGTAACTCAGACCTGACTTTGTTTTTTCGTGCTAGGATGGCCCTGCTCCTTACGAAACCTGACAGGTCCAAGCCGATGCACTGCAGAAGCTGTACAAGCAGGACCTCCAGGCAGATGTTCCAACATTCAATATCGGCCTTTTTGACTAACGTTGCCAGGTACAACAGAAGCAGCACCAGGAGGAGCTGAAGGCCGGAAAAACCACACGCCAGGATAAGTGTGGTAAGTGGACATGAATGACGTTAGGCTCTGCGGCAGAAGCACCTCAAGGAGCTGGAGGCACTGCAACCCTGTACTTCTATCAGCGCCGAGATGGCACTGATTTCCTCCACTTTCACTACATCAGCGCCGAGATGGCACTGATTTCTTCTAATATCACAACACCTGTTTATGTCAGTTCTGACAGGGCACTGATTTCACCCTGCCAGGAGCTAAAGGCTCAGGCGGCGCAGGATCGCGGAAAGCTGGATGACGCGCCACACCACACCGAGCCATCGAAAGCATCCAAGACTGAGAAGAAGAGGAAGAAGGCGGACAAGGACGCACGGCCAAAGCAGAAGATGATTTTTTCCACTTTAGCCATACTAGAACACACACACCCACACCCGAGATGGCATTGAGTTCTTCCTTCCAGGAGGCCTTCCTTGAGGAGCCTGGGATTCGGGACGACCTGCCTGAGCTGGTGGTGCCGCCGCGCAAGAAGAAGAAAGACAAGAACAAGAAGAAGCGCAGCCACAGCGACTAGGTCAGCGTGTCACCTATACTTGTCCGCACAGGCTGCCGTAGGATCTGCAATCGTCCCACTCAACCAAACACCTAATTCAGAGTCCCATCAAACACGTTCAATTTAAAACGTTTCAGTGGATGGATAAGTCAAAACTCAGTATCATAACTATCCGCCCACAGATCCTACGGCAGTGGAGCACTGTCGCAGCGCAAATGCAAAAAAGGGAGCCCTGCGAGAGACAAAACTAAACTGCGGCGCCGTGATGGCACCTCGTGCCAGAATTAAGGCGCCGTGATGGCACCACTTTAATCGTTTCTTTTCGATTAGCCCTTGCCTTCGATTGTGCCAAGGAGCCTGGCGGAGACAATGCTGATGGAACTGATCAGCCATGTCCTCAGCCAGATTGCCACCCATGTCAAAACTCTCTTCACAAGTTCAAGCTGGCGCCATCACGGCGCCGTGGACGGCGCCATCCCGGCGCCGACTCATTGACTGAGGTGGAGACCAAGCCTGAAGCGCTGGCCCCAGAAATAACCTTGGCCATCCATCAGAACTGCTTGCTCTTTCCAAAGACGAGTTCCCGCACAATCCAAATGACCGACGACCGAGGCCCCTTTCCCTTTCCTGCGATCTGATGAGGGCCAGGCGCCCCAGAAACATGGAGGGAGCGCCACAGCCTGGGCGTCTGGCGCCCGGCGCCGTGATGGCGCCGCCAACTACCCAGACCAGGTAGCTTGTTGGTTTGGTGGCGGGTCTTTTGGGTATCTAGTAGGGGGTGGTCCGCTCGACTGGCGCCGTGATGGAACCAGCCATAGCCAACTTTCTTGAGGGAAACTTGAAACTTTGGGTGGAACAACGCTGGAGTTTGATGATTCGTTGCCCCTGGCTCAAAGCCGCATGATCACTGGCAGTGAGATGAGCAAAATTAAATGCTGACTATTGAACGACAACTCCAAAAAGAATGTTACTCCAATCTAGCGAGCCCAGCTTTCCACTCCATCAAATATGCGCTTCCACAGGCTTCCCCCGTCGGTGAGACCATTGCGGCAACCAGTTCCAAATGTCCATCTCAGAGCACGCGCGCGCAAATGCACTATAGACTACAGCGACGAATGCACTGACACACTACTAAGCCCAAAAAAATTAAAGCAATACTTCATTTCAGAGTTTGACGCCAGCACTACGACGATCCCATGGACAATGCCCCGCGGAAGGTGGAGGGCCAAGAGCGTGTGCCTAAGATCCTCAAGCTGCAGATGGTTTTGAAAGACGATGGGCGGAAGCGAAGACACGTGGACGATGAGACTTCGTTGATGAAGCGACAGTTGCCTGACAATTTTATCAAGGACCCCTATATTGCGAAGTTCAAGGAGGCTGAAGAGACTCGCAGGCTGTTGAGGCGGGTGGCCCAGGCATCCGCAGAACATCGGCAGGAAAAGAAGCAACGGGAGGCAGAAGCGCAGAAGCAAGAGCAGGAGAAGACGGCTCCCATGGCACGGCAACAGGAGGAGGAAGCCGCGCAGGCCGCTGCCACGCATGCTGCTGCGCAGGCGCAGCAGCAGCAGCAGCAGCAGGAGCAGGAGCAGTGGCGTCAGCAGCAGGAGCAGTGGCAGCAGCAGCAGGCTCAGGAGCAGTGGCAGCAGCAGCAGCAGCACCAGGAGGCGGCATGGCAATGGCAAGGCTGGTTTCAGCAGCAGCAGCAGCTGCAGCAACAGCCACAACAGCAGGAGCCTGAGAAGAAGCGGCGCTGTCCACCATCCCGAGCGCAACGGGAACACGGCCGGTACGCCGACCAGCTGGCGGCCAAAGAGAAAGCAGAAGCTCGCTTGGAGGACTGGGGTTCTCCCTCATCGTTGCCTCATTGTTGAACGGAATTGTGAGCGGTGTGTCATGTCAGGAACTACGGAAAAAGTTTCGCGGCGAGATGGATGCCGGGGCTCTCAGTTTCAAACTTTGTCCACTGACAAGAAAACTTCGGCGCCGGGATGGCGCCGTGCCTGCGTTGTTGGTGCCGGGATGGCACCAGCATTGTTTGGCCAACTGGTCTTGATGGTGACACCGTCAGGATCTTCGCGAACGCCTCCTTGCAAATCACAGCCAGCAGTTGGATGTCGGAGGGCTCAATTTCGACAGCTATGATTACGTAATCTCGCCGGCTACTGTCAGAACATGTACTTAATTTCCAAGGACCAACATGAGCAGCATGCAAGGACGCACCGCGCTGCTTTGGCTGCCGGGCAACTTAGAATCTTGATTTGTTTGCGCGAACTTTGTTGACGCACTTTCGTTACTGTTGAGTTGCTGCCAGGCTCAGCGCGAGAAGTTGTCGCAGCAAAAGCAGGAAGAGCTTGAAGCCGGCGACTCAGACGCGCCGGGACGGCGCCGCCCATTCGGAATTGGTATGGAGCCTGCTGACGTCAGGAGCAGCGCATCGAACTCCTCATGACGCAGGAGGAAGCCCTGGAGGCCGTGTCGACGTAAGTCTAGCTTTGGCGCCGGGATGGCGCCGCAACAGTGGAACGTAACAGGAGCTGCGAACGAAGTTGGACAAGAAGCATCAGGCTGAGGTGGAGGCCGGGCAACTTTCTAAATGTCTAGTCTTGGCGCCGGGATGGCGCCGCTATAGTTATAGTTGAAGCTGGCAGGAAAAGTCGCAGCAGCTCCGCAAAGAACACCTCGAGGATTTGCATGCTGGGCAACTCAGACCTTCTTCGGTTTTATCTCTGGTGCCGTGATGGCGCCGCCACAGTTGAAACTGACAGGTACAGTTGGAGCATCTGCAATCCAAACACGCTGAAGAGATGGAGGCCAAGCAACTCATACTTTACTTCTTCTGAAGTCAAACTTTGGCGGCGCCGGGATGGCGCCGCTTTAAAAGCGGAAACCTGCCAGGAGAAGCAGCGTTGGCTGGGCAAAAAGTACGATCAAGAGATGGAGGCCGGGCAAGTCGGACTGACCTTCTAAAGTCAAACTTTGGCGGCGCCGGGATGGCGCCGTTTTTTGCGAAACCTGACAGGCGCAAGCGGAGAGGCTCGAGCAGAAGCGCCTGCATGACTTGAAGGCCTTATGGCGGCGCCGCGCTATGCCGTGCAAATATTTTAAACGTTGCTAGGTGCAGAAGGCCGTCCTGACGACGGCGCACGAGCAGGAACTGGAGGCGGGGCAAACCACACGCCAGAGGCAACTGGAAATTGATGATGCTAGGCGCAACGAGACCGCCTGTACAAGAACCATCTGAAAGAGGTGGAGGCCGAGCGATTCAAACTTTTTGCAGCGCCGAGATGGCACTGCTTTCTTCCTGCCAGGAGCTAAAGGCTCAGGCGGCCCAGGATCCCAGAAAGCTGGACGATGCGCCGGACCAGACAGAGCCATCGAAAGCATCTAAGCCTGGAAAGAAGAGGAAGAAGGACAAGGACGCGCCGCCAAAGCAGAAGAAGACTGCCAAGCGCAGCCACAGCTAGGTCACGCTTCACACACTTGTCCGCACAGGCTGCCGTAGGATCTAGGTGGGCGGCTTCAATCTCAATCAAGATCCTATACTATTAAGAGTCCACATCATCACAAATGCTCAATCAAAAACGTTTCAGTTGATATCATGCCTATATCTATTTCCATCCGCCCACAGATCCTACGGCAGTGGAGCACTGTCGCAACGCGAATGAAAAGGGAACCCTGCGAGAGACAAAACTAAACTGTGGCGCCGTGATGGCACCTTGTTTCAGAATTAAGGCGCCGTGATGGCGCCACTTTAATCGTTTCTTTTCAACTCGCCCTTGCCTTCGATTGTGCGTGCCAAGGAGCCTGATGGAGACACCGCTGATGGAAGTGATGAGCCATGTCCTCGGTCAGATTTCCGCTCATGTCAGAACATCTCGTCGCAAGTTCAAACCAACGCTCCCAATTTAGCTGGTGCCATCACGGCACCGTGGACGGTGCCATCCCGGCGCCGACCCAATGACTCAGGTTGAGGCCAAGCCTGAAACGCTGGGGGGCACAGCGCAGGGTCTGGTTTGACGCCTTGGAGACAATAGTAGCGATTTGGTTGGTGCTGAGATAGCACCATGTCTTTATATTCTCTCATATATTATGGAATTATATCTGTGTGCGTGTGTTGTGTGTGTGTGGGTTTTGCTCAATGGTGCCGTGATGGCACCACGATTATCGCGTCTTTCGATTCGCCCTTACCCTCGATTTTTGCCAAGGAGCCTCATGGAGACGTTGCTGATGGAAGTGATGAGCCATGTCCTCAATCAGATTTCTATCAGAACATGTCTTTACAGTTCAAGAGAACTCCCAAACAAAAACTGACCTTTCCCACGTCACTGCTATCCTATTTCAGTGTCAACATCTCAATATAACAAATGAAGTTTCGATGATGAGGCTGGGACGTTCCAAGAAAGAGACCAAGCTCGCCATGCTTCAACTTGGGGGGCCTCAATAACCGCAGTTACTGTTGGAATTTGGAATGGGATGGGTGTGATTTGGGGATGGATGAGTGGCTGGATGATAGATGGATGCCAATGAGTCATGGATGGCATTACAGTGAGGTTCAAGATGGAGTCAGATTAATGCATTGACTTGAATAACTTAGAGAGCAAATGCCATCTCGGCATCTGGCTCAGTGAAGCTATCACAGCGTCACTGGGCTACTGGTGCCATCTCGGCGCCAGCACTCTTGTTTTGTCGTTGGCTGGTCAGATGCATTTTGTGGATGGATGGATGGATGGATGGATATGTCTGGATGATGTGGGAGCAGATAAGTTTGCAAAAAAGTATGTCCTTTACAAATCAGAAAAACTGCAAATCTTGCCAAGTGTCTTGGGATCTTTGGAGCTGAAAATGGCTGCAGGACAATCAGCAAATGCCATCTCGGCACTGCTGTGGCACTTGTATTTAAACAAATTCTTACCTTACAACTTCAAGTTTATGTTTTTGAAACGCCTCTGGGAAATTCCTTTCACTATCAAATGATACACGGCATCGACTTGAATGTCAAATATCATGGATCCTGACATCGAATTATTTGATTTCTTGTCCCGCCCTGCCCCTCCTCCAGCTAACATCACTGGGAGTCATCATCCTTAATTTAAAAAATGATGAGGTTTCGAATAATCAGTTTTTGGGAGTCATCATCTTTATCAAAACTCATCAGATTTTGAATCATCAGCGGTTGCTACATCAAAAATCAAATTTTTCAAATGTTTTTGTTGTAGCCCCAGTGGCGCCCCCACTAAGAAAAGTCAAGTCCAAGGCCAAGCAGCTGCCCAGGGACATCGAGTTCGGCGAGGCTGCGTCCACGGTCTCCTTCCTGCCCTCCACCTCACAAGGGGTGGGGAAAGGGAGGCCGAAAAGGAAAAGGAAAAAAGAAAGGCAAGAAGCTTGACAATGCGTGGACAAACAAGGGAAAGAAGAAGGTCAAGACTCAGCAAAGCTTTAAGGAGTTCTTGGCCCAGAGGAGAAGGTAGTCGGGCGGATGCCCCCACGGCTGCAGCAATTGAAGCAGGTGCGGATAGAGCGAGGCTGAGGAGAAGGCCGGTGGCAGTTGAACCTCCTGCGGAACTCACTTTCGCTACGGGAGGGTTGATTGGGGCTCATCAGATCCCAATAGGGGAGCTCCTGCCGGGGACTCAAGTCTACGTGGAAGGGAGCTATTGGGGGAATTCCATCTCCTTCACTGGCGAGGTTGCTGCGGTGTCAGCGAAAGGCGGACAACTGGAACTTACCCTGCTTGTGGCTGCAACCTCGGACGAAACCTTCCTTCGCTGGGCTTCAGGACAGGCAGACAAGTTGGTGCGATGTCATCTATGCCACCCAGAATGTGGGGGAAGCCCCGAAGCAGACGATTATATACATGCAAAGGCTATGAGGCTCTTGAAGTTCGACCCTCCTTCATGGAGCCAAAATTTGAAGGAGGCGGGGGAGACCGACGTGTTCAGGAGGATGGCCGAGGAGTCAGCAAGGAAGATGAGGGAGGAAAGAGGAAAAGGAACAGGAACGGGTCCACCCCGGGCAGCCGAGGTAGGAGCAGCTGTCAAGGAGGGCGAGGAGGCCAGTTCGACATCGGGCGAAAGAAAAAAGAAGCGAAAGAAAAAGAAAAAGAAGAAGACCAAGGCATGGAAGGTAGAAGGCAAAAAGACCTTGGACTCCCTCTTCAACCACACCGGCCTGGATCCTGTGCTGAAGTCTCGTCAACAAGTGATGAAGAAGGCTCGGAGAGCAATGCGCAAGAAGACCAGGGGAGAAAGCACAGGGAGTTCCGGGAGCTCGACAAGCGAGACGTCATCGGCGGAGATAGAGGGCAGCCTTTTCGAAGAAGGGCATCGCATCCGCCGAGCGGCCACCAAGGGGCCGGGTGCTCTGGCGCGCTACACGGTGGAGAACATGGCCAAGATGCTGCTTACTTGGATGTGCGGTTGGGGTTGTAAGTAGTTAGCCTCGTTGTCCAGCTTACTAACCGAATATAAGTAGACTATAACTTAGGTATAAGCTGGTTGCAAACGCGGTAACTAACTTGCAACCGTGTTAAGTTCGCCTCTATGCTGCCTATGTGCACTTGTGTTCCTGTCTGTACTTACTAAGATGATATAACCACTTAGTAAGTCCAACGCGAAGATAGCGAACATATGATCTACTTAAAATGTGAACTTACTATCTTAAGATATGTAAGTTCGATATATGTTTTAGTTGAGGTTATCCAACTTAGTATCTATGTTTATAAGTTCGACCGGTCGAACTTAGTCGAACTTACTAAGTTCGACCGGTCGAACTTAGTAAGTGGAATATATAAGATATATCAAGATATATTTTTGTATATCGTTATCAAAATTTGTTTTTTTGATGTTAAATTCAATGATCAAGGTGGTGTCGGGCCACACGTGCTCGCATCCTCATGTGTAAGCACAGTACTTTATACATACGTTTCAAACACGTACTATATTTGTTTTGGTTTTGTTTCGGTGTTCCGAACATATGTGTTCCAAACATTTTGTTTCGATGCTCCACGTATACATATATTGATTGGATTCAGATTGGTGGGCGTGTATTCAGCGCATTAAACACATGGGATATTCACAATGAACCACCGTAGATGCCAGAACGACGCTCAAGCACGCAGGCATGTAAACAGGGAACCACCAAAGGTCACCAAACTATATACAATAACACATGTTTTTGTGGTTTCGAAGCCTTCAATAGAATGATTAATTGAATCGGGTTTTTGGTCTTCACAAAGGTTGACTTCTTTGTTTGATCAGGTCTTGAGTACATTGACTACATTTGTTTTATATTGTCCCATTGCACCGGCCAAAAGATGTGATCCAATGCCGCGGCAGCTGCCTGAATTTGGCGCGCAGGCTCGCTTCAGGTCATTCGAGACAGTGGGTGGATTCGGCATCATGTTCAAAGGGTTGTGTTGAATTGAATTTTAGGAGTCCTGGTTTTTGTTTGTATTATTTTTCAGGCCGTTTGACGTGAGCGCATGAACTCAATCTGTGTTGTGGTTTTTGATAGACCAGTATCGACTGTTCAATGCTTTTGGGGTGCATTGCGCACAAGTTGTTGACTTGTTTGTTCAGGTTTTGTTTATACATTGACCATCTGTTGGTCTATATATGGTCTCATTGCACCGGCCAAGGATGTGATCCAATGCAGCGGCAGCTGCCTTTGGCATGCAGGCTCGTTTCGGTCTATCCGGGGCAGCGTGTGGATTTTGCGCATAGCAATTTGACATTGATCGGTGTGTTGCATCGTCTCGTTATATTAACCTAGAGGTTGGCATTTCAGTGATTGAACCTCAATACGATTTTGTTTATAAGGTTTGATTCGATTTGAGTGTCTAACAATTTGAAGTGGTGTTCAACCATGAATGCACAGTTGCAAGTGAATTATTTGGCTCAACAACGAGTGGTTTCGAATCGATATTCAATACTCGACCTGTTTGCTGGAAGGAGTCGCTCCTGGCAACATCAGAGGATTGAACCATCAGAGGATTGGAACTTTTTGATCAGAGGAATGACAGTTCAACCCATATATGTGCCATATGGCATTTCTTCTTTCTGTTTCAAACCTCGACCTATCTGCCGTGCGGAGTCGCTCCTAGCTGGCAGCGTCAGAGGATTGAAACTTCTGGCAAGAGATGCAGCTTGATGTAACTATCATCAGAAGATTAAACATCAGAGGATGGAGCCAATAGGGCCAATAGTCATGACGCCCGCAGTGGTCATGGAATACGCCTTCATCCCAGAGAGTGGCAAAGACGACATCAAGCTCAGTGATTTCCGAGAACTGTGGCAGGGGCATCGTGATGCAGTTTTGACCGAAGACAACGTTCACATTTCCTGTTTTGCCCGTGGCGGCGGCAGCGCCGTCAAACACATTTTTGAAGGGCGTGAAAGCTGGAATGGAAAGCCCTTCTTTGTGTACAAGCATTGTCGTGACTCGTTTCCGAAGATGGGAATTGTGGTTCACGAGTGTCGTCCAATCGTAGCTGTGCGCCAAGAAGTCGTGACCAAAGACGACGGGGAGGTCCACGCAATTGTCTGGACCTTTGCAGCGACTGGAAACTTCGTCCATGCCAGATTCTTCTACGCGCATGTGACCTAGACATATTTAGTTTATGTTTGTTTTCGCTTGTGCTTGTAATGTCCTTTGTATTATGTTTGTTTTCGTATTGTCATTGAGCTCCTTGGGAGACACGTGTTCTATAATTGTGTGGTTCCTCAATTCAACATCGCAACGTATACGCAGTGCTTCAATTGAAGCTTCTGTCAGGAGAGGGTCACGCACGGCATGGCGTTGGCGATGGTCAAAGAGCACATGGAGAAATGGTGTATGATCACGAAGTCGACGGAGGTGAAGGTGCACCAGGAGACACCGAATCACCCGAACCAGCTGGTCTTCAAGCCCAAGAAGTAAACTTTTGAGGAATCGGTTGGGGAAAGCTTTGGTAATGCATTGCTGCATGTTTGGTTTTGGAAAAAGGGTTGATGGTGTGTGTGTGTGTGTATATTCTTACTATTACGACTATTATATATCGTCTATTGGCCCATGTGTTCACGAAGGGTTGATCAATAACTTCTACACATTGTTTGTGTAAACACTGGTGGTTTGAGGCTGAATACGCGATGCAACAGCGCAAGGAACAATTCTTTCATCCTGGACCGCATTTGTGAATGATATTGCAAGGCTGCAGTCATACCGATGAGTTTTCCAAGGTGCTAGATCGACCTTTGAAGCGTAAAATCACAAAAGGTTCATCTGTGGGTCATGCGGTGGCTGTGCACTGGTGCGCACTGTCGCGTCTCGGCGTGGCAACTGTATATAGCTTTGGATCCGGCTCGTATTGAAGCATCAAGTGCAAATGACTGTTCAACCCATGTTGCATATACGTTATTCTATATTTTTTTTTCAATCCTCGACCTGTCGCCTGCAGGAGGTTGCTCCTGGAACACTAGAGGATTGAAACCCATGGTGGTAGTTCCATGACGATTATAGTTCCATGACGATTCAACATTCGAAATACCCGGAAGGAGCTGCTCCTGGCAAATTAGAAGGTTTGACGCACGCTTTATAGAATTATAGGTCGACAGAATCAATCGATCTTAAATTGTTCACATTGAATGCCATGCAGTCAGAATCGAGCACTTCAACTTTCCACATACTGCCACTTTGTTCCCATCCACTTTGTGTCCGCTCGTCCCTGCAATTTGCTGCCATGAACGACGTTCAGCGCGCTGAGCTGCGTCGGTATGTGGGGATGGCGAAGAGCGGAGGGATGGCAAAAGCAACTGCAGGTTGCCTGGACTACTTGGAAACAGAGGGTTTGGCCTTCCAGCTAAACATCAAGTGCATCCACATAGGCGTGCACCGATCGAACAGGGGCGGCATGGGCGCGGACCTGCACCATATGCACGAGTTAATGCGAACCATTTGCCAGATGGGCTATGTAGAGCAGGGCATAGGTGCAAGGGTCTGCCTGGAGCTGGACTCGTCGCCTGACTGCGATGCGACGAGGCACAGCGAAACAAGTGTGTTTTTTGATGAGTTGATCCGCCAAATATTTTTGTAGCATTTCGTGGCTGAAAGCACACGACTCATCTTGATGGCAGGTCCTTCAATGAAAGATTGAGCCTGGAGTCGATAGGGAAGCTCCCAGCCGTGAAAGACACCCTCAGGTTCGCCAGCATTTGTGGCTCCCATCTGAACATGGCAAACCGATGCTTGCACTATGGAGTGCATGAAGGTCTCGGTGAGATCCCTGCTGAATGGAGAGCTGCCGTCGCTGATGGTGCGACGTGGCTGGTGATCAAACGCATTGTGAATGCAGAGTTCCCTTCGCTCATCACGGCCATATGCGAGGCAGGGAACGCCATGCAATCCATCGCAAAGCAAGAAGATGAGTGGCAGTTGCTGCAAAAGATCAAGGCCATTGTCCAGAACAAGAAAACGCTTGGTGAGACGGTGACGTGGCCGGACGTGGCTGAGTCGGTTTTGAAGAGTCGCCCGAAGTGCGGCGCAAGTGGTCCATCGATCTTTGCCTTCATTTTACGATTTGGAGACTACAGGCTGGAGCAGGTAGAGGCCTATGTGAGAATCTTCGGACGAACTTCCCGAGAACTCGGGGATAAAGTGTGGGCGGCGTTGGGTCTCGAGGTCAAGGGCTTCAAAGACCACCTTCGCTGGAGACACATGTTGGTGAAGTTTGGGTATTGTTTCCCAGAACGCCCAATCTCACCGACGGATGCAACTTGCATGGATGCTACATAAATATAAAGTATACCTCATGTGCGCTTCACAGCAGGTCCAATGTGCTATATATTTATAAGTAGTGTGCCAAGTTCATTCTACATGCGTGTCGACAATCTTAGCTTTACAGGGTTTTCTGGACGTGGTCTGGAAGTTAGGGACGCCAGTGACAGACCTGGGAGACAAATGCATAGAAATGCTACATGGCCCACGAAAGAGGGCGGACACCACCATTGCCACAAAGGGCGGACACAAATGCCCAGCATGAACTTCCGTGTCAATTATGTAATGTGGTGTGTTGTATACTGCTGCTCGGCTTCAACATCACTTCGATCCTGATTCCGTGTGAGACTGTGCCATGGAGTAGCTCAACTGAGAGGAGTCACTCCTGGTAGCATCAGAGAATTGAAGCTTGTTGTAACAAACAGATCCACTGGATCCCACTTCGTTGAAAGCCTTCCTCTTCCAAATCCACCCAGATAGCCGTTCTTCAATGCAAGGTCTACTGACATAACACTTGACAATGTCAGGTCAGTGCTTCGATCAGTGGGGATGCACTTTGCCCCCACTTCGCTGAAGACCAGGTCCGCACAGTTTCTGACACTATATATAAATACCAGTGCTTCGATCAGTCGATCAACAGCCAATCGGCAGTGGCAGCTTTTGTAACAACAGCTGATAGGAGTCTCTCCTGGCTGTTGAACGACTGCGACGACACTGCTACGCTAGACCCCACTTCGTTGAAGACACCTCGGTCGCTGCTTTTACACAGACTGCATGCAGTTGTGACCATGATGACCAGCTGAGATGGGCTGCCAACGTGAATATACATGTGTTATATTGATGCATTCAAAGCAGGATTGGCTGCCATTCCGGACGCAAGCACCATGGTGGAAGTTCGTCCGAAGATTATCAACTCTATACCTGCTGCAGCCTGTAGTCTCCAAATCGTAAAATGACGCCACAGCTCGAGGGACCACTTGATTGGTGCGCACTTCGGTCGACCCTTCAAAACACGTCACCGTCTCACCAAGCTTCGTTTTGTTCTGGATAATGGCCGTGGTTTTTGCAGCAACTGCCACTCATCTTCTTTCTTTGCGATGGATTCCAGGATGAGCTGCCAGGAGTATAACTCCTTTCGGCAGACAGGTCGAGGATTGAAACAATAATAGCAGATAAAAGTTCAGGTAAGATCAGTGCAGAACAGCTATGATGACGCTGATGATGGTGATAACGTTGATGAATATATAGTTATAATGATAGGTGAGGTGTTTCACACACACAGTGGCAGTGAACGACTATATATTATATAATATACGTATATGTTTCAACTATGCTTGCCTAAGGCAAAGAAGGCCATGAGCGGCAAAGGGTGCTTGAGCCGAGCAGCAACGGCGATCGCTATGGTGGACCAGTTCACTTCGTTGGCAGCCGGCGCAGATCCTTTAACACTCCAGCATGCAGTGGGCAACCTGGAGGTGCATCTCGTGGCTGTCATTTTGGACAAGAAGAGCAGGGCTCATGTGAAGATGGAGGATGCGTGCCGTGAGGTGTTGGTGGAGTTGGGGCTGGGGATCACCATCCCAAGCGAATGGGTCGCGAAGGATGCCACACCCGCGACCCCCAGCACTGCAGCGAAGAAAGCTGAAGTGTTTAGAACCTATGATGACTCAGGGCGCATGACCAACGCCGTAGAAGTGATCAAGGGGCTTGGTTTTGCCGTCGGTCAGAAG
Organism: Durusdinium trenchii; assembly: GCA_963970005.1. NCBI lineage: Eukaryota > Dinophyceae > Suessiales > Symbiodiniaceae > Durusdinium > Durusdinium trenchii. The sequence goes on along the minus strand of CAXAMN010022711.1, from coordinate 5,207 downwards.
GTAGAAAGGCATGACCAAGTGGGCATCATTCGCAGCATCAGTGAAGGTGAAGTTGAGCTGCGGATGGAAGAGCCCACCAAGACGAACGTCTGGGTGAACTCGTCATCGTTCGTGCAGAATGAGTGGAAGATCGCTCATGTCCCCAAGCTACAAGAGGAGGTCCATTGGCTGCCAGATTCGCCGCTGAGATGCGCTGAGTTCAGGCTGATGGCGATGAAGGCGGCAGTCTGCCGCGCAATGGCGGAGCAAATGGAAAAGCACAAGAACTTTGAGACTCTCAAATTGTGGGCTCATCCCAAGGCTGTCACGGTCACCAGCACCTTCTGCCAGAAGAAGCTTGTGATCCCATGCGTCACCTCCCGCGTACAGTTCATAGAAGCCACGAAGGTGACGGATGACCATTTGGTGATCGGCATTTTTGACCATATGTCAGTGGTGCTCACAGGCATGAACAAAGTAGGCAAGCTTCCTGGTGAGGGATTCCAATGTCCCTTTTGGTTCATTCCCCGCACTTCCGAATCAGATGATGCGAACATGGAGGCGAGCAGGTTTGAAGTCGTGAACCTTTGATCTGGAATTTACGCATATATGGCATTGGTATACATTAACAGGTAATAGTTATAAACAAACCACAATCAAACGATACCACTATCACTAGAGTGATTTATGATCATGTTCAATACATTTCCATATACTCTTGAGCCAAGAAATGCGATGGAACCACGAGGTGAACCTATAGTCCATGCAATTACAAACCCAACAGGTCTGGCCGAGCGTCGATGACATGAAGAAGCGGACGTTGGCTTTGGACAAGCCAATCAGTTTGCCACAGCTCCGCAACATGACGTCATTGAAGAATGGCGATGAGCTCTTCGTCTACGCGGCCAAAAAGATCCTGACTGTAGATGAGGAACCACTGAGAGATCGACCAGCGAAAAGAATTCGCCACTGAGGGGGGCGCCGCACAGGGGACTCATCATACAGCTCAGACATGTTCAGACATGTTTACGTTTATTTGGTTTTTCTGTTTCATTCCTCGACGCTGCCAGTGGGAGTTGCTCCCGGTACCTGAAAGGAATGAAACTTTGGTGATTTTAGTCCCTGCAGGCGCCCGAACTTCTCAGTACGATCCGTGGCCCAGCCATGCACTTTGAAGCTGAATGCAGGGTAGTGCCAGCTCGAGACCACATGCATCACACCTTTCTTATTGTGTATCGTTTCAACCTTCGAACTGTGTGACGGAGTTGCTCCTGGCAAATTAGAATATTGAAACACGTATATTTCGTAATGCTCCTGGCACGGAGAACATGGATATATACAGTATATATATATATATGGGCTGGCATGATGAACTGCAGGAGAGCAACGCACGACAAAAACACAGTGTACTGGGCGCGTCCAACAACGTGGCTTCAACAGTTTTCCAGTTTGTCGTTGCCTTGTATATATAGGAGTCAGTCCATGCCCACTGGCTGCCGTAGCCGTTTGTGCCTGTATAGGGAGTTACTCCTGGCCACTGGCTGCAGTGGCCATTTGTAGATAGGCTTGCGTGCCTATTGGAGTTATTCCTTGCCACAGACTGCAGTGGCCGTTTGTAGGCTTGCTTGCCTGCAGGGAGTCACTCCTAGGCCACTGGCTGCAGTGTCATGGATGACTCTGACTTACAGGACGCCAGGGATGATGATGATGATGAAGGCCCAGTCCAGCTGTCCATCGACCGTGTGACCCGAGTTAGCTTGGGTAAGCTCAGGTGGTTTCCAGAAACCCATGAGTTTGAGGGCAAAACCTATGCCAGCCTTTCGCGATTTGATCCCCAATTGGTCAAGGTCATCACTGGCAAAGGCATGAACAGACATGCCAAAAGAAGAGCATGGGGATTGGATGTCCAATGGTGGGCGGCTACTAGACAATTGAGACCTTCATTGTTTGTTTCAGCACCTTTTTTCACCCATCTTTGAAAGGATGTTGCAACATGCAGTGTTTTGACACCAACTTATATGGAACACACATAGTTTGGAATAGTTTGGAAACCTAGTTGGACGTTAGGACATGATGCCTGCACAGCCCTCTTGCGCAAGCATATCCTTTCCGGCGTGCAGGAAGGGGAGCCCCAACCAAAGCTTCGACCGGCCAGGGAAGATGACAAGTTCATCGTCAGCCGAGATGTTGTAGTGTCTCTGCCGGAGTTTGAGCACGACAACGAAGTCTTTGGGCCGCTGGAGTGCAGGATGCTTTGGAGTGTAAAAGCCAAAGAGGTTCATGTCGAGCTGACAGAGGCGAACCTCCGGTATGTTTTCGCGGCGCTCCAGCACTCGCCGCCTGCTGAAAAGAAGATTGAAAAGAAGAGCAAAGGTGAAGGCTGTGTAGCTGCGTCGCCGAAAAGGAAACGACGCAAATTAAAGAAGAGACCTAGTCAGGCTAGTCAGGATGATCCAGAGCAACCCTCTGAGCTTGGTGCTGCTTCTCTTGGTGCCTAATGACAGGCTGCTCCCTGCGCCAATGGCACGAAACAGTGTTGGAGAGTGAGACTGGTGTGCGCTACGTCTGTTTGACTTTGAGAAAGCCTGTTGGAGTGTGAGACTGTTGTGCACTAAGTTTGTTTGACTTTGAGAAAGCCTGTTGGCGTGTGAGACTGTTGTGCACTAAGTTGGTTTGCTTGTGAGAATGTTGTGCACTAAGCTTGATGGAACATGTTGATGTATGTAACTACAAAGCCATCGCAAATTGTTCGGACAAACGTGTTTCCCACCATGGACATGGAACCTTCAACCGAAGCCGTGTTGAGTAGGGTAGGCACAGCTAGTGAGTTCCACAGGTTTCCCACCATGGACTTTGCACCTTCAACCATATCGTATGACCAGAAGGTCAAGGTGATGGCTATTATGGCCGAAGCCATTTGCCTTTTGAAGGTGGCGATGAAGCAAGTTGAAGACCTAGAGGTCACGCTGTGGCAGATCTTGGAGATGCCGGACCCATGGATGGGCCCACCGCCGGACAAGCGCTCCATGGAGTCCGCAGAAGACCATGACTCCTTTGCCAAACGGCGCCGGATTCGGTTGGGTGGGAGTGATGAAACTTTGGTCTTGGGGCAAACAGGGACATCTTCACCGGCTGTCGATGATCCAATCTCCCAGTTCCCAGCAACGTTTGTCCCGGAGTAGCTCCTATATAGGCCGGATAGCAGTTCCCCTGGCTTGCAAAGCCTGGTGCCGATTGGAGCTTACTCCTGGCCCCGTTCGGTACCTGGCGAATGCAGCCATAGGGAGTTGCTCCTGGCGAATGTAGCCTCTTCCTCGTGTGGACAAAAACGGAGTGATGTTGCTTTACATGTACCTTTTCCTAAACAATCACTGTTTGAACTGACGCGTTGCGAGCGTTTTGCTATATAATGCTGACTTATAGAGCATGTTTGGAGCATCATAGTTTGATTGACAGCGGAGTTAGATGACTATCAACGTATGGAACCAGACATCACACTTGGCTAAGATCAGGAATCAGGAATCTGAAAGATAAAGACATTGCTTTGTGGAGCCACATTTTGTGTACTTCATTTTGGACTATATGACAGTTTGTGCGTGTGAGGCCCTATTGCCACAACGGCCGCTGGCTTACACAGATCAGGCGGGATGGGTTCAGACACATGCCGACGTCGCAAGTCGACTTGATGTTTTTGGAGTTCAGGGTATAGTTGATGTGTTTGGAGTCGACTTGATGTGTTTGGAGCCACCTTGATGTGCTTTGAATTGATCGCGTTGCGCAGTTCGTGGGTAATTGATTGTGTCCATGCGTTGTTTCATTTATCGTTTGTCGAATGCCATTGTGTTCAGACATGTCCGACAGCGTGGCTTCCACAATGTTTGCAACTCTTTTCCGCAGCCTGGGCTCCACAGCCCGGACGTTTTTTTGCTCCTGGGCACTGGCTTTGCCTGTTGCCGGTTGAGCTGCTCCTGGTCCCCTTTGTCTGTGCCTGTGCCGGCACAGACTTGCTCCTGGTACTTGGCTGCTTGCCTTGTACCGCAGGGAGTTGCTCCTGGTACTTGGCTGCTTGCCTTGTACCGCGTGGAGTCGCTCCTGGTACCGGTGCTTGGCTGCTTGCCTTGTACCGTCAGGAGTCGCTTCTGGTACTTGGCTGATTGCCTTGTGCCGGCTGGAGCCATGGCGGGCGCTTCCTCGTGCGACGTTTTGATGGTGCAGGCGGAGGCTGAGCCTGACCCTGAGCTGCCCACCTTTGCGGGTGGCAAGATGGGTCCCAACGTGCCAGACAAAAGGTGCCCCTTGTGCGGCTACTCGAACCCGAACATCTCGCACTACTGCTATATCCAGGGGTCAAGGATTGCAACCCTTGTGGACCCTGATTTCCAGACGGCAATGCCCCACATGGACAACGTGTCCGACCTGGCGGACACGCAGCCTTGCCAGTTTGTATGCTACAAGTGTGCTGGGAGGGCCGCGAACGAGAACTACGAGCACCCAACAAGAGATGGCCCCTGCTGCAAGTTCAAAAAACTTGCATTGCGCTGCTTGAAGAGCAAGGCAGATGATTTCACAATCCGCCAATCTCTTGAGAAGGTGGAGACCGCTCACGACAGGACTACCCGCGATCAGGTGCTGGTCACCTTGGAGGGATTGCGCGACACCCGCGTCAAACGCGGGGCGGACTGGGTCACCCAGCTCAGCTCCCAGAAGACCTGGGTGTGCGACATCCAGCTGCTGTACGGCTGCGGCTGCTGTGGGCTTCTGCCCTTGCGGTCAGGGTCGTGGTTCTTGCTGCGCAACCCCAACGAGAAGGAGTTCTGGGCCTGTGGCCAGTGCGGTGAGCGGTACTTGAATGGCACCAGTCCGCAGTACCTGATCCTGAAGCTGGATGATGTGCACGACCCCATGGTATTCAGGGTCGGCCAGATCACGCCCCGGCGGGAGAATGAGATCAAGATTTTGCAGATGGCTCAGATCTTCACGAAGCTGGACATGACAAAGGAGAACTTCACAGATGAAGATGTCATCTCAGCCATTTGTGCTGTGGCCGACATAGCCACTGACCGGACGCGGGCCTACTTGCCGGCGCAGTACTTCGCTGCCAAACCCCCAACGAAGTACCCCCACGCAAAGATGATCTGCCAGCATGAGGAGCTGAGCATTCCGGGCCCGGGCAGGCATTTCCCCGGCTTTCAGGTCACCCGCGACGTCCCTATCCTGGACTATGGATC
>CAXAMN010022710.1:0-21812 GCA_963970005.1 Durusdinium trenchii | reverse complement strand
GATCCCCTGGCCGGTTCGTTCTCGCACCTGGAAAAGGTCACGGAGAATTTTGGGTACTTAAGTAGCGATGGGGAATATGTTTCTTGCTACTAGTAGCTTCTTGTTCCTGGGGTCAAATCAAGTCTCAGAAAGTGCCCAGAAACCATAGCAAATAGCTACTAGATTGCTACGCTATAGCTTCTTGTTACTACAGGTGAAACGATTCTCAAGGAAGCTTCGGACGCTACTAGTAGCTTCTACTTCAGTAGCGATAGGGAATACTTTTATATATCAATCAACATGGTTGGGTGAGGAAGTGCCGGAGAATACCCAGAAAAGATCTGCGTTGCCGATGGGTTGCACCGGAAACAGCAGACAACCTGTGTCTCACAACTGAAGGTGGAATCGCAGGCACGGCATGGCACTGCCACCAAAAAGGCTCATTCCAGGTTCCGAGCATGTTGGTTCCACCATGTTGGATGGCCTTCGTGTGAAATTGTGGCATTTTGCATGCATTTCGCTTGTCCTCCAAGAACGATGGATGCAGAAGAAAAGTCTCTACAAAGGCATGGTACTTATATGTGTACTTGATTCGGATACCATCTATAGACCACCCTTGGGCCAGTCCATGTGTAGCGATCAGGCTCCCCAGCTCCCATTCTCTTTTCTCCACTTCAGCTCCTTCGTCGTCGACTCAGGAGAGCGTCAACTCCGAGATCAGCCAGATCGCTGACTCCATCTCCATTTGCACTCAGTTGCTCAGCAATCTCCACGCCACGGGCCTTTCCCACACCACTTGCCTTGATGAGATCGCAGCGGACTTGACGCCTGGGTCTCCACCGGAAGGAAGGGTGGAGCGGTCGAACGGTGAGCGGACCGGAGATGCGGTGGTTCGTTCTTGTGGTGAACTGGGCTTGATGTGCTGAAGCGTGCTCAGTCTGTGTGCTGAACCTTGTTTTGGGGGGGGCAAAAAGAATCAAAAAGAGATGGTCCACGGTGGGAGAATTGTTCACCCTCAATTTCTGGGACCAGAGGCCGTCAGTAGAGCGGAGAACCTCAGACCAGTGAAGCGCCTCAGACCAGTGAAGCGCAAGACGTTGCGGACAAACTACGGACACAATAGGCTTCCTGGCCGACCATTGATTATATAGGCTGAATCCCGAACCGCCACTGTTTTAACTTGTTTTAGCATTTTTACACTACAGGTCATTGTTCCCATTTCTGGTCGTGCCAGGAAGTCGGACATGCCTTGGATCGTTCCACGTGTCATGCCTCCCTCTGGACCGTCCGGACCGTCGACCAGACGACCAGACACGGGCGGCTGAGGAGCAGCGTGCAAGAAGGCGGCGTCTCCAAGGCGCTCCTGGAAGAGCTGCAGAGTGACATTGCAGCAGCTTGGAACATGGATCCATGCCCTCGGACAGGGCCGGAGAAGACCGCAAGTCGGAGGTTCCATGTAGAATCTGGATGAAGAAACACCCCAATATGAAGAGCTTGAGCATAAGGGAGTGAGTTGGAGTGGGGGAAAGGAATCTCGTTTTTTTTGAAAGGCGAAACTTTCCTCATGTCATCGCATTCCCTATTACTAAAACCAGTCATGACCAGTTCGTTGCTGGAGAGGAAAAAGAGGCGTTTCGGGTTGGGTTTGTTCATTGAGGTGGGAAGAAAGAGTTTCTGCTTCGCTTAGGAGCAGCAGAAGAATCCAAAGAAACCCCCAATGGCTAAGCTTCCAGTCTGTCCCTATAGTTCTTCTGCAATGAGTGCCTCACTCAGCCCAGCCCAGCTTCGATTTCGCCTGCTCACGAGGCCATGCGCCAAGCAATCCAATCCATTCAGATTGATGATGGCAACGTGTGTCCCATCGAGCAGCGCCGAGCAGAACCATCAGTGGCTTCGCCAGGATTTCTGGGTCCCAAACGTGGCGGTTTGGTGTGCTTTCCAGGGGAAAGATTGAAAGGATCCTCCAAATTGGTCGTTACAGAGATCTTTGGCTCGCAGGGATAGAGATAAGCAGCGCCATTGATCGAACTTGCACGACATCTGATCCGCTTGGCAGAGTTGAAAGGGGCCATGGGGAGTGCCATGGCCAAGTCGATATGGGATGCCCAGGAGGAAGAATGCGTCCCAGTGTACCGTACCCCAGCGATCCCTTTTCGACCACGAAAACTCCGTGTACCGGGTTGGCAGCCATGGGGTTGGCGTTCGTGTCTGAGATCGGAGTTGGGCCTCAAGGATTTGCAAGGGATGTTTTGCAAGGGGCGAAACAATGCGAAACATTTGATTCTAACGAATTGATCATTGGCTTAACACTTGAGAAGGAGAGCCAAATATATGTGGACCTCTTGGCAATCACGAGAAGCATTTCAATTCATCCACCTGCAGTACTAGTACATGCTGATTGAGTGTCAGATGCTTTGGTCCCTTAACCGACCGACCTTTCTATTCGCCGTTTCGGGTCCCAACTCGTTCGGAGTTCGCTTCTTCCGGTTCCTCCTCGTTCGACATGGAAGCCCAGCCACTTCGGGCCACCGGCTCGCCACCGCCTCGCCCACTGTGGAATCGCCGAAGACTACACCGTCGTCTTTGACTCGTCTTCCCTCCGAGGTCGACGACCTCGCCGCTTCGAAGCGCGGCGACTTCAGCACGACGACGTCGATCGACGCCGAGAAGAACGGGCGCGAGGCCGGAGAGGGCGGTGACGGGGACGGTTCGGCTTTTTCAGGACAGGTGTGGTGGCGTTTGACTTCAAAGTTGCAGGTGGCGAGTATAGCATCGTATAGCTATATATAGGAGATTGTAGGAGTCACCTATTGAATGGAATGTGGACAGAGAGAATCCGAATCGAGAACAATCAAGCGTTGGGAATTGCGTTTGATTGGATTTAAGAGTGGTCTTCGCATCACAAACAGGCTCAGGGTCATCAATTGTCTCACCTCGTTCCTCCTTCACTCCTAGGCAGATTGTCTCTCTAGGCAAGAAGGATTGTTTTGGAGGAAGTCTTCGATTTCGGACTCCAGCCAATTGCTCCGAGCCTTCGTTGCTGTGCCTCTCTTGCTCCTAACCCGGGTCGCGTGCCTCTTGCTCCGTTCGTAAGGCCAGGGGGGCTCCTATAGTATAGCGTCCGATCGCTCCGTTTCGTCTCCGATGCCCTGACCGCTCCGTTCGGTTCGCGTCCTTGTGCCGTTCGTAGCGATGCCAAGAGCCCCCGTTCGTAGCTTCAAGGTCAAATGAAAGTGCAGAGCGCGCACTAAATGCAGAACACTTTTTTGGTACACTTCTCGATTTGCTCAGGTGGGACTCACCACCCCACCATGTAGCCTCGGTTGGTTAAGCGCCTTCCCTGGGCACTCGAGAAGCTCAAAGCACCTGGATTGAGTAATGAATTTTTCTCACATGAGAAATATTACTCAATTCCTAGTAGCAACCAATGGCACACGAACGTCGACCCCTGTGGGGCCCACGGGCGTCGTCGCCAGGGCGACGCCACCATGTTCAGTGAGGAGGCTCCGGTCGACGAGCGAAGTCATGGTGATGGAGCGTACCGTCTCGTGGTACGGCGGAGGAGCAGATATCTAAGAGCAAATCCGTCCTAAACGGATGGTTTTGGGAGGTTAACTCTTTTGATGAGCTCGATGTAGAGGAAGACGACTTCTTTGGTTGTGGTAAGAGCAGATGGGGAACGCCTGAGACTCCGGCAGAGGCTGCCAGGATAATTAGGGCTTGAGGTGGTGCCTCAACCATGGTAGGAGCCAACCAGCAAACGAGGCAAATCGTCATTTTCCGATCTCAACTTCCAGCCCACTGGAACCTAACAGAGCAGAAGTCCAAAAAGCTCGAGTTCACCGGGTTCACCGCTAGCTTTTCCAACTAAAAACACTTGTGCGACCCAATCCGAGCGCTTCCCGGACCTCTCTCGTTCGCCGTTCTGCCAGGCGGCCGTTTTGGGTGCACGGAGCGGGTTCAGCGGCCGAGAGCGCCCCCCCCAAGCCCGACAGGGACGGGCCGCGCATGGAGCGCACACGGACGTGCACCGTCCGGCTGGCGCGGCGAACCGCGCGACGACGGCAGCGGTGGAGTGGCAGGAGCTGCTGTCGGAGAGGGCCACGGAATGGATGGCGCAGGTGCGGGGGAGGGAGGAAGTCGAACGGAAGCAGATGGAGGAAATTCTGGAGATGTATGATGTGTGTGTTGGGTTCAACAGGGATGATTTTTGAAGAAGAATCGCTTAGAAGACTGGCGATGCTAGCTATCAGGCGTTTCAGAATTCTTCCACATGAGTCGGGTTTTGGATTTTGGCAGCCGTCAAAGCATGCTGCGGTCGATCACAAGACGGTCGACGCTTTGGATGCTTTGGGAGCGCACCTTGGGAGCTTTTGGACAGCTGAGTAGGATGTTGAGGGATGATGGGTGATTGGAATTTCACAACTCGGCTCCAAAGCTCAGAACATGGCCCCGGAACTCACTGCTCTCTGTATCTCTTTGTTCTAGTTTCAAGCATTTTTGCAAGGTGATAGAGGTCCAGTGCGCATATATCATTCGGAATTAGGTTCATGTTGGCTATCGCAAAGGCACTGCCGTTGGCTATCGCAAAGGTCCAAAAACAGGAGGTGAATGGAGGTGATAGATTGAGAGGTTACCCCAGAGCCTCGAAGAAAATAACTGAGGCCGATGCTGACAATCCGGCTGCCGACCGAGGGTCGGCGAGCGAGATGCACTGGCCGACCGAGGGAGTGCTTTGGATTGAATTCCGCAACCGACATTAGTGACATTTGGAAAAAGAGAAAACTAAAGACAACAAAGACAAAGAAACGCATAGAAAAAACATAGAAAGATCATAGAAAGCTTAAGTTGTCTTTTTCCTTGTTTTCATGTTTTTCTTTTGTCACATATTGCGACGCTGTCCCTCAACACTCCTGGCTCCAATCATCGGGTTTCTGGTTTCAAGATCGTCTTGGAAAGTCAGGAGGTCTGGGAAGTCTTTAGTGATCTCCCGTGATGATCTCTTAGAATTATGCGCTCACCTCCCAAAAATGCAGAACCTTCGGGCTTTGTCGTCCTTTCACCCCTCAAATCATCCACCTCTTTGCTACTAGTAGTCATGCACTTGTAGTTAGTATAGCCATGCACGACTGCTACGACGTAGCGTCCCAGATCCCTTCCGCGACGTTCGCTCCGGTCCCACCGGAGCGCGCGAGCCGAGCCTGCGCGTGAGGTGAAGGGCGGCGAGGTGACGGGCGGATCGCCGGGCGGATCGCGTGATCGGAGGGAACGAGATGACGGAAATGAAGAGGAAGAAGATGAAAGAGATGGAGGAGATGCAAGAGATGAAGGAGATGAAGATGATCGAAGTGCGCAGCATTGCAGTGAAGATGGAGCAGATGGTACTGCTGATCATCTGGATCATGGCCATCATGGCTGCTTTGACAGCGCGCATGGAAGAAGCTCTCAGCTTTCGGATGATGCATTGCATGGGACCTTTTCCAGCGACGGACGGGATGGAGATGGCAGAGATGGCAGAGTGCTCCTTGTTTCAAAGCATGTCTTTGCCAAGCACGGTCGTAGTGGTGAATGGACACCCTGAAATCACCTTTGTTCGGGGGCTATCAATTGCCCTGTGTGAAGTAAGGGGGTAGTGCAGAGTGGGTAAAGATTGGGGTGGATTCGCTGCAGAACGCTTGTGCCACGGCTACACCTGTGTGCAGCAAAATTGACAGATGCCGAAGCTCAAGAATGGACTGCAAGCATTCAGAGCATCTCAACTTTGCGGCACACCTCTTCGCCACAAATTGCTTTTGAATTCACCCAAGCACGTGGTAGTCCTATGCCCAAAACACCCAAGTGGGTTCTGAAGATGAGCGTTCTCTGAAATCGCTCGCGCCACAAGCTGGGGCTGCTCGGGGGTGCAGCTTACCTGTTTTACCCGCATTAACTCAAGATACGTGCTCGAAATATCAATTCATCTCACCTAATTGAGCAGCGCCATAAACTCCCATGTAAAGGTTTAGTAAGAGAGTTATTCTAACGTTGTGGCGCGAAAGCTAAAACCCAGGCCGCGAAAGCTCGCGAAAGCATTTTGCGAAAGACCCTGAAGAGTATTGGATGCGAAAGGTCTTGCGAAAGCATATATTAATGCTGGCACACAACCAAGTCAAACAGTTATTCATTTAGTATCTGAAAGCTGGTGATGGGACTAGAATCCGCGAAAGCTTCGCGAAAGCTTCGCGAAGGAAGCGCGAAAGCAAACCTGGAGTAGAAAATGCGTGTGGTATATCTGCTGCTTCCTATACTGTCCCTGCCCAAAGAAAACCTAGCGTACTTACAATGCTTCCGTCCCCACTAAAGAGGCCAGCGCGCGAAAGCGCCTGCGAAAGCAACTGTTGGAACACCAATGCGCGCGAAAGCTAAGACTGTGGTCGCGCAAGCAGCGCGTAAGGATCTGCGAAAGCATGTTGTTCGTATAAGGGCTTAGGATAGAGGTTTTTGGCATGGCTCAATTAGACATCAAGCAACTGGACCTACCAAGCATCTGAATCGTCCGTCCCGCACCCTCCGTCCTGGTCGGGACCCTTCTCAGGTTGCCCCGACTGCTGCATTCCGCGGTGGACAAGTTCTCCTCGCCTCACGCGTCCGCGACAGCCGCGGCGCACGCCGTCGCGACGGCGAAGGCCGTGGGAGGCGAGGACTCGCCTCCAGCGCTGGACTCGCCGTTCTTCCCGAGAGCCGAGGTGGGACTTTGCAAAACAGCGGTGGACACAAGGGGCGGTGAAAATGGTCGCAGAAGCCTATTGCCTATTGCGTCCTATTGCGACGAAGAGCCAGGAAAAGACACTGATCACTGGTCGGGGGAGGCAATTATCCATGCGTCGGTTTCAACCCTCGCGCGAGTGGAGAGCGGATGAGAGCGGATGAGAGCGGAGGGTGTTTGCGCGGAACGTCGAAGACCTGATCTGGGAATCCAGCGAATGTGGGGGATCTCCAGCGGACTCCGAGCGGCGCCCGTCCGGGGTGGGGTGGCCCGTCGCGGTTCGGAGGACAAACGGTGAGTGAACCGGCACCGACCGTGCGGTGCATGTGGACGGCGGTGGAGTTTCTCTCGACTCATGGTGAAACACCAAACACCAAAGAGTTGATGGTGAAACACCAAAAAGGGCTCGGTACGGGGCGCGGCAGAACCACCGGGCACTGGTGTGGCGGTGAAAGCGAATCGCCGACCTGTGCGCCGCTTCAGGAGCCTTCCGGGCGCACACCAGACTCCGCATCAGAGCATCACTTGACCCACGCGGCGCCCGCGGCGGAGCGGGTGGAAGCGGTGAAGGTGGGGACCCTTCACCTGGATTGAAGGAGGTTCTGGGATGGGCCACTTCGGTCGCAACCGGATGGAAGCCTTCTAACAGGTTAGAAAGGAAAACAGCAATGGTTGCCCGAACTACCCCACCTGGCAGTCATCATTCACCACCAATGTTGGGGAAATATTTGAACACCAAGATTCTTCGTGTATATGGATATTGATGATATTATGATCTATCATGATCAATGAACAGGGCTTTCAACCGGAACACACCACACCGGGGGCTCCAATGCGCACCGACTCGGTCGATGTTCCCTTGTCGACGGTGTTGGGCCTTCGGGTCCGATGTGGTTCGGATCGAGGTGAGGCTAACCAACAGAGGTTAAGTGGCCTGAACTAGGACCCGTCACCAGGGGTACCGAACTAGGATAGCCTAGTTCGGGTTCTTCAACCTTTGCTGGAACAACAAGCACAACAGCCCTAAGATTCATTGGGCCCTCCGAAACTGGAGGCTTTGGACCGTGCATAGGACCCTGCATGCATAGCAGGGGGGCCCTTGGACCCGAAGCAAACCTTCACCGAACTGAGGGTCCTTGAGTCTTAAAAAGAGTGATATTTGCCCACCTGGTTCGGTCTTTGTTCGTGAAAGAAGAACTTGATCCCCTGGTTGGTTCGGTCTCTGATTGGCCTGAGGGCAAGGAAGATTTATGGTAGAGATATGCCAAAACAACCCAACATTCGTTCAACAGAACCTTTGCTCATGAATTTGTAACGAGTTTTTGATGAAAGTAAACGCAATAAAAGAAAAGAAAGCATGGCATCCAACCTAGTAGCGATGGCCTCCACCCTAGTAGCAATGGCCTCCAACCTAAAGTGTTTGGATGTATCTGCAGGTGAGGAAACAGCGAATGCCCCAATGGCATGATCGCTCGGACCGGATGATTTTCGGGACATGTTTGGATCCCTCACTTTCTGGATGACTCCTTGACTCCTTCACCTCAAAATATTCATCGTGCCATCAGCGCCCGCCAGTCACTCGACCTGCCGCGAGCCGCGTCCAGCGGCGTCCCACGGACGTTGGCAGCCACGGATGCCAGCTCCGTCGCCTCATCGGAGACTGGGCCGAGCTCATGACCAACAGATTTCTTTTAGAACAGGACGTTATACCGGGGGTCCCAGGTGCTTATGGACCCTCCTAAGTAGGGGTAGCAACATCGGGCTTGAGGTAGTTTGGAGGGGGCGGGTGAAACCAAACCCATTGGTTTGAGGAGGCCCGAAGCTATTTTGAGGCGAAGACATGTGACATCAAAGCATGCTGCCCGAATTGAAAGAGAAGAGTCAGACATCTCACGCAGTTTTGTGATCGTGCCCAAGAACAAACGCAAAGCGCGGTCATAGTGACTTGAGAGTCGATGGTTGGTTTGGAGAGTAGATGGTTTGGTTGGACCCCCATCTAAAAGACATCGTGGGGGTTGTTTCATGAATACTCTGAAACCATTGTAAGTGTCAAGTATACACTCCTTGAAATCCTCACAGTTATATACGTGGATGGCACCACCATGGTCATCTGAGGCTTGGATGGCGAAGTGCCATCCACCTAACCATGATGGTTACAGGGAGTGAAGCAGTTCATCAACTCTTCATCTTGGTGTCCTTTGAGTCCTTCCCGCTTTTGACCTATGATTGCGAGGGTTTTTTTTTCCGGCGAAAATAGAACTTCCGGGAGACGTGAGACATGGGGCCGAAAAACGAAGGATCCGCCTGGCTGAAGAGCAGTTGCGTCGTTTCCCAGAGCCTTCTGGAACTTGACTCATAATCTCTACCTCACATGATCAGTGGTGTTCATCGGCATCATGGCTAAGTCGCTGTGATGTACAATGCATTCATGCCTCTCAAGATCTTCGAAGTGCCTCTCTGGCTGGCCTGGGTGCTTTCCTCCACTGTGCTCTCGCTGTAGTGCTGTCCACGTTTTGGGACTTGGTGGTCACTTTTCATGCCTTGCCTCCCGCTGGTGGTCCAAAGTCGAGTCTTCGTGGCAGGCGCAGCACTTTGTGAACCGGGAAGTGCAGATTTGGTGGTGGGAGCAGCATTTTGTGAACCTTGAAGTAAACAGCTGTCACTGACCAATTCCGAAAGTTGAAGGATGATGTGCTGCTCTGCAACAAGTGACGACCACTCCGATGTTGCCGGTTCGCTGGGGTCGCTAGCAGTGATGAGGAGGCAGTGGTGTCGATGGACGGGCGCATGGCCTTTGATCGCCCGAGGAACCCTGATGGGATGTTGGACCTGCAACGACCAGGCTACACCGACTTCGGCTGTCTATATGTGGTTTCCATTTCGAAGATCTTAGACCAGCACGAGAAGTGTTCAGAGAGTCAGAGCATATTTGCAGTTTGCCGGGAACACAGATGTGCTTAATTCATCTTAATTCGGGTTCCCGCCTTTCTCCTGCCAGGGAAAGTGCAGAGTTTGTCACAGGCGCAGAATTTTGTGAACCTTGGGGCGCAGACTTCGTGGCAGGAGCAACCATTTATGAACCTTGAAGCCCAGATTTCCATGTATGCGCTCTCATGTGCGCGCTCTTGTTGGTATGCTCTCATACTTGTGCTCTCTAGACCGCTACCCAGACCTCTACCTCTAGATTCTACTCTGGTGCGCTTTGGATTTTCTGTCGACCTTTAGCCTTTGTAGCCCTTTCTGCCCTTGTAGACCTCGATTTTTAGATATGCATCTGAGGACTTCTTTGGCCTTGAGACCTCTAGCCTCTAGCTTTCTAGGCCTCTAGACCAGCTCTTGATATCTGGATGTTTGGGGTGTTAGATCTCGACCTGACCGTCAGGGCCTTGTTCTCTCGTTCGACCTCCGGTTCGATCTCGAGAGTTCTGTCTCCTCTCTCGATCTCTTTGGATCTAAGAATCGACCAGCACCCTCAAGGGGTGGTTAATGGACACCCCTTAACAGCTAAGGGGCTATAAATAGACACCCCTTGGAGGGTCCTGGTATAGACCTCCAGACCGGAACTTCAGATAGAGCGACCTTTGAACGCTCGGAGTCCCGACCTCTAGATCTCTCAAGACCTCTCAAGATTGTTGCTAGACCGGCTAGACCTAAACCTCGTGGGCCTGCCACTGTTTGGGATCTCTTGCCGGAGCAAATTTGAAGCACATCCATCTGAACCTAAACCCAAGCGACTTGCCTTTATTGTGATCTGGTCTCCCAACCAACTAAACCGCCGGCGCAGCCGTCTTCTTGGCTTGAAAGTGTCTGTTTGGTCCGCTTTCTGAGGAGTCCTACGACCCCGAGCTGCTGCAAACCCTGGATCTTCCCGTTTTTTTGAAAGATTGCGGTCTCAGCCGCTGCCGTCGGGGCGTCTACCTCGGGCACTGGGGCCATGACGGCAGCGGCGGCGCGCCAGGTGAATCGGAAGGTGGGGTTCGTTAAGTGGAGTTAAGTGGCGGTGGTGGTGGTGGTGGCGGCGCATCACTTGACGAAGTTGACACAAATCACCAGACTTTGGACTTCTCCCTTCAGTCGGAGAAACTATAGGTTTTTGTAGGGTCCCAAATAGTTTTAACAAATTGCAAGGCGCAAGCAGGTTTGTTTACTATAAAGTTGAAGCAAGCTGGCCCAATGAAGATAGAATGGTCTCTCCTCTGACAAGATGCTCTTGTGTCTATTGACCTCACCTCCCGGAGCCGGCGACGCGCGACGCGCGCCAGGCAACGCCAGTTCATGTGACGAGTGGAACTTGGAGAGTTTCTTGGCTTCGTTGGTGGGAAAACCAGGTTCGGTGGGCTTTCTGCGCGTTCTATCGGTTTGGGGGGGGAGTAAGGAAAGGGGAGTAAGGGCGGGCCAATTCAGGTGTTGGATTCTTTTGAGGGCCAATGTGGTCAACAAAAACGTGTTTGGATGGACACCACGTCCACGCGCAGAGTTTCCACGTCGTGCGGTGGAGACCACGTGGAGACCACGTGTGAGGCTTGGACATGGAGGAGTGGCAGCTGATGGCCGCATGTCTCCACTACCCAGGCGCGAGATGGGTGAACATTCTCTACCCAGGAAAAGTGGATCACCTACAAAACCTTTTGAGGGGTTCTTTTCTCCACTAAACATGATCAGATGGAAAAGGTTAACCCGTATTTCCAGGCTCGTTTGCTCAGATCACTGTAGCTATAGGCGGTTAAGTCTTCATTCTGTGAGCCATTACAAGCAAGCAACATCCTGTTTGAATCTATTTCACCATTTGACCATCCCCTGCAAACGAATTGCAGCTCTTCTCTTCTCACATGCACCCAAAAATTGCACATCTCCAGAAAGCAAAAAGGTTGACAAAAAAAAAGCACAGGGGACTGAAACAGCATGTTGGCTCTGCCTTCGAATTCGCTTACATCTTCTCCTTGATCCCCAAACTTCCTTCAGGTGCTGTGGAACTCCGGCAGCGGCTCTTGGAGCCCATTGGCCTTTGGCCGAGCCACGCGAGCCGCGGGGCGGTTCCCGCGGCGCTGGCGCGAAGGCGGAGACGAGAAGACGGGACCGGAAAGGGAGAAAAGAGGAGTAACAAGTGCCACGCTAGTAGTAACAGGTGCCTTACTAGTAGTAACAAGAAGCTAGTAGAAACAAGAATTAGTAATTAGGTTGACATGAACCGGTAGGTTGGACGTCGGAAGAGGAAGGCTTTAGGAGGGCCCTCCACGTGGAAGCTTCTTTGTTCAAGGTCTTACGGCCAGTCTTGCGACCTTGTTTTTGGTGCCGCAGAATCACCTATTGCTTGGTACAATGCGATTGCAACAGCTGCTGTACAGCAAGCAACCGCAAAGGCATTACATGCTACTTCAAGCCCCTCGATGACCTCGAAAACTGCCAGGGCGGAGTCAACAACACCTCCGCTGTTCATCCGAAAAGCATGGCCCAAACCCAAACCTGAAATCCGCTGGATCCTTCGGTATCGTTAGTGGTACCACCACTTGAAAGTGGCGCACCTGCCAGGCGGTTCCTGTAAGTACCAGGATTTTTTCTGGTGGCGCCCTTCCTGTAAATGCCAACGCTTTGGAGACCACGGGCTTCGCCATCCCAAAATCCTATGACCGCCATGAGCGGCGCCACTCCTAATGTTATGTTAACGCATTCAAAGGCAGGGCAACGTAACGTTCTTGCAGACCAGCCATGCAGCCATGCTGCTTCAAAACGTACAATACCATGCACAAGAAAGCCATGGAAAATGTGGCTTCGTCATGGTGGGTGCTCGTTGTATCTATAGGGCATAGGGCATACTTCAAAGTGACCCCTTCAGAGTCCCCTTCATGACCTGACCTGCAGGTCTGTCTTTTGCATCTCAAACCTGTAAGCAAGGCTTGGGGTATTCTTTTTGAAGGGCTGCCACGTTTGCTAGTAGAAACAAGTGTCACGCTACTAGGAACAAGTGCCTTACTAGTAGTAACAATGTTTGCTATTAGAATTAAAGTTAATTTATCAGGATCAGACATCCAGCCAAACATCCCAACAACACTCCAAACAAAGCCCAGGTCAGTCAAGATGGAGCAAAGCACGGTCGCGTCACAGGATGGTTTATACCAGGACACCCGGACTAGGGGTGACCGGTGTCGAACTTGATAGCCCCGAAAAGAGGTGATTCGGGGTGTCCATTCACCACCTCTTGTGGGTCCTAGTAGACATCTCTCTATTTTCCGATACATTCCTTTCTGTGGTGCTGGACGCCATTGTACCAGGAACTCCTCTTCGGGCCGCAGCGGTGAGGAGAGCGGGGCGAGCGAGTCCTTGGGCGGAGCGCTGAGGCGGAAGCGGCGCTTGACCTTGCCATACATCCTCTGGCGCCAGGATGACTGAGTCGTGAAATGGTTGTGGCCAAGAGAAAAGGAACCATGTGAACCCCCCAAACGATGAACATCGTCATTCATAGTCCCTAAGGATCCAAGTACCCTCTGAGAAGGTGTTTGGGGTGGGTTTGGAGGGTCCAAGTACCTCTTGACGAGGTACTTGGATCCCTAGGGAATCTATATATAGCCTGATCATTCCATTCAGTTTTTGCTAGTCCAAGTCGCCTGTGTTTTGGACCTGTTCCGCCACTCCACGAAGTCGAATGGGTAACAAAGCCCGCCCTGGTTGCAGGTAGCGAAGGACCTTGCAAGTCAACCAGCCAGTCGGTCTGCTTTTGATCCACAACCATCTCAATTTCATGCCCTTCGCGCCGTTTGCGTCGAGGGCCAGGCACCAAAGTGGCCAATTCCGCGTTCTTTTTCGCGCATGCTTTTTCCTCCGTCTCGATTCGACCGTGTGTCGGTGTGTCGGTGTCTCACCATAGAGAGACCAGCCCAAAAAAGAACAAGCTGAATCCTTTTTGATTGATCTCACGCATGTTGACATCCATGCAGACCTCCAAGTGTTCCGAACAGGACCACGATGAGAGCCGGAAAGTACTAATCCCAAGTTACGAGGTATCCCAAAACGGCACCCCAGGTTACGGGTCCTGATGGATGTCACTTCACCATTTTCTTGCGGTAGAAAAGGGAACTCCCCGCAAGTGACCGAACTTGGAGTTCGGCACCGGGTCAGGTCTGGTCGAACTGAACACTCAAAGCCTAACTGGATGGACACATCGAGGACGATGCGAGAGAACCGAATGGTTGGAAGCGCGGCGTCAACAATCCCAAGGATCTGGACTGGTCAACCGTTTGGGGCCCCGAGCCCCAAACCGACCCCTGTTATATAGGCTTCCGCGAACGGGAGGGTCGAGTCGGATCCTTTATAGTGTCAATCTTCTTCCGATTAAAATGTCCGACGAAGATCACCGCTTGTACCTTGTGCCCGAGCTGCGTGACCGAGTGTGGGTCGCCGTCTCAGAGCTTCTCGCGTGCTGATCTGGGCCAATCTGGCGAGGCGTTGAAGGAGGTGGTTGAATTCTTGCTTCTATATATGGAAGAACGCTATTAGGTGGAGGCCATCGCAGGTAGGTTGGAGGCCATCGCTACTAGTAACAAGAAGCTACTAGTAACCTTGCCGCTTGCACCTTCAGAACTTCAGCGCAGAACTTTGCGTGTTGCTCCGATCCGAAGAAAATGAGGTTGCAGTGCGAGCAAAAATATGGGTGGAGTTGCTGACGAACATTGTGACTAAGATACCGGTCCAATTCAAATGAAAGTCTCCACCGGAGATCAAGAAGCTGGCAGTGGAGGCCATCGCTACTAGGACCATTTCTCATTCCTTGGAGCTGCGGTCTCTCCGGAACCCCATCCATTTCACCACGGACGGACGTCTTCGCACCGCGGACGTCCTTTTCGGAGCGCCCCCGCTTAGCGCCCCAGTACGCGACCGGTTCGCCTCGTCCGGAGCGGTTTCCGGAGCCGCGTGGATCCTGACACGACTGGCATGGCCGTCTTTGTGGGACGACCCCTGAGAGACTCAACCACCCCAATTGTAGACAAATATGGCAGTCCCATGCCAGTGGTGTTTGGGTAAAAATCCTTGACTATCTAGATAGCAGGGGTGATCGGGGTGTTCAAACATTAAGGCGTCTGGACCTGAAGCAAATGCGGTTCTTGAGGGGTGTTCACTGTGAACGAAATCCCTTTCTGGGCAGCATGGCGTCGGGGTCGGGAAAAGGAAGGAGCCACCAATGTGGCGTGCAGCATTTTGCTTCAAGCTCCTTCTACTTGCGATTTGCACAAGGAGAGGAGATGAACATTCCCGTCTTGGCCAGCATCTTGGCTGAAGGAGTGCTTAATAAGTGTTGCACTCTGAGCGACAGAAAAAGGAAAGGCTCCCTGACCTCAAACCAGCCTGGTCAGTGTCCTCTGAGCTACAAACTAACCAGTGGTTCGCCGCTTCCGCCGCTTCCCCATCCGAAATCGCCAAAAAGCTGGCTGCGCAGACCGGCCGACTCGTCGCCAGCTGAGGTCTTGTCCACGTGGTCACCGGAGTCTGCCTCGAGGGCGGTATCCCACCCCACGAGCGGAAGAACTTGGCCTCTTTGGTTTCAAGTCGCGAGACGTTGCGGAGGTTCGCGATCGGATGTCGTTCGCGGCGGGTGGTTCATACAGGTCAGGTGCCGGGGAGGGAGGGTGTTCGTCAAGGATTCGGATCCGAGTGATGGATGATGGATGATGAATGATGAATGATATGAAACGTTCTTTTCCATTCTTTTCCAACAACTCAACCATGTCATCAGAATAGTCGAAAGATAAATAATCCCGTCCACCATCGTCCACCTATCAATAAACACGGCCCCCCCTATTAAAAAAACTCGGTCGCATTTTTTTAATAGGGGGTCCCTGAAATCGGGGGGTCCAAAATAGGGTCACCTGGGAAGAGCTTCAAAACCAAAAAGTCATCCAGAAAAGTTTTATATAAAGTCCTTTATTAAACTGGTCTGCTTTTAAAGAAGTTGATAAGTTGATTTCCAAAAAATATTGCATAGGTGCTGACAGACAGGCAAAGCCTCGTTACTCCAATCCAGTCCAGTCCAGTCCACTCCACCACACTCCACCATTCCCAATTCAATTGGGTCACATCTCTCAAATATCTTTTCAAAGACCCCACCTGTCAGGACCTTATAATAATAACAATCACTTTGGAGCTTGGACTCCACCCCACTCCATTCCACTCCATCCACTTCAACCTCAGGTGACAACCTCTGGAGGTACCCACAGAGCCACTGATCCGGAAAAAATATATTTGGTGCTTTTAAGGGAAGCTGTGATCTACCAGGTTGCGACGGTCGCAGTCTGGTAGAACCATCGCTAGCGGTAGTGAGACGCACAGCGGGGTCATGATTTCACTGGACCTGGTTCAAAAGACTGTCCTTCGCAACAAGTGACTGCCACCATTGCTACTTTGAGGGTGCTCCAGCGAAATCAAAATCCCACTAGAGCAATCGCTAGCGGTAGTGATGGTTGTAAGGGCTTGCGACGCTCGCCACTTGGTAGATCACAGTTTTCCTTAAAAACATCAAATACTTTTTCTGATTGCCGGGCCCACCAAGTGATGCTGTGCGTCGTGACTACTTGATATTTATCTGTTTCCAACAGCCACAGACCATCCAAGATGGTGTTCACCTCAGGGTTCCAGCTATTAAATCTGACTCTTTGCAAATGAGGCCATTGCTATTAGGATCCAGGCTTCTGAATAACAACTTAAAACTTATCAACTTCAACCTTATTAGTGGTGGAGTGGAGTAACGAGGGTTTGTCTGTCTGTCAGCACCTAGTCAGCACCTATGCAATATTTTTCGAAATCAACTTATCAACTTCGTTAAAAGCAGACCAGTAAACTCGTATCAAAAATTCAACAAGCTTCCAGATCGAAGGGTCTTCCTTTTCCCCTACAAAAACCTTATTAGAATACTGAATCTTCATTAGGCTAACAACCAAAGCTTTCGAAAGGTGACGTCGCTGTGCCAAGCGGTTTTGCACGACCTCGGAGGCAAGTGCGTTTGCGTGAGTCCGTGCCATTGGAGAAAGGAAAACCGGCTGGGGTAAAGGCGGCTTGTCACGAGGGAATTTTAGGGGAACCCAATTTTAAAAATTACCCCCAAAATCAACCATGTTGGTAGTTTAGTAGCGTTTTGAAAGGGCGGTAATTTAAAACCAAATATAAACCGAATTTAGGGTTTCGGACGTTGCGCTTTTTTACCTTGGGGAGCGTTTATTAATAGGTACTCGGGATTATTCCAGGGTAGAGTGACGAGCTTCCCTAGCGGCATGGCATAGGCCACTTGTTTGTCTTCAATAGCCCGCCGTTCGATTGCTTATGATCGGAGAATAGGTGGTGACCATTTCTGGACGTTCGACCATGAAATCTCCGCACGTGTCCTGTGTTTTGGGGTGGATTGAGGACCGGCATTCATGACGCTATTCATGAAAAAAGGATCAAGTTTCAGTGGAAAAATGACTGAAAGTTGCGTGGTTGATGGGGTCCATTCAGGTTTCTGAGAAGATGATTCTGTGAACCTCACTCGATGTCCAAGAACAGTGCAAATCAGGTTGCAGACATGGATGGTCAAGTGATTGGAAATGTTTGGGAATGAAACATGTTTGGTCATTAAGGATTCATTTTTCTGCGATACGCAGCGTTTTGCAAAAATTTCGAGTCAGACGACCAGCGTGGGGATCGGAAGAAGCAGGTCTTCCCATCAGAGATCGGAGTGAAGGCGGGCAAAGAAAGATAGTTACATTGTTCAAAAGGAATTACACTACCTGAAATGGTCATGGTTAGGTGGATGGCATGGCCCCGATTTCAAATCCGAAAGCCAAACATGGAACGTGACTGACCGCCTCCGCGGTCACACTCCACTCTCTTAGCCGCAAAAATCAGCAGGGCGTTCGTTTGAGGAGAATGCCAATGGTGAATCCTACCCCATTGGTATCTACGTTCCAGATTGGGCCGCGTCCTCCGCTGCCAACATTCTGGTGGGAACCATCGTTGAGGAGAACAAGTGGAATGCTCTCCGCCTTGTGGAAACGAACACGTCTTCCCTTCCTGCGAGACGGGTCAACAAAACCTGGGGTGGGGGTCGGACATGGAAATGGTCCAAGAATCCAAATCCAGTTGCCAGGAGATCTTTGGTTTCAACATCAGCCTGGGGAGTGGCACGAGCAGTCCGAGCAGTTTCTACGCCCTCAGTGGTTGTACGGATCCAACCAGCGCCGTCAATCAGGGCTGCAACTCCGAGGCAGTGCTTTGCCTGGTTTTGCTTGATAAACATGGTCTATTTTCCCGAACTGTTTCAATCCCCGAACTGCATGGGGCTTATGTGTTCTTTTCTTCCCGTTTTCCGACTCAGCAAATCCCAGAACTTGGGGCTGTTCCACACGGCAAACCCTGAGATCCATCTCCCATACGAAGTTGGAGGCCATTGCTGGGGAAAACGGGCTGGAACAAACAATGACACGCCGAACATGCGACCCTCGATCAACATCCAGCCTTAGTAAGAACCGTGACCACACGGGGGAGGAAAGGGAACAGGTCGAAGCCATCGAAGCCCGGTCGCCCGTTGCATCGGATTGAAAAGTGCCACCTGAGTGGCTTCGGTTTTTGGTGGCTTCGGTAGGACCCGTTTCGCGGTGCATGTTTGATCAAGCTCTTAGACATGTGTTTGATATGGGCATGTATAGTGGCATGGTATTTAGTATCGTAGGGTCCACCCATATGGGGTCCCATAATATGGTTTTTTCTGATCTGGCGGATGAACCGCGCTAGGTTCATCTAAAGGATGGAAAGGGATCCAGTGTCCCAAACAGCAAAAGATTGGAAAGCCACAGAAATCTCGACATGCTGTGCCCACGCCCAACATAGAAGATGTGCACTCAACAGCTGGAACGCCTGCGCAATTCCCACAGACATTGCGGGAACAAATGAATGAGTCGATCAGGATCATGTCAACAATGCCACAAAAGTCGCAAAAAGTGCACCAAAAAAACGACTTTAAGTTTGGAGCGCCTTTCAAACCAGCGAAGCAAATGCAAGACCAACAGGGAGAAACCCTCATCTCCAAACTCGTCTCTAACATTCTGAGTTTGGCTCTGAGAATGGGGGGATCGAAGCTGAAGAAACCACACGCCTTGGCACCGAAAAATGCATTTTGAATCGTTTTTGGAGTGGTACTTTAGTAGATGAATGTGAAGACTGCTATATCGTGTTATATCTTTGTGTGCATGTATTTGTACCATGTACACGTTTCTGGGAATGACTCCCTTGCCATTAGTCCGCTCATTTGCAGAGTTGAGGTCAGCAAGTACCACATCAGTATGGAAATTTGGGTAGACCTCTACCCTTTGGCGTGGCAATCGCTTCAAGACAAATACCCCAATGTCGCAGCCAAGAATTTGGGCAATATGGGGTATGATGGGGTGGTGTCTGCCTTTATTCCGAAGCCAGTCCAGAAGGAAGCATACAAGACGGAAGGCGTGGCGCTGCAGTACTTCCGCAATTGGAACGCCTCATGGTATCAGCCTTCCAAGTACTTTGATTCAATCTCAATGATTTCCACAGCCTTGATCAGGCCGGTTGGAGGCCATTGCTATTAGGTTGGAGGCCATCACTATTATATATAGATTTAGAAACTATTAAATTATGGTCTTTCCCCAGCCTTGATCAGGCCATGTAGCGACCCCGTGTCGAATATGCAAGATGATGCAAGCATGAGAAGACACATTCACTTCACCGGCGATGCGAATGGGACGGTCTTCAACAGCACTTCAGGTTCATATTCGGCACGATGCGATGATGGCTACTGGTGGATTGCACCAAGTTGCCGAGCTAACACTTCGCTTTGTGTTCCCTATGTGATGGCAGGGCCGGGGTGGAGCTTAGAGGAGTATATGCAGAAGGCGACCATTTGGAACATGCCTTTTGCTTTGGGTGTGGCAGCTTCTTGGAGTGCTTACACAGAATTCCCATTCATCCATCCGAAATTGCAAATCTAGTGGTGGACTCCAGATCCTACATTTTTAGAGCTTGAACTCCTTTCTGTTGTCTATCCACCACATGACCGAAGAGGCTACCTCAGTGGTGATTATCGCTCGGCAACCAGTGGCATTTCAATTGACAAGCTTGTCAGCAAAGACTTGAGCATTTTGGCACCCAACGTGGAGAGTTTCGTGGGCAACATTCTTGTGACCATGGCCCAAATCAATGCGATGCTCCTCGACCAGAAGAACACCTCCAATAGCTGGCAAGAAACCACATGTCGTTGGCTTCAATCCAACAAGGACCAGGGTGGAAAACAAAAACCGCAACAATGACGTTCGGGCCTCGGAGTCCATCCCTTGGGCTCAGCCTGCATGTTCGGAAACGTTCTTTTCAGCCCAAAAGCCACGGGACGCGTCGACAGCCAAGGGAAAAATCCCCCGAGTGACTTCGGATCTTCATGGGTGAAAAAAGGATTCCAAAATCGAGGGGGTGGTCTTCATGGATCCAGATGGGGTGAACAAAGGAAATACACATGAGTTTAACGAAAGATCCAAACCCTTCGCCCACCGAGAAGGGTCTCTTCGGGCACGACCTGGTGAGCGGTTGTATAAAATGCCGGAAGGTCCAAACACCGGTTCCGCTGTTTGGGCCAAATGGGTGAGGCTCCGGGACCAGGAGCCGGTTGCGGTTGGAGAGTGGCTTCCAAATGGCCTCCAACCTGCTAGCAATGGCCCCCAACCTGGCGATAGCCTCCAACCTACTAGCGATGGCCTCCACCCTAGTAGCGATGGCCTCCACCCTAGTAGCAATTGCCTCCTACCTAGTACTACCTACTAGCGATGGCCTCCAACCTACTAGCGATGGCCTCCAACCTCCCTGATCTTCCGAGAAGCTTGTTTTTAGAAGCTCAATTTTTGGAAGCTAATTTTTTGAGCTGGCAGCTTTAAATTTGAGCTTCTCCACTCTTTGTGTTTTAAACTTGAGGAAGCTTCCAGAAGCTCAAAAACTGAGCTTCTTGGAAGCTCAATTTTTGAGCTGCTAGAAGCGATTTTTTTGAGCTTTTAAGATTTTGTTTTATTTGCAGAAATGTTGCATCATATTGAAACTGCCTTGAACTGTGTTTGCAGTCTTCTGTATCTACCTAATTTTTTACATAATTGGGAACAAATTCTTGCTCCATTTCAAACTTTTGTGGTGATCTGATTTTTCAATTGTGTGGCAGCACTGTGGCTCAAGCTATCTTAGTTTTGCAGCTCTTGCCTGTGCAAGGCTTGCCTGCAGAGAGGCACAGAGATGAAGGTATTTATTTCAGAGAAAGCCAAGGAAGTCCAGGGTGGCTCTGCTTCGACAAAGCCTGCAGAGGATGCCACATTGAAAGCGACCCATGTGCTGAAAGCAACTTTTCCCCATGGCATCACAGAAGAGATGTTTCTTCGAACAGAGGAGGAAGTAGGAGAAAAACACTCAAATTTTCTCCATGGCTGGTTTAACTTTGTAGTGTGTGGTGGGATGAGCAAACAGCTGGAAAGGAAAGCAGTTTTCAAGGCTTTCCCCAGGAGCACCCAAAGCTGTGTGGATGCTCTGGCATGTGGGCAGAAAAGGTCGAAATATGAAGACAGGTTCATTGATGCCTGAGTGGTACAAAGGGCTCTTGGTTGCTTTGCATGGTGGGAGCAAAGGAGCTTCAAGTTCCAGTGCTGGTGGTGCCACCTTGCCTGTTCAGGCAGATCAGCCCATGGGTGAAAAGCCTTGCCTGCACAAGGCACCACCTGCTGAAGTGGAAGAAGCAGATGAGGAGGTCATGCTCACACAGGCAAGTGTGATCACCCTGAAATCTTTCTGTAGCTCTTCGCTGGCCAGTAAATGGCCACCAATGGCATGGACAGGGCTGGTCTGGGGATGGATGGCACAGCCCACAGTCTCAATGGGAGTGGCAGCAAGATGGATGGCAGCAACCTGCCTGGCCTGTGCTCACCACACAACCCTTTGCAACCCAGTACTAGGATTGGCAACAATGAAGGGGTCAGGTTGGTTGAGGTTCCCTTAAGGCCTCACAGGTTCCCTCCAACAAATGTGGGGGCAAGCCCCTTGCCTGGAGAAGGCAAACAGAAAAAGGTGAGGT
>CAXAMN010022709.1:0-21820 GCA_963970005.1 Durusdinium trenchii | reverse complement strand
GATCCCCTGGCCGGTTCGTTCTCGCACCTGGAAAAGGTCACGGAGAAGTTTGGGTACTTAAGTAGCGATGGGGAATATGTTTCTTGCTACTAGTAGCTTCTTGTTCCTGGGGTCAAATCAAGTCTCAGAAAGTGCCCAGAAACCATAGCAAATAGCTACTAGATTGCTACGCTATAGCTTCTTGTTACTACAGGTGAAACGATTCTCAAGGAAGCTTCGGACGCTACTAGTAGCTTCTACTTCAGTAGCGATAGGGAATACTTTTATATATCAATCAACATGGTTGGGTGAGGAAGTGCCGGAGAATACCCAGAAAAGATCTGCGTTGCCGATGGGTTGCACCGGAAACAGCAGACAACCTGTGTCTCACAACTGAAGGTGGAATCGCAGGCACGGCATGGCACTGCCACCAAAAAGGCTCATTCCAGGTTCCGAGCATGTTGGTTCCACCATGTTGGATGGCCTTCGTGTGAAATTGTGGCATTTTGCATGCATTTCGCTTGTCCTCCAAGAACGATGGATGCAGAAGAAAAGTCTCTACAAAGGCATGGTACTTGTATGTGTACTTGATTCGGATACCATCTATAGACCACCCTTGGGCCAGTCCATGTGTAGCGATCAGGCTCCCCAGCTCCCATTCTCTTTTCTCCACTTCAGCTCCTTCGTCGTCGACTCAGGAGAGCGTCAACTCCGAGATCAGCCAGATCGCTGACTCCATCTCCATTTGCACTCAGTTGCTCAGCAATCTCCACGCCACGGGCCTTTCCCACACCACTTGCCTTGATGAGATCGCAGCGGACTTGACGCCTGGGTCTCCACCGGAAGGAAGGGTGGAGCGGTCGAACGGTGAGCGGACCGGAGATGCGGTGGTTCGTTCTTGTGGTGAACTGGGCTTGATGTGCTGAAGCGTGCTCAGTCTGTGTGCTGAACCTTGTTTTGGGGGGGGCAAAAAGAATCAAAAAGAGATGGTCCACGGTGGGAGAATTGTTCACCCTCAATTTCTGGGACCAGAGGCCGTCAGTAGAGCGGAGAACCTCAGACCAGTGAAGCGCCTCAGACCAGTGAAGCGCAAGACGTTGCGGACAAACTACGGACACAATAGGCTTCCTGGCCGACCATTGATTATATAGGCTGAATCCCGAACCACCACTGTTTTAACTTGTTTTAGCATTTTTACACTACAGGTCATTGTTCCCATTTCTGGTCGTGCCAGGAAGTCGGACATGCCTTGGATCGTTCCACGTGTCATGCCTCCCTCTGGACCGTCCGGACCGTCGACCAGACGACCAGACACGGGCGGCTGAGGAGCAGCGTGCAAGAAGGCGGCGTCTCCAAGGCGCTCCTGGAAGAGCTGCAGAGTGACATTGCAGCAGCTTGGAACATGGATCCATGCCCTCGGACAGGGCCGGAGAAGACCGCAAGTCGGAGGTTCCATGTAGAATCTGGATGAAGAAACACCCCAATATGAAGAGCTTGAGCATAAGGGAGTGAGTTGGAGTGGGGGAAAGGAATCTCGTTTTTTTTGAAAGGCGAAACTTTCCTCATGTCATCGCATTCCCTATTACTAAAACCAGTCATGACCAGTTCGTTGCTGGAGAGGAAAAAGAGGCGTTTCGGGTTGGGTTTGTTCATTGAGGTGGGAAGAAAGAGTTTCTGCTTCGCTTAGGAGCAGCAGAAGAATCCAAAGAAACCCCCAATGGCTAAGCTTCCAGTCTGTCCCTATAGTTCTTCTGCAATGAGTGCCTCACTCAGCCCAGCCCAGCTTCGATTTCGCCTGCTCACGAGGCCATGCGCCAAGCAATCCAATCCATTCAGATTGATGATGGCAACGTGTGTCCCATCGAGCAGCGCCGAGCAGAACCATCAGTGGCTTCGCCAGGATTTCTGGGTCCCAAACGTGGCGGTTTGGTGTGCTTTCCAGGGGAAAGATTGAAAGGATCCTCCAAATTGGTCGTTACAGAGATCTTTGGCTCGCAGGGATAGAGATAAGCAGCGCCATTGATCGAACTTGCACGACATCTGATCCGCTTGGCAGAGTTGAAAGGGGCCATGGGGAGTGCCATGGCCAAGTCGATATGGGATGCCCAGGAGGAAGAATGCGTCCCAGTGTACCGTACCCCAGCGATCCCTTTTCGACCACGAAAACTCCGTGTACCGGGTTGGCAGCCATGGGGTTGGCGTTCGTGTCTGAGATCGGAGTTGGGTCTCAAGGATTTGCAAGGGATGTTTTGCAAGGGGCGAAACAATGCGAAACATTTGATTCTAACGAATTGATCATTGGCTTAACACTTGAGAAGGAGAGCCAAATATATGTGGACCTCTTGGCAATCACGAGAAGCATTTCAATTCATCCACCTGCAGTACTAGTACATGCTGATTGAGTATCAGATGCTTTGGTCCCTTAACCGACCGACCTTTCTATTCGCCGTTTCGGGTCCCAACTCGTTCGGAGTTCGCTTCTTCCGGTTCCTCCTCGTTCGACATGGAAGCCCAGCCACTTCGGGCCACCGGCTCGCCACCGCCTCGCCCACTGTGGAATCGCCGAAGACTACACCGTCGTCTTTGACTCGTCTTCCCTCCGAGGTCGACGACCTCGCCGCTTCGAAGCGCGGCGACTTCAGCACGACGACGTCGATCGACGCCGAGAAGAACGGGCGCGAGGCCGGAGAGGGCGGTGACGGGGACGGTTCGGCTTTTTCAGGACAGGTGTGGTGGCGTTTGACTTCAAAGTTGCAGGTGGTGAGTATAGCATCGTATAGCTATATATAGGAGATTGTAGGAGTCACCTATTGAATGGAATGTGGACAGAGAGAATCCGAATCGAGAACAATCAAGCGTTGGGAATTGCGTTTGATTGGATTTAAGAGTGGTCTTCGCATCACAAACAGGCTCAGGATCATCAATTGTCTCACCTCGTTCCTCCTTCACTCCTAGGCAGATTGTCTCTCTAGGCAAGAAGGATTGTTTTGGAGGAAGTCTTCGATTTCGGACTCCAGCCAATTGCTCCGAGCCTTCGTTGCTGTGCCTCTCTTGCTCCTAACCCGGGTCGCGTGCCTCTTGCTCCGTTCGTAAGGCCAGGGGGGCTCCTATAGTATAGCGTCCGATCGCTCCGTTTCGTCTCCGATGCCCTGACCGCTCCGTTCGGTTCGCGTCCTTGTGCCGTTCGTAGCGATGCCAAGAGCCCCCGTTCGTAGCTTCAAGGTCAAATGAAAGTGCAGAGCGCGCACTAAATGCAGAACACTTTTTTGGTACACTTCTCGATTTGCTCAGGTGGGACTCACCACCCCACCATGTAGCCTCGGTTGGTTAAGCGCCTTCCCTGGGCACTCGAGAAGCTCAAAGCACCTGGATTGAGTAATGAATTTTTCTCACATGAGAAATATTACTCAATTCCTAGTAGCAACCAATGGCACACGAACGTCGACCCCTGTGGGGCCCACGGGCGTCGTCGCCAGGGCGACGCCACCATGTTCAGTGAGGAGGCTCCGGTCGACGAGCGAAGTCATGGTGATGGAGCGTACCGTCTCGTGGTACGGCGGAGGAGCAGATATCTAAGAGCAAATCCGTCCTAAACGGATGGTTTTGGGAGGTTAGAAACTCTTTTGATGAGCTCGATGTAGAGGAAGACGACTTCTTTGGTTGTGGTAAGAGCAGATGGGGAACGCCTGAGACTCCGGCAGAGGCTGCCAGGATAATTAGGGCTTGAGGTGGTGCCTCAACCATGGTAGGAGCCAACCAGCAAACGAGGCAAATCGTCATTTTCCGATCTCAACTTCCAGCCCACTGGAACCTAACAGAGCAGAAGTCCAAAAAGCTCGAGTTCACCGGGTTCACCGCTAGCTTTTCCAACTAAAAACACTTGTGCGACCCAATCCGAGCGCTTCCCGGACCTCTCTCGTTCGCCGTTCTGCCAGGCGGCCGTTTTGGGTGCACGGAGCGGGTTCAGCGGCCGAGAGCGCCCCCCCCAAGCCCGACAGGGACGGGCCGCGCATGGAGCGCACACGGACGTGCACCGTCCGGCTGGCGCGGCGAACCACGCGACGACGGCAGCGGTGGAGTGGCAGGAGCTGCTGTCGGAGAGGGCCACGGAATGGATGGCGCAGGTGCGGGGGAGGGAGGAAGTCGAACGGAAGCAGATGGAGGAAATTCTGGAGATGTATGATGTGTGTGTTGGGTTCAACAGGGATGATTTTTGAAGAAGAATCGCTTAGAAGACTGGCGATGCTAGCTATCAGGCGTTTCAGAATTCTTCCACATGAGTCGGGTTTTGGATTTTGGCAGCCGTCAAAGCATGCTGCGGTCGATCACAAGACGGTCGACGCTTTGGATGCTTTGGGAGCGCACCTTGGGAGCTTTTGGACAGCTGAGTAGGATGTTGAGGGATGATGGGTGATTGGAATTTCACAACTCGGCTCCAAAGCTCAGAACATGGCCCCGGAACTCACTGCTCTCTGTATCTCTTTGTTCTAGTTTCAAGCATTTTTGCAAGGTGATAGAGGTCCAGTGCGCATATATCATTCGGAATTAGGTTCATGTTGGCTATCGCAAAGGCACTGCCGTTGGCTATCGCAAAGGTCCAAAAACAGGAGGTGAATGGAGGTGATAGATTGAGAGGTTACCCCAGAGCCTCGAAGAAAATAACTGAGGCCGATGCTGACAATCCGGCTGCCGACCGAGGGTCGGCGAGCGAGATGCACTGGCCGACCGAGGGAGTGCTTTGGATTGAATTCCGCAACCGACATTAGTGACATTTGGAAAAAGAGAAAACTAAAGACAACAAAGACAAAGAAACGCATAGAAAAAACATAGAAAGATCATAGAAAGCTTAAGTTGTCTTTTTCCTTGTTTTCATGTTTTTCTTTTGTCACATATTGCGACGCTGTCCCTCAACACTCCTGGCTCCAATCATCGGGTTTCTGGTTTCAAGATCGTCTTGGAAAGTCAGGAGGTCTGGGAAGTCTTTAGTGATCTCCCGTGATGATCTCTTAGAATTATGCGCTCACCTCCCAAAAATGCAGAACCTTCGGGCTTTGTCGTCCTTTCACCCCTCAAATCATCCACCTCTTTGCTACTAGTAGTCATGCACTTGTAGTTAGTATAGCCATGCACGACTGCTACGACGTAGCGTCCCAGATCCCTTCCGCGACGTTCGCTCCGGTCCCACCGGAGCGCGCGAGCCGAGCCTGCGCGTGAGGTGAAGGGCGGCGAGGTGACGGGCGGATCGCCGGGCGGATCGCGTGATCGGAGGGAACGAGATGACGGAAATGAAGAGGAAGAAGATGAAAGAGATGGAGGAGATGCAAGAGATGAAGGAGATGAAGATGATCGAAGTGCGCAGCATTGCAGTGAAGATGGAGCAGATGGTACTGCTGATCATCTGGATCATGGCCATCATGGCTGCTTTGACAGCGCGCATGGAAGAAGCTCTCAGCTTTCGGATGATGCATTGCATGGGACCTTTTCCAGCGACGGACGGGATGGAGATGGCAGAGATGGCAGAGTGCTCCTTGTTTCAAAGCATGTCTTTGCCAAGCACGGTCGTAGTGGTGAATGGACACCCTGAAATCACCTTTGTTCGGGGGCTATCAATTGCCCTGTGTGAAGTAAGGGGGTAGTGAAGAGTGGGTAAAGATTGGGGTGGATTCGCTGCAGAACGCTTGTGCCACGGCTACACCTGTGTGCAGCAAAATTGACAGATGCCGAAGCTCAAGAATGGACTGCAAGCATTCAGAGCATCTCAACTTTGCGGCACACCTCTTCGCCACAAATTGCTTTTGAATTCACCCAAGCACGTGGTAGTCCTATGCCCAAAACACCCAAGTGGGTTCTGAAGATGAGCGTTCTCTGAAATCGCTCGCGCCACAAGCTGGGGCTGCTCGGGGGTGCAGCTTACCTGTTTTACCCGCATTAACTCAAGATACGTGCTCGAAATATCAATTCATCTCACCTAATTGAGCAGCGCCATAAACTCCCATGTAAAGGTTTAGTAAGAGAGTTATTCTAACGTTGTGGCGCGAAAGCTAAAACCCAGGCCGCGAAAGCTCGCGAAAGCATTTTGCGAAAGACCCTGAAGAGTATTGGATGCGAAAGGTCTTGCGAAAGCATATATTAATGCTGGCACACAACCAAGTCAAACAGTTATTCATTTAGTATCTGAAAGCTGGTGATGGGACTAGAATCCGCGAAAGCTTCGCGAAAGCTTCGCGAAGGAAGCGCGAAAGCAAACCTGGAGTAGAAAATGCGTGTGGTATATCTGCTGCTTCCTATACTGTCCCTGCCCAAAGAAAACCTAGCGTACTTACAATGCTTCCGTCCCCACTAAAGAGGCCAGCGCGCGAAAGCGCCTGCGAAAGCAACTGTTGGAACACCAATGCGCGCGAAAGCTAAGACTGTGGTCGCGCAAGCAGCGCGTAAGGATCTGCGAAAGCATGTTGTTCGTATAAGGGCTTAGGATAGAGGTTTTTGGCATGGCTCAATTAGACATCAAGCAACTGGACCTACCAAGCATTTGAATCGTCCGTCCCGCACCCTCCGTCCTGGTCGGGACCCTTCTCAGGTTGCCCCGACTGCTGCATTCCGCGGTGGACAAGTTCTCCTCGCCTCACGCGTCCGCGACAGCCGCGGCGCACGCCGTCGCGACGGCGAAGGCCGTGGGAGGCGAGGACTCGCCTCCAGCGCTGGACTCGCCGTTCTTCCCGAGAGCCGAGGTGGGACTTTGCAAAACAGCGGTGGACACAAGGGGCGGTGAAAATGGTCGCAGAAGCCTATTGCCTATTGCGTCCTATTGCGACGAAGAGCCAGGAAAAGACACTGATCACTGGTCGGGGGAGGCAATTATCCATGCGTCGGTTTCAACCCTCGCGCGAGTGGAGAGCGGATGAGAGCGGATGAGAGCGGAGGGTGTTTGCGCGGAACGTCGAAGACCTGATCTGGGAATCCAGCGAATGTGGGGGATCTCCAGCGGACTCCGAGCGGCGCCCGTCCGGGGTGGGGTGGCCCGTCGCGGTTCGGAGGACAAACGGTGAGTGAACCGGCACCGACCGTGCGGTGCATGTGGACGGCGGTGGAGTTTCTCTCGACTCATGGTGAAACACCAAACACCAAAGAGTTGATGGTGAAACACCAAAAAGGGCTCGGTACGGGGCGCGGCAGAACCACCGGGCACTGGTGTGGCGGTGAAAGCGAATCGCCGACCTGTGCGCCGCTTCAGGAGCCTTCCGGGCGCACACCAGACTCCGCATCAGAGCATCACTTGACCCACGCGGCGCCCGCGGCGGAGCGGGTGGAAGCGGTGAAGGTGGGGACCCTTCACCTGGATTGAAGGAGGTTCTGGGATGGGCCACTTCGGTCGCAACCGGATGGAAGCCTTCTAACAGGTTAGAAAGGAAAACAGCAATGGTTGCCCGAACTACCCCACCTGGCAGTCATCATTCACCACCAATGTTGGGGAAATATTTGAACACCAAGATTCTTCGTGTATATGGATATTGATGATATTATGATCTATCATGATCAATGAACAGGGCTTTCAACCGGAACACACCACACCGGGGGCTCCAATGCGCACCGACTCGGTCGATGTTCCCTCGTCGACGGTGTTGGGCCTTCGGGTCCGATGTGGTTCGGATCGAGGTGAGGCTAACCAACAGAGGTTAAGTGGCCTGAACTAGGACCCGTCACCAGGGGTACCGAACTAGGATAGCCTAGTTCGGGTTCTTCAACCTTTGCTGGAACAACAAGCACAACAGCCCTAAGATTCATTGGGCCCTCCGAAACTGGAGGCTTTGGACCGTGCATAGGACCCTGCATGCATAGCAGGGGGGCCCTTGGACCCGAAGCAAACCTTCACCGAACTGAGGGTCCTTGAGTCTTAAAAAGAGTGATATTTGCCCACCTGGTTCGGTCTTTGTTCGTGAAAGAAGAACTTGATCCCCTGGTTGGTTCGGTCTCTGATTGGCCTGAGGGCAAGGAAGATTTATGGTAGAGATATGCCAAAACAACCCAACATTCGTTCAACAGAACCTTTGCTCATGAATTTGTAACGAGTTTTTGATGAAAGTAAACGCAATAAAAGAAAAGAAAGCATGGCATCCAACCTAGTAGCGATGGCCTCCACCCTAGTAGCAATGGCCTCCAACCTAAAGTGTTTGGATGTATCTGCAGGTGAGGAAACAGCGAATGCCCCAATGGCATGATCGCTCGGACCGGATGATTTTCGGGACATGTTTGGATCCCTCACTTTCTGGATGACTCCTTGACTCCTTCACCTCAAAATATTCATCGTGCCATCAGCGCCCGCCAGTCACTCGACCTGCCGCGAGCCGCGTCCAGCGGCGTCCCACGGACGTTGGCAGCCACGGATGCCAGCTCCGTCGCCTCATCGGAGACTGGGCCGAGCTCATGACCAACAGATTTCTTTTAGAACAGGACGTTATACCGGGGGTCCCAGGTGCTTATGGACCCTCCTAAGTAGGGGTAGCAACATCGGGCTTGAGGTAGTTTGGAGGGGGCGGGTGAAACCAAACCCATTGGTTTGAGGAGGCCCGAAGCTATTTTGAGGCGAAGACATGTGACATCAAAGCATGCTGCCCGAATTGAAAGAGAAGAGTCAGACATCTCACGCAGTTTTGTGATCGTGCCCAAGAACAAACGCAAAGCGCGGTCATAGTGACTTGAGAGTCGATGGTTGGTTTGGAGAGTAGATGGTTTGGTTGGACCCCCATCTAAAAGACATCGTGGGGGTTGTTTCATGAATACTCTGAAACCATTGTAAGTGTCAAGTATACACTCCTTGAAATCCTCACAGTTATATACGTGGATGGCACCACCATGGTCATCTGAGGCTTGGATGGCGAAGTGCCATCCACCTAACCATGATGGTTACAGGGAGTGAAGCAGTTCATCAACTCTTCATCTTGGTGTCCTTTGAGTCCTTCCCGCTTTTGACCTATGATTGCGAGGGTTTTTTTTTCCGGTGAAAATAGAACTTCCGGGAGACGTGAGACATGGGGCCGAAAAACGAAGGATCCGCCTGGCTGAAGAGCAGTTGCGTCGTTTCCCAGAGCCTTCTGGAACTTGACTCATAATCTCTACCTCACATGATCAGTGGTGTTCATCGGCATCATGGCTAAGTCGCTGTGATGTACAATGCATTCATGCCTCTCAAGATCTTCGAAGTGCCTCTCTGGCTGGCCTGGGTGCTTTCCTCCACTGTGCTCTCGCTGTAGTGCTGTCCACGTTTTGGGACTTGGTGGTCACTTTTCATGCCTTGCCTCCCGCTGGTGGTCCAAAGTCGAGTCTTCGTGGCAGGCGCAGCACTTTGTGAACCGGGAAGTGCAGATTTGGTGGTGGGAGCAGCATTTTGTGAACCTTGAAGTAAACAGCTGTCACTGACCAATTCCGAAAGTTGAAGGATGATGTGCTGCTCTGCAACAAGTGACGACCACTCCGATGTTGCCGGTTCGCTGGGGTCGCTAGCAGTGATGAGGAGGCAGTGGTGTCGATGGACGGGCGCATGGCCTTTGATCGCCCGAGGAACCCTGATGGGATGTTGGACCTGCAACGACCAGGCTACACCGACTTCGGCTGTCTATATGTGGTTTCCATTTCGAAGATCTTAGACCAGCACGAGAAGTGTTCAGAGAGTCAGAGCATATTTGCAGTTTGCCGGGAACACAGATGTGCTTAATTCATCTTAATTCGGGTTCCCGCCTTTCTCCTGCCAGGGAAAGTGCAGAGTTTGTCACAGGCGCAGAATTTTGTGAACCTTGGGGCGCAGACTTCGTGGCAGGAGCAACCATTTATGAACCTTGAAGCCCAGATTTCCATGTATGCGCTCTCATGTGCGCGCTCTTGTTGGTATGCTCTCATACTTGTGCTCTCTAGACCGCTACCCAGACCTCTACCTCTAGATTCTACTCTGGTGCGCTTTGGATTTTCTGTCGACCTTTAGCCTTTGTAGCCCTTTCTGCCCTTGTAGACCTCGATTTTTAGATATGCATCTGAGGACTTCTTTGGCCTTGAGACCTCTAGCCTCTAGCTTTCTAGGCCTCTAGACCAGCTCTTGATATCTGGATGTTTGGGGTGTTAGATCTCGACCTGACCGTCAGGGCCTTGTTCTCTCGTTCGACCTCCGGTTCGATCTCGAGAGTTCTGTCTCCTCTCTCGATCTCTTTGGATCTAAGAATCGACCAGCACCCTCAAGGGGTGGTTAATGGACACCCCTTAACAGCTAAGGGGCTATAAATAGACACCCCTTGGAGGGTCCTGGTATAGACCTCCAGACCGGAACTTCAGATAGAGCGACCTTTGAACGCTCGGAGTCCCGACCTCTAGATCTCTCAAGACCTCTCAAGATTGTTGCTAGACCGGCTAGACCTAAACCTCGTGGGCCTGCCACTGTTTGGGATCTCTTGCCGGAGCAAATTTGAAGCACATCCATCTGAACCTAAACCCAAGCGACTTGCCTTTATTGTGATCTGGTCTCCCAACCAACTAAACCGCCGGCGCAGCCGTCTTCTTGGCTTGAAAGTGTCTGTTTGGTCCGCTTTCTGAGGAGTCCTACGACCCCGAGCTGCTGCAAACCCTGGATCTTCCCGTTTTTTTGAAAGATTGCGGTCTCAGCCGCTGCCGTCGGGGCGTCTACCTCGGGCACTGGGGCCATGACGGCAGCGGCGGCACGCCAGGTGAATCGGAAGGTGGGGTTCGTTAAGTGGAGTTAAGTGGCGGTGGTGGTGGTGGTGGCGGCGCATCACTTGACGAAGTTGACACAAATCACCAGACTTTGGACTTCTCCCTTCAGTCGGAGAAACTATAGGTTTTTGTAGGGTCCCAAATAGTTTTAACAAATTGCAAGGCGCAAGCAGGTTTGTTTACTATAAAGTTGAAGCAAGCTGGCCCAATGAAGATAGAATGGTCTCTCCTCTGACAAGATGCTCTTGTGTCTATTGACCTCACCTCCCGGAGCCGGCGACGCGCGACGCGCGCCAGGCAACGCCAGTTCATGTGACGAGTGGAACTTGGAGAGTTTCTTGGCTTCGTTGGTGGGAAAACCAGGTTCGGTGGGCTTTCTGCGCGTTCTATCGGTTTGGGGGGGGGAGTAAGGAAAGGGGAGTAAGGGCGGGCCAATTCAGGTGTTGGATTCTTTTGAGGGCCAATGTGGTCAACAAAAACGTGTTTGGATGGACACCACGTCCACGCGCAGAGTTTCCACGTCGTGCGGTGGAGACCACGTGGAGACCACGTGTGAGGCTTGGACATGGAGGAGTGGCAGCTGATGGCCGCATGTCTCCACTACCCAGGCGCGAGATGGGTGAACATTCTCTACCCAGGAAAAGTGGATCACCTACAAAACCTTTTGAGGGGTTCTTTTCTCCACTAAACATGATCAGATGGAAAAGGTTAACCCGTATTTCCAGGCTCGTTTGCTCAGATCACTGTAGCTATAGGCGGTTAAGTCTTCATTCTGTGAGCCATTACAAGCAAGCAACATCCTGTTTGAATCTATTTCACCATTTGACCATCCCCTGCAAACGAATTGCAGCTCTTCTCTTCTCACATGCACCCAAAAATTGCACATCTCCAGAAAGCAAAAAGGTTGACAAAAAAAAAAGCACAGGGGACTGAAACAGCATGTTGGCTCTGCCTTCGAATTCGCTTACATCTTCTCCTTGATCCCCAAACTTCCTTCAGGTGCTGTGGAACTCCGGCAGCGGCTCTTGGAGCCCATTGGCCTTTGGCCGAGCCACGCGAGCCGCGGGGCGGTTCCCGCGGCGCTGGCGCGAAGGCGGAGACGAGAAGACGGGACCGGAAAGGGAGAAAAGAGGAGTAACAAGTGCCACGCTAGTAGTAACAGGTGCCTTACTAGTAGTAACAAGAAGCTAGTAGAAACAAGAATTAGTAATTAGGTTGACATGAACCGGTAGGTTGGACGTCGGAAGAGGAAGGCTTTAGGAGGGCCCTCCACGTGGAAGCTTCTTTGTTCAAGGTCTTACGGCCAGTCTTGCGACCTTGTTTTTGGTGCCGCAGAATCACCTATTGCTTGGTACAATGCGATTGCAACAGCTGCTGTACAGCAAGCAACCGCAAAGGCATTACATGCTACTTCAAGCCCCTCGATGACCTCGAAAACTGCCAGGGCGGAGTCAACAACACCTCCGCTGTTCATCCGAAAAGCATGGCCCAAACCCAAACCTGAAATCCGCTGGATCCTTCGGTATCGTTAGTGGTACCACCACTTGAAAGTGGCGCACCTGCCAGGCGGTTCCTGTAAGTACCAGGATTTTTTCTGGTGGCGCCCTTCCTGTAAATGCCAACGCTTTGGAGACCACGGGCTTCGCCATCCCAAAATCCTATGACCGCCATGAGCGGCGCCACTCCTAATGTTATGTTAACGCATTCAAAGGCAGGGCAACGTAACGTTCTTGCAGACCAGCCATGCAGCCATGCTGCTTCAAAACGTACAATACCATGCACAAGAAAGCCATGGAAAATGTGGCTTCGTCATGGTGGGTGCTCGTTGTATCTATAGGGCATAGGGCATACTTCAAAGTGACCCCTTCAGAGTCCCCTTCATGACCTGACCTGCAGGTCTGTCTTTTGCATCTCAAACCTGTAAGCAAGGCTTGGGGTATTCTTTTTGAAGGGCTGCCACGTTTGCTAGTAGAAACAAGTGTCACGCTACTAGGAACAAGTGCCTTACTAGTAGTAACAATGTTTGCTATTAGAATTAAAGTTAATTTATCAGGATCAGACATCCAGCCAAACATCCCAACAACACTCCAAACAAAGCCCAGGTCAGTCAAGATGGAGCAAAGCACGGTCGCGTCACAGGATGGTTTATACCAGGACACCCGGACTAGGGGTGACCGGTGTCGAACTTGATAGCCCCGAAAAGAGGTGATTCGGGGTGTCCATTCACCACCTCTTGTGGGTCCTAGTAGACATCTCTCTATTTTCCGATACATTCCTTTCTGTGGTGCTGGACGCCATTGTACCAGGAACTCCTCTTCGGGCCGCAGCGGTGAGGAGAGCGGGGCGAGCGAGTCCTTGGGCGGAGCGCTGAGGCGGAAGCGGCGCTTGACCTTGCCATACATCCTCTGGCGCCAGGATGACTGAGTCGTGAAATGGTTGTGGCCAAGAGAAAAGGAACCATGTGAACCCCCCAAACGATGAACATCGTCATTCATAGTCCCTAAGGATCCAAGTACCCTCTGAGAAGGTGTTTGGGGTGGGTTTGGAGGGTCCAAGTACCTCTTGACGAGGTACTTGGATCCCTAGGGAATCTATATATAGCCTGATCATTCCATTCAGTTTTTGCTAGTCCAAGTCGCCTGTGTTTTGGACCTGTTCCGCCACTCCACGAAGTCGAATGGGTAACAAAGCCCGCCCTGGTTGCAGGTAGCGAAGGACCTTGCAAGTCAACCAGCCAGTCGGTCTGCTTTTGATCCACAACCATCTCAATTTCATGCCCTTCGCGCCGTTTGCGTCGAGGGCCAGGCACCAAAGTGGCCAATTCCGCGTTCTTTTTCGCGCATGCTTTTTCCTCCGTCTCGATTCGACCGTGTGTCGGTGTGTCGGTGTCTCACCATAGAGAGACCAGCCCAAAAAAGAACAAGCTGAATCCTTTTTGATTGATCTCACGCATGTTGACATCCATGCAGACCTCCAAGTGTTCCGAACAGGACCACGATGAGAGCCGGAAAGTACTAATCCCAAGTTACGAGGTATCCCAAAACGGCACCCCAGGTTACGGGTCCTGATGGATGTCACTTCACCATTTTCTTGCGGTAGAAAAGGGAACTCCCCGCAAGTGACCGAACTTGGAGTTCGGCACCGGGTCAGGTCTGGTCGAACTGAACACTCAAAGCCTAACTGGATGGACACATCGAGGACGATGCGAGAGAACCGAATGGTTGGAAGCGCGGCGTCAACAATCCCAAGGATCTGGACTGGTCAACCGTTTGGGGCCCCGAGCCCCAAACCGACCCCTGTTATATAGGCTTCCGCGAACGGGAGGGTCGAGTCGGATCCTTTATAGTGTCAATCTTCTTCCGATTAAAATGTCCGACGAAGATCACCGCTTGTACCTTGTGCCCGAGCTGCGTGACCGAGTGTGGGTCGCCGTCTCAGAGCTTCTCGCGTGCTGATCTGGGCCAATCTGGCGAGGCGTTGAAGGAGGTGGTTGAATTCTTGCTTCTATATATGGAAGAACGCTATTAGGTGGAGGCCATCGCAAGTAGGTTGGAGGCCATCGCTACTAGTAACAAGAAGCTACTAGTAACCTTGCCGCTTGCACCTTCAGAACTTCAGCGCAGAACTTTGCGTGTTGTTCCGATCCGAAGAAAATGAGGTTGCAGTGCGAGCAAAAATATGGGTGGAGTTGCTGACGAACATTGTGACTAAGATACCGGTCCAATTCAAATGAAAGTCTCCACCGGAGATCAAGAAGCTGGCAGTGGAGGCCATCGCTACTAGGACCATTTCTCATTCCTTGGAGCTGCGGTCTCTCCGGAACCCCATCCATTTCACCACGGACGGACGTCTTCGCACCGCGGACGTCCTTTTCGGAGCGCCCCCGCTTAGCGCCCCAGTACGCGACCGGTTCGCCTCGTCCGGAGCGGTTTCCGGAGCCGCGTGGATCCTGACACGACTGGCATGGCCGTCTTTGTGGGACGACCCCTGAGAGACTCAACCACCCCAATTGTAGACAAATATGGCAGTCCCATGCCAGTGGTGTTTGGGTAAAAATCCTTGACTATCTAGATAGCAGGGGTGATCGGGGTGTTCAAACATTAAGGCGTCTGGACCTGAAGCAAATGCGGTTCTTGAGGGGTGTTCACTGTGAACGAAATCCCTTTCTGGGCAGCATGGCGTCGGGGTCGGGAAAAGGAAGGAGCCACCAATGTGGCGTGCAGCATTTTGCTTCAAGCTCCTTCTACTTGCGATTTGCACAAGGAGAGGAGATGAACATTCCCGTCTTGGCCAGCATCTTGGCTGAAGGAGTGCTTAATAAGTGTTGCACTCTGAGCGACAGAAAAAAGGAAAGGCTCCCTGACCTCAAACCAGCCTGGTCAGTGTCCTCTGAGCTACAAACTAACCAGTGGTTCGCCGCTTCCGCCGCTTCCCCATCCGAAATCGCCAAAAAGCTGGCTGCGCAGACCGGCCGACTCGTCGCCAGCTGAGGTCTTGTCCACGTGGTCACCGGAGTCTGCCTCGAGGGCGGTATCCCACCCCACGAGCGGAAGAACTTGGCCTCTTTGGTTTCAAGTCGCGAGACGTTGCGGAGGTTCGCGATCGGATGTCGTTCGCGGCGGGTGGTTCATACAGGTCAGGTGCCGGGGAGGGAGGGTGTTCGTCAAGGATTCGGATCCGAGTGATGGATGATGGATGATGAATGATGAATGATATGAAACGTTCTTTTCCATTCTTTTCCAACAACTCAACCATGTCATCAGAATAGTCGAAAGATAAATAATCCCGTCCACCATCGTCCACCTATCAATAAACACGGCCCCCC
This sequence comes from Durusdinium trenchii, assembly GCA_963970005.1. NCBI lineage: Eukaryota > Dinophyceae > Suessiales > Symbiodiniaceae > Durusdinium > Durusdinium trenchii. The sequence continues at coordinate 6,303 of CAXAMN010022709.1, read as the reverse complement.
CTATTAAAAAAACTCGGTCGCATTTTTTTAATAGGGGGTCCCTGAAATCGGGGGGTCCAAAATAGGGTCACCTGGGAAGAGCTTCAAAACCAAAAAGTCATCCAGAAAAGTTTTATATAAAGTCCTTTATTAAACTGGTCTGCTTTTAAAGAAGTTGATAAGTTGATTTCCAAAAAATATTGCATAGGTGCTGACAGACAGGCAAAGCCTCGTTACTCCAATCCAGTCCAGTCCAGTCCACTCCACCACACTCCACCATTCCCAATTCAATTGGGTCACATCTCTCAAATATCTTTTCAAAGACCCCACCAGTCAGGACCTTATAATAATAACAATCACTTTGGAGCTTGGACTCCACCCCACTCCATTCCACTCCATCCACTTCAACCTCAGGTGACAACCTCTGGAGGTACCCACAGAGCCACTGATCCGGAAAAAATATATTTGGTGCTTTTAAGGGAAGCTGTGATCTACCAGGTTGCGACGGTCGCAGTCTGGTAGAACCATCGCTAGCGGTAGTGAGACGCACAGCGGGGTCATGATTTCACTGGACCTGGTTCAAAAGACTGTCCTTCGCAACAAGTGACTGCCACCGTTGCTACTTTGAGGGTGCTCCAGCGAAATCAAAATCCCACTAGAGCAATCGCTAGCGGTAGTGATGGTTGTAAGGGCTTGCGACGCTCGCCACTTGGTAGATCACAGTTTTCCTTAAAAACATCAAATACTTTTTCTGATTGCCGGGCCCACCAAGTGATGCTGTGCGTCGTGACTACTTGATATTTATCTGTTTCCAACAGCCACAGACCATCCAAGATGGTGTTCACCTCAGGGTTCCAGCTATTAAATCTGACTCTTTGCAAATGAGGCCATTGCTATTAGGATCCAGGCTTCTGAATAACAACTTAAAACTTATCAACTTCAACCTTATTAGTGGTGGAGTGGAGTAACGAGGGTTTGTCTGTCTGTCAGCACCTAGTCAGCACCTATGCAATATTTTTTCGAAATCAACTTATCAACTTCGTTAAAAGCAGACCAGTAAACTCGTATCAAAAATTCAACAAGCTTCCAGATCGAAGGGTCTTCCTTTTCCCCTACAAAAACCTTATTAGAATACTGAATCTTCATTAGGCTAACAACCAAAGCTTTCGAAAGGTGATGTCGCTGTGCCAAGCGGTTTTGCACGACCTCGGAGGCAAGTGCGTTTGCGTGAGTCCGTGCCATTGGAGAAAGGAAAACCGGCTGGGGTAAAGGCGGCTTGTCACGAGGGAGTTTTGGGGGAACCCAATTTTAAAAAATTACCCCCAAAATCAACCATGTTGGTAGTTTAGTAGCGTTTTGAAAGGGCGGTAATTTAAAACCAAATATAAACCGAATTTAGGGTTTCGGACGTTGCGCTTTTTTTCCTTGGGGAGCGTTTATTAATAGGTACTCGGGATTATTCCAGGGTAGAGTGACGAGCTTCCCTAGCGGCATGGCATAGGCCACTTGTTTGTCTTCAATAGCCCGCCGTTCGATTGCTTATGATCGGAGAATAGGTGGTGACCATTTCTGGACGTTCGACCATGAAATCTCCGCACGTGTCCTGTGTTTTGGGGTGGATTGAGGACCGGCATTCATGACGCTATTCATGAAAAAAAGGATCAAGTTTCAGTGGAAAAATGACTGAAAGTTGCGTGGTTGATGGGGTCCATTCAGGTTTCTGAGAAGATGATTCTGTGAACCTCACTCGATGTCCAAGAACAGTGCAAATCAGGTTGCAGACATGGATGGTCAAGTGATTGGAAATGTTTGGGAATGAAACATGTTTGGTCATTAAGGATTCATTTTTCTGCGATACGCAGCGTTTTGCAAAAATTTCGAGTCAGACGACCAGCGTGGGGATCGGAAGAAGCAGGTCTTCCCATCAGAGATCGGAGTGAAGGCGGGCAAAGAAAGATAGTTACATTGTTCAAAAGGAATTACACTACCTGAAATGGTCATGGTTAGGTGGATGGCATGGCCCCGATTTCAAATCCGAAAGCCAAACATGGAACGTGACTGACCGCCTCCGCGGTCACACTCCACTCTCTTAGCCGCAAAAATCAGCAGGGCGTTCGTTTGAGGAGAATGCCAATGGTGAATCCTACCCCATTGGTATCTACGTTCCAGATTGGGCCGCGTCCTCCGCTGCCAACATTCTGGTGGGAACCATCGTTGGGGAGAACAAGTGGAATGCTCTCCGCCTTGTGGAAACGAACACGTCTTCCCTTCCTGCGAGACGGGTCAACAAAACCTGGGGTGGGGGTCGGACATGGAAATGGTCCAAGAATCCAAATCCAGTTGCCAGGAGATCTTTGGTTTCAACATCAGCCTGGGGAGTGGCACGAGCAGTCCGAGCAGTTTCTACGCCCTCAGTGGTTGTACGGATCCAACCAGCGCCGTCAATCAGGGCTGCAACTCCGAGGCAGTGCTTTGCCTGGTTTTGCTTGATAAACATGGTCTATTTTCCCGAACTGTTTCAATCCCCGAACTGCATGGGGCTTATGTGTTCTTTTCTTCCCGTTTTCCGACTCAGCAAATCCCAGAACTTGGGGCTGTTCCACACGGCAAACCCTGAGATCCATCTCCCATACGAAGTTGGAGGCCATTGCTGGGGAAAACGGGCTGGAACAAACAATGACACGCCGAACATGCGACCCTCGATCAACATCCAGCCTTAGTAAGAACCGTGACCACACGGGGGAGGAAAGGGAACAGGTCGAAGCCATCGAAGCCCGGTCGCCCGTTGCATCGGATTGAAAAGTGCCACCTGAGTGGCTTCGGTTTTTGGTGGCTTCGGTAGGACCCGTTTCGTGGTGCATGTTTGATCAAGCTCTTAGACATGTGTTTGATATGGGCATGTATAGTGGCATGGTATTTAGTATCGTAGGGTCCACCCATATGGGGTCCCATAATATGGTTTTTCTGATCTGGCGGATGAACCGGGCTAGGTTCATCTAAAGGATGGAAAGGGATCCAGTGTCCCAAACAGCAAAAGATTGGAAAGCCACAGAAATCTCGACATGCTGTGCCCACGCCCAACATAGAAGATGTGCACTCAACAGCTGGAACGCCTGCGCAATTCCCACAGACATTGCGGGAACAAATGAATGAGTCGATCAGGATCATGTCAACAATGCCACAAAAGTCGCAAAAAGTGCACCAAAAAACGACTTTAAGTTTGGAGCGCCTTTCAAACCAGCGAAGCAAATGCAAGACCAACAGGGAGAAACCCTCATCTCCAAACTCGTCTCTAACATTCTGAGTTTGGCTCTGAGAATGGGGGGATCGAAGCTGAAGAAACCACACGCCTTGGCACCGAAAAATGCATTTTGAATCGTTTTTGGAGTGGTACTTTAGTAGATGAATGTGAAGACTGCTATATCGTGTTATATCTTTGTGTGCATGTATTTGTACCATGTACACGTTTCTGGGAATGACTCCCTTGCCATTAGTCCGCTCATTTGCAGAGTTGAGGTCAGCAAGTACCACATCAGTATGGAAATTTGGGTAGACCTCTACCCTTTGGCGTGGCAATCGCTTCAAGACAAATACCCCAATGTCGCAGCCAAGAATTTGGGCAATATGGGGTATGATGGGGTGGTGTCTGCCTTTATTCCGAAGCCAGTCCAGAAGGAAGCATACAAGACGGAAGGCGTGGCGCTGCAGTACTTCCGCAATTGGAACGCCTCATGGTATCAGCCTTCCAAGTATTTTGATTCAATCTCAATGATTTCCACAGCCTTGATCAGGCCGGTTGGAGGCCATTGCTATTAGGTTGGAGGCCATCACTATTATATATAGATTTAGAAACTATTAAATTATGGTCTTTCCCCAGCCTTGATCAGGCCATGTAGCGACCCCGTGTCGAATATGCAAGATGATGCAAGCATGAGAAGACACATTCACTTCACCGGCGATGCGAATGGGACGGTCTTCAACAGCACTTCAGGTTCATATTCGGCACGATGCGATGATGGCTACTGGTGGATTGCACCAAGTTGCCGAGCTAACACTTCGCTTTGTGTTCCCTATGTGATGGCAGGGCCGGGGTGGAGCTTAGAGGAGTATATGCAGAAGGCGACCATTTGGAACATGCCTTTTGCTTTGGGTGTGGCAGCTTCTTGGAGTGCTTACACAGAATTCCCATTCATCCATCCGAAATTGCAAATCTAGTGGTGGACTCCAGATCCTACATTTTTAGAGCTTGAACTCCTTTCTGTTGTCTATCCACCACATGACCGAAGAGGCTACCTCAGTGGTGATTATCGCTCGGCAACCAGTGGCATTTCAATTGACAAGCTTGTCAGCAAAGACTTGAGCATTTTGGCACCCAACGTGGAGAGTTTCGTGGGCAACATTCTTGTGACCATGGCCCAAATCAATGCGATGCTCCTCGACCAGAAGAACACCTCCAATAGCTGGCAAGAAACCACATGTCGTTGGCTTCAATCCAACAAGGACCAGGGTGGAAAACAAAAACCGCAACAATGACGTTCGGGCCTCGGAGTCCATCCCTTGGGCTCAGCCTGCATGTTCGGAAACGTTCTTTTCAGCCCAAAAGCCACGGGACGCGTCGACAGCCAAGGGAAAAATCCCCCGAGTGACTTCGGATCTTCATGGGTGAAAAAAGGATTCCAAAATCGAGGGGGTGGTCTTCATGGATCCAGATGGGGTGAACAAAGGAAATACACATGAGTTTAACGAAAGATCCAAACCCTTCGCCCACCGAGAAGGGTCTCTTCGGGCACGACCTGGTGAGCGGTTGTATAAAATGCCGGAAGGTCCAAACACCGGTTCCGCTGTTTGGGCCAAATGGGTGAGGCTCCGGGACCAGGAGCCGGTTGCGGTTGGAGAGTGGCTTCCAAATGGCCTCCAACCTGCTAGCAATGGCCCCCAACCTGGCGATAGCCTCCAACCTACTAGCGATGGCCTCCACCCTAGTAGCGATGGCCTCCACCCTAGTAGCAATTGCCTCCTACCTAGTACTACCTACTAGCGATGGCCTCCAACCTACTAGCGATGGCCTCCAACCTCCCTGATCTTCCGAGAAGCTTGTTTTTAGAAGCTCAATTTTTGGAAGCTAATTTTTTGAGCTGGCAGCTTTAAATTTGAGCTTCTCCACTCTTTGTGTTTTAAACTTGAGGAAGCTTCCAGAAGCTCAAAAACTGAGCTTCTTGGAAGCTCAATTTTTGAGCTGCTAGAAGCGATTTTTTTGAGCTTTTAAGATTTTGTTTTATTTGCAGAAATGTTGCATCATATTGAAACTGCCTTGAACTGTGTTTGCAGTCTTCTGTATCTACCTAATTTTTTACATAATTGGGAACAAATTCTTGCTCCACTTCAAACTTTTGTGGTGATCTGATTTTTCAATTGTGTGGCAGCACTGTGGCTCAAGCTATCTTAGTTTTGCAGCTCTTGCCTGTGCAAGGCTTGCCTGCAGAGAGGCACAGAGATGAAGGTATTTATTTCAGAGAAAGCCAAGGAAGTCCAGGGTGGCTCTGCTTCGACAAAGCCTGCAGAGGATGCCACATTGAAAGCGACCCATGTGCTGAAAGCAACTTTTCCCCATGGCATCACAGAAGAGATGTTTCTTCGAACAGAGGAGGAAGTAGGAGAAAAACACTCAAATTTTCTCCATGGCTGGTTTAACTTTGTAGTGTGTGGTGGGATGAGCAAACAGCTGGAAAGGAAAGCAGTTTTCAAGGCTTTCCCCAGGAGCACCCAAAGCTGTGTGGATGCTCTGGCATGTGGGCAGAAAAGGTCGAAATATGAAGACAGGTTCATTGATGCCTGAGTGGTACAAAGGGCTCTTGGTTGCTTTGCATGGTGGGAGCAAAGGAGCTTCAAGTTCCAGTGCTGGTGGTGCCACCTTGCCTGTTCAGGCAGATCAGCCCATGGGTGAAAAGCCTTGCCTGCACAAGGCACCACCTGCTGAAGTGGAAGAAGCAGATGAGGAGGTCATGCTCACACAGGCAAGTGTGATCACCCTGAAATCTTTCTGTAGCTCTTCGCTGGCCAGTAAATGGCCACCAATGGCATGGACAGGGCTGGTCTGGGGATGGATGGCACAGCCCACAGTCTCAATGGGAGTGGCAGCAAGATGGATGGCAGCAACCTGCCTGGCCTGTGCTCACCACACAACCCTTTGCAACCCAGTACTAGGATTGGCAACAATGAAGGGGTCAGGTTGGTTGAGGTTCCCTTAAGGCCTCACAGGTTCCCTCCAACAAATGTGGGGGGCAAGCCCCTTGCCTGGAGAAGGCAAACAGAAAAAGGTGAGGT
>CAXAMN010022708.1:0-21828 GCA_963970005.1 Durusdinium trenchii | reverse complement strand
TCGTGAAATGGTTGTGGCCAAGAGAAAAGGAACCATGTGAACCCCCCCAAACGATGAACATCGTCATTCATAGTCCCTAAGGATCCAAGTACCCTCTGAGAAGGTGTTTGGGGTGGGTTTGGAGGGTCCAAGTACCTCTTGACGAGGTACTTGGATCCCTAGGGAATCTATATATAGCCTGATCATTCCATTCAGTTTTTGCTAGTCCAAGTCGCCTGTGTTTTGGACCTGTTCCGCCACTCCACGAAGTCGAATGGGTAACAAAGCCCGCCCTGGTTGCAGGTAGCGAAGGACCTTGCAAGTCAACCAGCCAGTCGGTCTGCTTTTGATCCACAACCATCTCAATTTCATGCCCTTCGCGCCGTTTGCGTCGAGGGCCAGGCACCAAAGTGGCCAATTCCGCGTTCTTTTTCGCGCATGCTTTTTCCTCCGTCTCGATTCGACCGTGTGTCGGTGTGTCGGTGTCTCACCATAGAGAGACCAGCCCAAAAAAGAACAAGCTGAATCCTTTTTGATTGATCTCACGCATGTTGACATCCATGCAGACCTCCAAGTGTTCCGAACAGGACCACGATGAGAGCCGGAAAGTACTAATCCCAAGTTACGAGGTATCCCAAAACGGCACCCCAGGTTACGGGTCCTGATGGATGTCACTTCACCATTTTCTTGCGGTAGAAAAGGGAACTCCCCGCAAGTGACCGAACTTGGAGTTCGGCACCGGGTCAGGTCTGGTCGAACTGAACACTCAAAGCCTAACTGGATGGACACATCGAGGACGATGCGAGAGAACCGAATGGTTGGAAGCGCGGCGTCAACAATCCCAAGGATCTGGACTGGTCAACCGTTTGGGGCCCCGAGCCCCAAACCGACCCCTGTTATATAGGCTTCCGCGAACGGGAGGGTCGAGTCGGATCCTTTATAGTGTCAATCTTCTTCCGATTAAAATGTCCGACGAAGATCACCGCTTGTACCTTGTGCCCGAGCTGCGTGACCGAGTGTGGGTCGCCGTCTCAGAGCTTCTCGCGTGCTGATCTGGGCCAATCTGGCGAGGCGTTGAAGGAGGTGGTTGAATTCTTGCTTCTATATATGGAAGAACGCTATTAGGTGGAGGCCATCGCAGGTAGGTTGGAGGCCATCGCTACTAGTAACAAGAAGCTACTAGTAACCTTGCCGCTTGCACCTTCAGAACTTCAGCGCAGAACTTTGCGTGTTGCTCCGATCCGAAGAAAATGAGGTTGCAGTGCGAGCAAAAATATGGGTGGAGTTGCTGACGAACATTGTGACTAAGATACCGGTCCAATTCAAATGAAAGTCTCCACCGGAGATCAAGAAGCTGGCAGTGGAGGCCATCGCTACTAGGACCATTTCTCATTCCTTGGAGCTGCGGTCTCTCCGGAACCCCATCCATTTCACCACGGACGGACGTCTTCGCACCGCGGACGTCCTTTTCGGAGCGCCCCCGCTTAGCGCCCCAGTACGCGACCGGTTCGCCTCGTCCGGAGCGGTTTCCGGAGCCGCGTGGATCCTGACACGACTGGCATGGCCGTCTTTGTGGGACGACCCCTGAGAGACTCAACCACCCCAATTGTAGACAAATATGGCAGTCCCATGCCAGTGGTGTTTGGGTAAAAATCCTTGACTATCTAGATAGCAGGGGTGATCGGGGTGTTCAAACATTAAGGCGTCTGGACCTGAAGCAAATGCGGTTCTTGAGGGGTGTTCACTGTGAACGAAATCCCTTTCTGGGCAGCATGGCGTCGGGGTCGGGAAAAGGAAGGAGCCACCAATGTGGCGTGCAGCATTTTGCTTCAAGCTCCTTCTACTTGCGATTTGCACAAGGAGAGGAGATGAACATTCCCGTCTTGGCCAGCATCTTGGCTGAAGGAGTGCTTAATAAGTGTTGCACTCTGAGCGACAGAAAAAGGAAAGGCTCCCTGACCTCAAACCAGCCTGGTCAGTGTCCTCTGAGCTACAAACTAACCAGTGGTTCGCCGCTTCCGCCGCTTCCCCATCCGAAATCGCCAAAAAGCTGGCTGCGCAGACCGGCCGACTCGTCGCCAGCTGAGGTCTTGTCCACGTGGTCACCGGAGTCTGCCTCGAGGGCGGTATCCCACCCCACGAGCGGAAGAACTTGGCCTCTTTGGTTTCAAGTCGCGAGACGTTGCGGAGGTTCGCGATCGGATGTCGTTCGCGGCGGGTGGTTCATACAGGTCAGGTGCCGGGGAGGGAGGGTGTTCGTCAAGGATTCGGATCCGAGTGATGGATGATGGATGATGAATGATGAATGATATGAAACGTTCTTTTCCATTCTTTTCCAACAACTCAACCATGTCATCAGAATAGTCGAAAGATAAATAATCCCGTCCACCATCGTCCACCTATCAATAAACACGGCCCCCCCTATTAAAAAAACTCGGTCGCATTTTTTTAATAGGGGGTCCCTGAAATCGGGGGGTCCAAAATAGGGTCACCTGGGAAGAGCTTCAAAACCAAAAAGTCATCCAGAAAAGTTTTATATAAAGTCCTTTATTAAACTGGTCTGCTTTTAAAGAAGTTGATAAGTTGATTTCCAAAAAATATTGCATAGGTGCTGACAGACAGGCAAAGCCTCGTTACTCCAATCCAGTCCAGTCCAGTCCACTCCACCACACTCCACCATTCCCAATTCAATTGGGTCACATCTCTCAAATATCTTTTCAAAGACCCCACCTGTCAGGACCTTATAATAATAACAATCACTTTGGAGCTTGGACTCCACCCCACTCCATTCCACTCCATCCACTTCAACCTCAGGTGACAACCTCTGGAGGTACCCACAGAGCCACTGATCCGGAAAAAATATATTTGGTGCTTTTAAGGGAAGCTGTGATCTACCAGGTTGCGACGGTCGCAGTCTGGTAGAACCATCGCTAGCGGTAGTGAGACGCACAGCGGGGTCATGATTTCACTGGACCTGGTTCAAAAGACTGTCCTTCGCAACAAGTGACTGCCACCATTGCTACTTTGAGGGTGCTCCAGCGAAATCAAAATCCCACTAGAGCAATCGCTAGCGGTAGTGATGGTTGTAAGGGCTTGCGACGCTCGCCACTTGGTAGATCACAGTTTTCCTTAAAAACATCAAATACTTTTTCTGATTGCCGGGCCCACCAAGTGATGCTGTGCGTCGTGACTACTTGATATTTATCTGTTTCCAACAGCCACAGACCATCCAAGATGGTGTTCACCTCAGGGTTCCAGCTATTAAGTCTGACTCTTTGCAAATGAGGCCATTGCTATTAGGATCGAGGCTTCTGAATAACAACTTAAAACTTATCAACTTCAACCTTATTAGTGGTGGAGTGGAGTAACGAGGGTTTGTCTGTCTGTCAGCACCTAGTCAGCACCTATGCAATATTTTTCGAAATCAACTTATCAACTTCGTTAAAAGCAGACCAGTAAACTCGTATCAAAAATTCAACAAGCTTCCAGATCGAAGGGTCTTCCTTTTCCCCTACAAAAACCTTATTAGAATACTGAATCTTCATTAGGCTAACAACCAAAGCTTTCGAAAGGTGACGTCGCTGTGCCAAGCGGTTTTGCACGACCTCGGAGGCAAGTGCGTTTGCGTGAGTCCGTGCCATTGGAGAAAGGAAAACCGGCTGGGGTAAAGGCGGCTTGTCACGAGGGAATTTTAGGGGAACCCAATTTTAAAAATTACCCCCAAAATCAACCATGTTGGTAGTTTAGTAGCGTTTTGAAAGGGCGGTAATTTAAAACCAAATATAAACCGAATTTAGGGTTTCGGACGTTGCGTTTTTTTTCCTTGGGGAGCGTTTATTAATAGGTACTCGGGATTATTCCAGGGTAGAGTGACGAGCTTCCCTAGCGGCATGGCATAGGCCACTTGTTTGTCTTCAATAGCCCGCCGTTCGATTGCTTATGATCGGAGAATAGGTGGTGACCATTTCTGGACGTTCGACCATGAAATCTCCGCACGTGTCCTGTGTTTTGGGGTGGATTGAGGACCGGCATTCATGACGCTATTCATGAAAAAAGGATCAAGTTTCAGTGGAAAAATGACTGAAAGTTGCGTGGTTGATGGGGTCCATTCAGGTTTCTGAGAAGATGATTCTGTGAACCTCACTCGATGTCCAAGAACAGTGCAAATCAGGTTGCAGACATGGATGGTCAAGTGATTGGAAATGTTTGGGAATGAAACATGTTTGGTCATTAAGGATTCATTTTTCTGCGATACGCAGCGTTTTGCAAAAATTTCGAGTCAGACGACCAGCGTGGGGATCGGAAGAAGCAGGTCTTCCCATCAGAGATCGGAGTGAAGGCGGGCAAAGAAAGATAGTTACATTGTTCAAAAGGAATTACACTACCTGAAATGGTCATGGTTAGGTGGATGGCATGGCCCCGATTTCAAATCCGAAAGCCAAACATGGAACCTGACTGACCGCCTCCGCGGTCACACTCCACTCTCTTAGCCGCAAAAATCAGCAGGGCGTTCGTTTGAGGAGAATGCCAATGGTGAATCCTACCCCATTGGTATCTACGTTCCAGATTGGGCCGCGTCCTCCGCTGCCAACATTCTGGTGGGAACCATCGTTGAGGAGAACAAGTGGAATGCTCTCCGCCTTGTGGAAACGAACACGTCTTCCCTTCCTGCGAGACGGGTCAACAAAACCTGGGGTGGGGGTCGGACATGGAAATGGTCCAAGAATCCAAATCCAGTTGCCAGGAGATCTTTGGTTTCAACATCAGCCTGGGGAGTGGCACGAGCAGTCCGAGCAGTTTCTACGCCCTCAGTGGTTGTACGGATCCAACCAGCGCCGTCAATCAGGGCTGCAACTCCGAGGCAGTGCTTTGCCTGGTTTTGCTTGATAAACATGGTCTATTTTCCCGAACTGTTTCAATCCCCGAACTGCATGGGGCTTATGTGTTCTTTTCTTCCCGTTTTCCGACTCAGCAAATCCCAGAACTTGGGGCTGTTCCACACGGCAAACCCTGAGATCCATCTCCCATACGAAGTTGGAGGCCATTGCTGGGGAAAACGGGCTGGAACAAACAATGACACGCCGAACATGCGACCCTCGATCAACATCCAGCCTTAGTAAGAACCGTGACCACACGGGGGAGGAAAGGGAACAGGTCGAAGCCATCGAAGCCCGGTCGCCCGTTGCATCGGATTGAAAAGTGCCACCTGAGTGGCTTCGGTTTTTGGTGGCTTCGGTAGGACCCGTTTCGTGGTGCATGTTTGATCAAGCTCTTAGACATGTGTTTGATATGGGCATGTATAGTGGCATGGTATTTAGTATCGTAGGGTCCACCCATATGGGGTCCCATAATATGGTTTTTCTGATCTGGCGGATGAACCGCGCTAGGTTCATCTAAAGGATGGAAAGGGATCCAGTGTCCCAAACAGCAAAAGATTGGAAAGCCACAGAAATCTCGACATGCTGTGCCCACGCCCAACATAGAAGATGTGCACTCAACAGCTGGAACGCCTGCGCAATTCCCACAGACATTGCGGGAACAAATGAATGAGTCGATCAGGATCATGTCAACAATGCCACAAAAGTCGCAAAAAGTGCACCAAAAAACGACTTTAAGTTTGGAGCGCCTTTCAAACCAGCGAAGCAAATGCAAGACCAACAGGGAGAAACCCTCATCTCCAAACTCGTCTCTAACATTCTGAGTTTGGCTCTGAGAATGGGGGGATCGAAGCTGAAGAAACCACACGCCTTGGCACCGAAAAATGCATTTTGAATCGTTTTTGGAGTGGTACTTTAGTAGATGAATGTGAAGACTGCTATATCGTGTTATATCTTTGTGTGCATGTATTTGTACCATGTACACGTTTCTGGGAATGACTCCCTTGCCATTAGTCCGCTCATTTGCAGAGTTGAGGTCAGCAAGTACCACATCAGTATGGAAATTTGGGTAGACCTCTACCCTTTGGCGTGGCAATCGCTTCAAGACAAATACCCCAATGTCGCAGCCAAGAATTTGGGCAATATGGGGTATGATGGGGTGGTGTCTGCCTTTATTCCGAAGCCAGTCCAGAAGGAAGCATACAAGACGGAAGGCGTGGCGCTGCAGTACTTCCGCAATTGGAACGCCTCATGGTATCAGCCTTCCAAGTATTTTGATTCAATCTCAATGATTTCCACAGCCTTGATCAGGCCGGTTGGAGGCCATTGCTATTAGGTTGGAGGCCATCACTATTATATATAGATTTAGAAACTATTAAATTATGGTCTTTCCCCAGCCTTGATCAGGCCATGTAGCGACCCCGTGTCGAATATGCAAGATGATGCAAGCATGAGAAGACACATTCACTTCACCGGCGATGCGAATGGGACGGTCTTCAACAGCACTTCAGGTTCATATTCGGCACGATGCGATGATGGCTACTGGTGGATTGCACCAAGTTGCCGAGCTAACACTTCGCTTTGTGTTCCCTATGTGATGGCAGGGCCGGGGTGGAGCTTAGAGGAGTATATGCAGAAGGCGACCATTTGGAACATGCCTTTTGCTTTGGGTGTGGCAGCTTCTTGGAGTGCTTACACAGAATTCCCATTCATCCATCCGAAATTGCAAATCTAGTGGTGGACTCCAGATCCTACATTTTTAGAGCTTGAACTCCTTTCTGTTGTCTATCCACCACATGACCGAAGAGGCTACCTCAGTGGTGATTATCGCTCGGCAACCAGTGGCATTTCAATTGACAAGCTTGTCAGCAAAGACTTGAGCATTTTGGCACCCAACGTGGAGAGTTTCGTGGGCAACATTCTTGTGACCATGGCCCAAATCAATGCGATGCTCCTCGACCAGAAGAACACCTCCAATAGCTGGCAAGAAACCACATGTCGTTGGCTTCAATCCAACAAGGACCAGGGTGGAAAACAAAAACCGCAACAATGACGTTCGGGCCTCGGAGTCCATCCCTTGGGCTCAGCCTGCATGTTCGGAAACGTTCTTTTCAGCCCAAAAGCCACGGGACGCGTCGACAGCCAAGGGAAAAATCCCCCGAGTGACTTCGGATCTTCATGGGTGAAAAAAGGATTCCAAAATCGAGGGGGTGGTCTTCATGGATCCAGATGGGGTGAACAAAGGAAATACACATGAGTTTAACGAAAGATCCAAACCCTTCGCCCACCGAGAAGGGTCTCTTCGGGCACGACCTGGTGAGCGGTTGTATAAAATGCCGGAAGGTCCAAACACCGGTTCCGCTGTTTGGGCCAAATGGGTGAGGCTCCGGGACCAGGAGCCGGTTGCGGTTGGAGAGTGGCTTCCAAATGGCCTCCAACCTGCTAGCAATGGCCCCCAACCTGGCGATAGCCTCCAACCTACTAGCGATGGCCTCCACCCTAGTAGCGATGGCCTCCACCCTAGTAGCAATTGCCTCCTACCTAGTACTACCTACTAGCGATGGCCTCCAACCTACTAGCGATGGCCTCCAACCTCCCTGATCTTCCGAGAAGCTTGTTTTTAGAAGCTCAATTTTTGGAAGCTAATTTTTTGAGCTGGCAGCTTTAAATTTGAGCTTCTCCACTCTTTGTGTTTTAAACTTGAGGAAGCTTCCAGAAGCTCAAAAACTGAGCTTCTTGGAAGCTCAATTTTTGAGCTGCTAGAAGCGATTTTTTTGAGCTTTTAAGATTTTGTTTTATTTGCAGAAATGTTGCATCATATTGAAACTGCCTTGAACTGTGTTTGCAGTCTTCTGTATCTACCTAATTTTTTACATAATTGGGAACAAATTCTTGCTCCATTTCAAACTTTTGTGGTGATCTGATTTTTCAATTGTGTGGCAGCACTGTGGCTCAAGCTATCTTAGTTTTGCAGCTCTTGCCTGTGCAAGGCTTGCCTGCAGAGAGGCACAGAGATGAAGGTATTTATTTCAGAGAAAGCCAAGGAAGTCCAGGGTGGCTCTGCTTCGACAAAGCCTGCAGAGGATGCCACATTGAAAGCGACCCATGTGCTGAAAGCAACTTTTCCCCATGGCATCACAGAAGAGATGTTTCTTCGAACAGAGGAGGAAGTAGGAGAAAAACACTCAAATTTTCTCCATGGCTGGTTTAACTTTGTAGTGTGTGGTGGGATGAGCAAACAGCTGGAAAGGAAAGCAGTTTTCAAGGCTTTCCCCAGGAGCACCCAAAGCTGTGTGGATGCTCTGGCATGTGGGCAGAAAAGGTCGAAATATGAAGACAGGTTCATTGATGCCTGAGTGGTACAAAGGGCTCTTGGTTGCTTTGCATGGTGGGAGCAAAGGAGCTTCAAGTTCCAGTGCTGGTGGTGCCACCTTGCCTGTTCAGGCAGATCAGCCCATGGGTGAAAAGCCTTGCCTGCACAAGGCACCACCTGCTGAAGTGGAAGAAGCAGATGAGGAGGTCATGCTCACACAGGCAAGTGTGATCACCCTGAAATCTTTCTGTAGCTCTTCGCTGGCCAGTAAATGGCCACCAATGGCATGGACAGGGCTGGTCTGGGGATGGATGGCACAGCCCACAGTCTCAATGGGAGTGGCAGCAAGATGGATGGCAGCAACCTGCCTGGCCTGTGCTCACCACACAACCCTTTGCAACCCAGTACTAGGATTGGCAACAATGAAGGGGTCAGGTTGGTTGAGGTTCCCTTAAGGCCTCACAGGTTCCCTCCAACAAATGTGGGGGCAAGCCCCTTGCCTGGAGAAGGCAAACAGAAAAAGGTGAGGTGACACACGCCTGGCATTCCAGAAGAAGAGGAAGAATGGTCAGAACCCATGTGGGGCGCAAACTCCCAGAGCTCAGGCACCCAGCCTGCACCAGGCAGTGCCTCTATGGGGTCAAACCCCCTTGCCTGCAGAAGGCAGTGAAAGTGCAATGGCCACAGTTTTGCATATCTTGGCCAGTGTGCTGAGCAGAAACAACTGATATGACAATCGAGGGTACAGAAGCCAGATCAGAAGGAACCTCAAACAACCACCTGACAGATGTGTGCCAGGTTCTGGCTTGCCTGCAGAAGTCACTCAAAAGTTCCCAGTGGAAGAGGTCATGCAAACCATGTGAGAGCTGCAGGCATGGGGCACTGGCTCACAAAGCTCCCTTTTGTAGAGGTTGCAGTGGACACCCCAGTTGATGACCCTAGGAAGACTGTGTCAGAGCCACCCACAAGCAATGGATGCGGTGAAATGCCAACTGGCTTGCCAGCAAATGGCATTCTCATCCAAAAATGTGGTCAAGGAAGAAGAGGAGTCTCCAGCTCCACCTTCTGAGCCACCAGCTGAGCACACTATGCCAGATGCTGGCTTGCCTGGAGAAGGCAAAATGTAGGCACTGATGCCCCCATGCCAGATGCTGGCTTGCCGTGCTGGAATCAGTGCAGGTGGTCAATGGCAGGACATAACGGCATCTCAGCTGGTGGCCATTCGAAACCTCGACAGTGGAGAGCCTCAACTTTGTAGATTGTTCAGACCAGTAGGTGGCAAGGCTCTCCACAAAATCCCTGTAAAGGCTTGCCTGGACAAGGCACCAACAGCAGAAGCACAAGCTTCTCCCCTGCCAGTAAAACCTGGCCTGGGACTCAAAAAAAATATGAGCGCGAACCAAAAAATATTAGATAGATTTATATATATATATGTGTAAAATATGTGAATATATATATATATAAACATATGTTTGCTAAATCAAGTATAAGGTTTTTAGGTTTGAAACGTTTCTAGGGAAAACTTTCCTAGGGACATGTTTTATACGTTGCCTTTTAAAACTTTCCAAGGGAAACTTTCCAGGGAAACCTTGGAAACTCTCGCTCTGTAGTATCTGTTTAGACTCTAGTCAGCATCTTGGCACAAGGCATGAAAAGACCTACTCCAGATATGTCCCCGAAACCAAAGGCTCCAGAGACTCATGCCTGGAGAGGTTAGCCTGGTGAAGGCTGACCCTAGTATGGCTGCATAGAGAAAATCAAGAGTGAGCCTTTGCCACCCATACCAAAACCTGATGCTGTAGCAATGGCTAAAAAGCTCCAAAGGCTGGCAGAGAAGGGTGAAAGTGATTTGCCAGGTATGTACAAGAAGTGCAAAACCCAACAAGAAAAGCGTTATTTTTTTGCAACACCTACTCCCTCGACCCTTCAGTCAGCTCCAAGGGAGTCCAGAAACTTGATGAGGACATGCAGACCAAAAAGTCCACAGAGAAGCCTGGATGGTATACAAAGGAGTAAGTGGCAGAAAGCAAGGGGATCCTGCTCTCAAACCTTCGGTTTGTGGAGTTATGTGATGCCAGTGTGGCTGGCCCGAAGGAAAGGCCTCATGAAGACACTGCTTTGGCTGCTTTCGATGTGAAGCAGTACCGGTACACCATCAAAACCTTTGAGATGGTCAAGACAGAAAAGAAAGGCTTGAAGCTCCAAGAGAGTGTCGACACTGTGGAAGAGCATGATTTCAATGGCATGAGGCTGGCCTTGTCTGGAGGCCCCCAGACCAAGATGAGCACTGGATCAGGCTGAGGATGACGAGCCCAAAGAGGAGGAATCTACAAAGAAGAGCCCACACCTTCTTATGAGGAACTGTACAAGTCTAATTCGAAGAAAGCAAAGGCAGCCATCACCGGCTTGACTGCTGAGATCAGTGCGATGGAGATGCTCAAAGCCCAGTTGGAAGCAATTGTCGACAATGAGCACAAGAAGCTCAAGCAAGCTTACTTGGAGCAGGTGTGCAAGCTTCAGACCAAGCTGGAGGAGAGCAAGAAGAAACATGCACATGCCTTTTTAAGCTTTCCTGTGAAGAAGTGACCTGCCACCAGACAATTTGGAAGGAAAAGTCAATGAGTTGGCACAAGCTTCAGCAAACCATTGCTGCTGCCCACAAAGAGGCCAAGAAGCAGTTGGCTCCCATCAAGAAGTGGGCAAACAACCCTTCCAGCTGATCTTGCCTTTGCAAAGGCTTGCCCACAAAAGCCATTTGGTTCACACCTTCTTCGTTGGCCACCCTCCCAGCTGATCTTGCCTTTCCAAGAGCCCCGCCTGTACAAGGCAAAAGGTTCACACCTTCTTCGATGGCAATGACCATGCGCACGAACCTGCGTGGTCAAAAGAGGCTGCAGAGAAGGATGAAAGTGACTTGGCAGCGTTTTTTGCATGTTGGGGTTTGCTAAAGGACCTGTTGCTCAGTGAATGTTTCATTCTGCAGCTCTTTTGGTTTACTGTAAGCCTGCTGTAACATGAGGCCTGTGACTGTGTTTTTTTTTTGTTTGCGTTGTACTTTGCTTGCCTGCAGAAGGCATTGTCTGGCCCCAGCTCAAGCTCCAAAAGAAAAAGGAAGGTTCCTCTCAGGATTGGGGTGACTTTAGTGGTCAACCTTGCGACAAGAAATGCATAGCCTGCTTCTGTTGCCAACGAAAACTATGGCTTCCAAGTGCTACTTGTTGGTGAATGTTCAAGGTGGCCACAGTGACCATGCTGCCTTGGTCGACCAGCTCATGGGTTTTGCTCAGGGGGCTGGCCTGGATAAGGCCCAGGTGGTGGCAAAGAAAAACAATTTTCTGGAGGGTGCCATGGATGTTGACTAGGCATGGATGTTGACTAGGCAGCAAAGCAGCAAACACATGTTTTGCTGAAAAGCGTGCCTGCTGAAGGCATGAGAGCTGCAGGCATTGCACCAAAACTGGTGCACAGACCGTTTTGCCAGTGAAAAGGAGCAAAGGAGCCTTAAGGCGGTGTTGGGTTGGTGGTTGTGATTGGTTTGGCACGGGCTTGTTTCTGGGCTTGGGGGCCTAAGGGTAGATGCTGTAGGGTTGGGGCTAGGGCTAAGCCAAACTCTTTTATAGGGTTGACGGTTCGCTTTTACGCAACATAAACTTAAACTGACCTGCACTACAACTGGTAATTTTAATGAAAACACACGCAAACACACCAATATACTTATATATGTATATAGACACATACACATGCACACATATGCTTATGTAACTTCTTTAATTTGTTTGGAATTTTGGCTTCCCTGAGGAGGCCAAAATTTCTCAAGTCTATGTTCTCCTGCAGGCCCTTTGACCGCTCAAGCTCGACCCCACCTTGTTTGTCCTGTTTTGCCTGGAAGGCTCCAGGCAAGGCATGTGGTTTTGCACATTTCTTCTTTTGGCCAGTGTGGTGGCATGGGGCCCCAGGACTTGGTGGAGGGGCAGCTACTGGTATCTAGATGAGTGGACAGGAGGAAGACTTGCCTGGAGAAGGCTGGCCTGCAGATGGCCACCAATGGCATGGGAAGGGGTGGTGTGGCGCAGCCCACAATCTCAATGGGGGCGGCAGCAAGACGGATGGCAGCAACCTGCCTGGCCTGAAGAAGGCCACAGTGCTCCTCACCACACAACCCCTTGCAACCCAGTACTAGGATTGGCAACAATGAAGGGGTCAGGTCAGATTAGTCGAGGTTCCCCCAAGGCCTCACAGGGGGGCAAGCCCCCTTGCCTGAGAAGGCAAACACAAAAAGGTTAGGCGACACATGCCTGGCGTTCCAGAAGAGGAAGAATTGCCAGAACACATGTGGGGCGCAAACTCCCAGAGCTCAGGCACCCAGCCTGCACCAGGCAGTGCTTCTATGGGGTCAAACCCCTTGCCTTGGCCAGTGTGCTGAGCAGAAACAACCGATATGATTACAGAAGCCAGATCAGAAGGAACCTCAAACCATTTCCACTTGGCTGGTATGCCAATCCCTGATTGGCTTGAAACGCTCGAAGACATGCCAGTGAAAGATTTCAGGGACAGGCGCTTCAAGTGGGCAGCTTGTTTGAAAGCTGCTCACCTGACAGATGTGTGCCAGGTTCTGGCTTGCCTGCAGAAGGCACTCAAAAGTTCCCAGTGGAAGAGGTCATGCAAACCATGTGAGAGCTGCAGGCACAGCTGGGGCACAGGCTCACAAAGCTCCCTTTTGTAGAGGTTGCAGTGGAAGCCCCAGTTGATGACCCTAGGAAGACTGTGTCAGAGCCACCCAAATCTCCACAAGCCATGGATGTGGATGAAATGCCAACTGGCTTGCCAGCAAATGGCACTCTCATCCAGACAACCAAAAATGAGGTCAAGGAAGAAGAGGAGTGTCCAGCTCGACCTTCTGAGCCACCAGCTGAGCCCACTATGCCAGATGCTGGCTTGCCTGGAGAAGGCAATGGTGCAATGAGTGCTGAGATCCAAGCTCCTCAGGATGCGCACTGACCTGCTTGATGCGCATGGTCTTCATAGCCCGGAGCGTCTTGAGAAGCGACGTCGCCTCTTGAATGAGGTCTGCGGCTGGATTGGGCTTCTGTTCTTCCGGACTTGGCTTCTCCGGTGAACCACCTCCCGAATCCTTTGATCCTCCGCCTGACACCGTCGTCGATGACAAGGGCGATGAACTCGAGGTCGATGTAGGTCCAGGGTTCCCCACCTCAACTTCCCGTTCTTTGGTTGGACTTTCTTGGGAGCCCTCATTCACTGCCTGTTTCAAGCGAGCTGCATTGCCCACCGCTTTCATGATCTTATGGGCCTCTTCCAAGGTGTTCTTTGCCCAAGCCAAATGCTCGCCCTGTCATGTCCTCCATGCGATGCCTTACCTTCTCAATGGACTTATCGGAAGCCTGAAGCCTTTTCAAGAGCGGCTCCACCGAGGAGATGGCTTTGGAAGCATAAGGTGCGGCTATTCTTCTCAGCCTGGGCGTGCTCTTTCTGCTTCTTGCATCTGTTCACGCTTCCTTTTCCTCTCACGTTGTTTTTCTGAGAGTTTGTCGTCGACCGGCGTCACAACCTGGGCAAAATTGACATGAACAAGAGCTGACCTTCTCAAGAACCATCTGTTTAAACATTTGTGTCACCCTGCAGTCATTTGGTTCACTCTTGTGGAAACTGTACCGTATAAAAATATCTTCTATATAATTGAAAGCTGTAGTTCAGGAATCTTTGGTTGTTATTGCGCCACTCGCGCCATATAGATCATTTATCTGACTCCACCCAACTGAAAAAAGAGTATGTAAACCAGACAGGAAACCACCACTTCATCGTCGGACTCCATGCAGGCAAGGTCCACAAACACGAGGTCTGGCTCCTGTGGTGGCGCTTCGTCCTCCTTCTGTTCCTCGTCCACTTCAGGCTCATTGGTCTTGCCTTTCTTGCTCTTTCCCTTTGCCTTTGCCTTCGGTTTCTCACGCATGTGGTCTGGCATCTTGCTCCGCTGAACTTTCTTGTCAACCTGGTTCAAAAGCTCCTCAATGTCTTGCTCGATGGACTCCCTGCTGAAAGTGTTGATGTCCATCCACCCGGTAAGTATCTCCGAGGATTGGGTGAACTTGTTTCTCAGCAAGGTTCTTGATCTTTTCGGTGTCGTAGCCTCTCAAGCGGTAAGCCTCCAAAGGCTCATACTGGCCTTTCCATCCTGTCTGGGTCTCCTCAATGGATTTCCTTACCAGTGCTTCCTTCGAACCTGAGAGGCCCTGCTTCGTGGCGTGTGAGTGCCTGACGGTAAAACTGCACTTAGACTTGCTCCTCCTCAGTGAGCCTATCCCACACACTTGGAAGATTCCCAAAATGACGACCCATCATGACATCAGTGGCATGACAACCTTTGCAAAGAAAAGTCTGCCCAGCCCCCTTGGCAATGTACTTCACCACAGCATTCTCGGTGGTAACCTCTAGCTGGCACTTCGAAGAAAGTGCAGCTGGAGGTGGAAGATCCGCTGCCGGGGTTTTGCTGTCCATCACTTCAATGGTAGGAGCAGCTTGGGCCAGGGTGACTTGTTCTTCGGAGTGGCGCTAACGATCGTGCTTCTCGTCTTTCTTTAAAAGGAGCTGGCTGCCAAGTAAAACAATCATACACCACGATAAACACATATTGAAGCGCGTCACAGCTATACAGGCACAGCTTTACAGACACATCCAGATACATCCTGACACCATACTGACACAGTGCGTTATATGTGTATGAACGGTGATTGTTTTTGTGTTCTATGATGGTCATGAATGCCATCCCAACAGCAACTACAGAAACACACAGACACACACACACAATGTGCCTGAACTTTGCTAAGACGGACCACCGCACAAGCACAAATGATGTGACTTACTCAACTTCGAATTCCAAACAATAATCAGTTTGTGAACCAATTAATGAACTCTTGGAACACATATTTTCCACACACCCACACGGCTGTCAAAATGGTCGTCCCAAGCAGTTGCCTGGGCACAGAAACCTACGGTGACCTGACCGTGACTAGTGCGGCAACTCCCTCAGGGCTTGGACGCTGGCCTCTTTCTCAGCGCGTTGGTCTTGGGTTTATGCTTCGGCGCATTGGGTGCAGCTGCTGGTTTCTTCTTAGCAGCCTGCTTGCTTGCATTCGACTTGGTTTTTTTCAGCTCGGTATTTTTGTTCTTGCCACCATTGGTCTTGTTGCAAGGTTTTGTCATCTCATTGATCCCGATCTCATCCTCAGAGCTGATGTCACACATTCCAAACAAGGTCCCTGCATTGCCGTTCCATTGCTCGATGCTCACGGTATTGACACCAACAATAGCACGAAGTCGATGGTTGCGTTGCTCCGCAGGCAACTCCTAGTCATTCAGCATGACAGCAGCCTTCACCAGGTCAAAAACCTTGATGTCCTTGAAATCCAAAACTCCCAACGACTCGCCGGCGAGGCTCTTGACCTCAGCTTCGTGGTCGCTCTTCTGGTGAAATATCAGAACACGCGTCATGAGGTTCTTGTTGTCCCCCACTTCGACAATTGCTGCGAGGTTGGACGAACCAATGAAAATCTTGTAGTGGATGCCATCGTAGACTTCGTCCCTCGCAAAGCTGAACTTGTGGTAGGAACCATGGAAAGCGCTGCAGCTCAAAAAGATCCTGGGTCAGAACTTCATTTGATCAATAAGTCTGCACACACTGAGGGTAACAAAAGTCAAAAGTGAAATGAACCTGAAACATGTATTTGCAAAAAAGCACTGTATATGTATATTCCCTTAAATGATGAGGCAATGTTTCTTTGGCATCAAGCTCACGTATGCCTAATCATACTGGGTCACACTGGCATGAAATTTGAAAAGAGCTTCATACAACAAACGTGAGACCCTCCCAAAACCTTTGTGAGTGCATGAGCCCACCAACTAGAGCACTCCTTGAGCATGAGTGAGCTTGAAAGGAAAAATTCAAGTTCAACAAGTGTCTTACTCCTCCCGGACCACCATTGAGGAGCATTGCCAATCCCATGAACGCTCACAAAACACCATTGCAAAATGTTGACACAAACATTGCAGAATGCATGCAGGTGCACAATACCATTTAGGCTTCAGTGAGGAGCTGTGCGGATTGCATGCTGGCAGGCAGCCATACTTTCTTACCAAGCAGCTGATCTCCAAAGATCTTCCCAAAGTGACCATAGTGATCAAAACACTATTGGAGCACCGTTGCAAACGTTGTTACACAACAAAGATGCTCCAAGCCGTGCTGCAAAAGAATTTACAACACAAAACCCCTATAAATGCGCCATCCCCTCATAGCCCAACAAGAAAGTGTGCAGTACTCCACATACCGACACTTGGAGCATCCTTTGCGGTAGACATTCTTGGCCGAGCCTGGAATCTTGGCCAGCAAGGCCTTTTTCAACTCCTCTTTGGGTGCTTCTGGCAAATCTCCTTGGATCGAACTGAGCTAGCTGAGGCTGGCCGCTTCATACTCACAGGACCCTTGGATTGGGGTGTGGCCACTGTTGTTGGCTTCACCACCGGCTACATAGCTGACGCTGGCCTCTTCAAAGGTCGCTTTGTGTTTCGATCGCGCGCTGTCCCTGCCCCCTTGGTTGTCAATCGGGCTTGCTTCAACTTCTCCATTGATTCCCTCAAAGTGATGGGCTGCTCATGATTCGTCACTGCATCGTTCTCTAGAACTGCAGGCTGTGCTCCAGCCAAAGGATCTTGCTCCTGCTTCTCCGAAGTTGCCTGTGGCGCAGGCAAGGATGGTATCTCTTTTGGGCCAACCTCAGGCTGAACCTCTGGAACCGCAGGCAGCTTGGGCGGCGCAGAAGCAGATCCGGGCAAGTCTTGCAAAGCCTGCGGGCCTTCACTACCATTAGCTGGTGGAGGCAAAGAGTCCGAAGAGTGTGCCCTGTCAAGCAAGCTTTTCAAACCTCGTTCTTTCGGCTGCATCATTGTGATGTTCCATGGATCACGTGCGGATTGGTTTTGATGCAAGTTCAAAGATGCTCCCATACCCATGCACAGCACTTGCAACAATTGTACAGCTCCTGGACGCATGCCCATGGTGTTGATAGGCTGCCCTGTCAGCTCCTTCCGTGTCTTGCGAAGAGGGATCGTCTTTGCCAACCTGAGAAAACCACTACCCAAAGTAGAAAAACATATTTTTAACGGAGGTCTCAAAAAACAATAACAAATTATATTTCAAATTGCTAACCATTCCAAATTGCTAACTTCGGTAACTCAAATATAAGTGTTTCCTTTAAACAAATAACCACACATATGACTTAGTTATAGGGCCAACAAATACAATAACCAACTTACAAATAATATATTTTTGACTTCAGTTACATCATGTGTACAATGTTATAACATATGTTAAAACAAGTTGTAACATATGTTAACCCTATTTATATCTAGGGTTAAACTACGGGGGGGCGCTCATTGCAGGTGTCGCCTCTTCGACATCCATTTTGGGTCCCCCAAAACTTGCATGGAGACCGAGGTTTCTCATCTGGAGCGCCGGACTGCATTGCCTTCGCAACTGGAGCCTTCTGAAGCTGTGGTCGAGGTAGTCAAGTTGGCGGCACCCTTCGGGATCGCAATGACCAGGGCGAGTTCTTCCAGTTCCGCCTGCGGGTACTCACTCAGGTCCTTGGTGGAGTTCATTCCGCACATTCATCCACCAAAAATTCCTCGCGCACCGTGGAAACTCGGTCGGTACGCTACCTGACTTCCGCCCAGCTTGGCCAAGGAGCCCATGATCTTTCCCAGGACGTTCATGAGGATGAGCGGGTCAGGCAAAGTCACATTCAATTCCTCAGCTCGCTGCAACCAACGGCGCCACTGCCTGGAAGACCACAAAGAGCTTGAACAAAATGCACACAGTTGTCACATGCCTTGATGACATGACGTCACGTCTCAACTGGTCAGGAAGGATGCCTGCAGCAAAAGCGACACTCCCCCCACAGTGGCGTCTTTTGGGCGCAGGCGCAACCTCTCCAAAGGTGTGGCCACCAGCCAATGTTATATAGTTCACGAGCGGCAGAAAGACATCCATCCCACCAAAACTGTGAGGTAGAGGACAAATCCGCCATCAATGGATGACTGTGGCCTATCCCCGAATGGTAGTGCTGCTCCTTCAGCCGTAAGCTCCAAAGCTCTGACTGCCTCTGGAATCACAGGAGCCGCTGGTCCATCCCCATGAGGTCGTCCGCCATGAAGGCCTGGAGGTAGATCAGGTCTTGACCCGGGAGGTGCGCCTGCTCCGGAAGGATGACCAGGACATAGTCCAGGATGGGTGGAAGGTCCACGGCCATCGACTCCACCACTAGCAACTCAAACATACGACGATGCATCCCCACCACCTGCTCCATCAGTGATGCGCTTGACCTCGCGAGCAAACTTCTCTCCCGCCTCCTTGAGGATCTGGGCGCGAAGCTTCTCAACATCACCAGGTCCAGGACTTCCCGCAGGTGCCTTCGCTCCTGCACTTTCCGCCATTCTCACATGACCTTCACCACGTGCAGCTTGTTGAACTGAAGTACTCCAGGAAGGGTTCACCGTGGCCAGAGGGCCTTGGGGTGTGCGATATGGTTCGAGCACCCTGGTTTCACCGCTTCCCGCTCTACCTGCCTTGTGCTCGCAGGCGTGCCCAGTCGTGGATCACCATGTGGAGCTCCAGGATGTTGTGGAGTACCACCCAAAGAACCATGCCCTGCAAGGAGTCCGCCACCTGGTACGTGTGGAAGTCCAGAGCCGGGTCCATGAAGGGGTTCAGAAACTCCGAAGAAGAGGATCAAGTAGTCCAGGGGTAGAAGACGGTGGCATGCGATGGCCAAGGGCCTGTTGCAACAACTCGACCGACTGGCGTGCAGCTTCTTGCAAGCCATTGACCCGAGGCCGCCGCCGCACCGTGATGCCCGCCATGATGTCCAGGTTGAAGTGTCCCTTGCCCGTCACCTGTTCCCCGTTGTGGTTCATGACCCTCAGCCGCAGCATGCGTAGCCAGGCGCCGAACTGCAAGATCATTCCGCAGGTAGTGACGAAGCACGTGCCGACTGCCTTTGTTCTCGGATCAGCCGGTCCAGCCTTTGATCAGCAGTCTCTTCAGGCTGCTGTCGCCGTTGTCCTTCTCGATGCGCACGTCGAGGTTCCTGCGCCTCAGCTGGGTCAGCTCTTTCGCGAGGGCCTTGCCGTCTTCTTCGCTGGAGCGCTGCCATGGCGGCCAGCAACCACACCGCTCACCTAGCGCTTGTGGGTGGCAGGCCTTTGGGCTCATAACCTAAGTAAGGAGGTATGAGATGTGTCCGGAGCAAGCGGTCTTTTTCCACCTGCTCAGCTTGAGCCAAACCATGTGGTTGGTCCGTTGAGTGCATCATCTCGAAGCGAAATGCTCGATCGAAAAGCGAGTCGAGTGCATGGCCATTCTGCCACAGGGGCAAATGGGCAAGGCTCCCAGTTAGAACCAGGAACCGGCTGGAGAGTGGCTTCCAATCTAGTAGCAATGGCCTCCAACCTACTAGTGACGAGTGAGTGAGAATCCAGGAGGTGTGGAAATCCTGGATCCCCGACGAGAGCCAATGCTTCCCCGGCTTCGGCCTCTACGACAGCGTGCTGGAGGACTTCACGGAGCAGCGAGTGAATGCCTCGAACCCGATCGTGTGCAAGGCATGGAAATGTTGGAAGCGGTCGATCGCTCCGTTCGTAGCGATGTCCTTTATACTACTTGCATCCTTGTTACTAGTAGTAAGGCCAGGAGCGCCCCGCAGCGTCTGGGGATATGCGGAAGGAATCAAGGTGTGCTAAGAAGTGGATTTTTCATGCCCCCCTCTTCCTAGAGGAAAATCGTTTTCCAAGGGGCCAGAACATCGACTTCCATGATTATAGGGAGTGTAGTTGTTTTCACCCCAAAATCGTTGTTGAAAGCTTTCCGAGCACCACTTCATGTCGTGAGTCTTGTTCATGTCAGCCGGACTTGGCAGTGTCTTTGGTGGGGCTGTTGCTGGTTTGAGCACTCGAAGGAAGGATGCTTGGAACAAGGGATAGAGTATACACAACTTTGGATCTGAAGCAGCACTTACTCCGCTGCACCAGGCGTGCGCTTCGGGCACGTTCTCAAAGGCTCTGTCGGATTCCATTGGCGAGACCTACATTTGCGCCCCATGTGCCAAGGGAACTAGCCAAGACATGGGCGCGGCTACCTATTGCAAGCCATGCAAGTCAGGCGAAAGCGGGTCAGGTTGGTTCAGACCAGACCTGCGTCGCGATAGGGTGGATGGCGGGTGTGGACCTACAGTGTTAAGACCATCCAGGGCATCAAGGTTTTCGTTGGAGCGTCCCACTGTAACGCGTCCCACTTTTTGATTGGAGATTTGTGTGAGTCTTTCGCCAAATGTTTGGATGTATCTATGTTGGAGGTCACTCCAATAGATTGGGCCACTATGGCTAAGACTGACACTTGATCAAACCAATGGAGCTGGCCCTGTTCGCAGGCGAGTATCAGGATGAGATTGGGAGCCGAACTTGCAAGCGCTGTGATATCGCCAGCTACCAGGAGAAAATGTGAGATTCATGTGTGATCATGTGCGCGTGTGCTTTACTAGGTCACGTCAGTTTGTAAAGTTAAAATCAACATTTTACATCCTTCTTGAACTTTGCATATGTCTCTGCATCATGCACAAAGAATGCGTTTGAAGCTGAATGCATTAAAGAACTGTTCTGTGCGTCCACGTCCAGCATCCACTCACTCGAGGAGGAACAAGGTGCTGAAGAGTGCAAGAGCTGTCCAGCGTCCACAACCACCCTGGGTTTGGGAGCCTTGGTGATCGAATCCGCCTGGAAACCCCCAGTCCCGAAACAAGTCTGGATGGAACTCCCCAGTTCCAGCCAGCCACTTGCGTATATAAAGGATCTCAAGCTGGTGCCAGAACTTGGAACCATGTGTTTCAGGTTGGGTGTCTCACCTGTAAAGTCGTAGTCGTAAAGCTATCGTTAGGGAGTCCAACCTTTAAGATCTTTAAGACAATGCCCAGCCAAGAATTCCGTCCACCAAGCTGGTTCTCCGCCCAGGATCTG
This sequence comes from Durusdinium trenchii, assembly GCA_963970005.1. Taxonomy (NCBI): domain Eukaryota; class Dinophyceae; order Suessiales; family Symbiodiniaceae; genus Durusdinium; species Durusdinium trenchii. The sequence goes on along the minus strand of CAXAMN010022708.1, from coordinate 582 downwards.
CGCTGCGCGCGGACTGTGGGTGCCAGAAAGGCTTCATCAACACCGCTGAGCCAGGCGGGACATCTGGCCTGCCGAAAGGGCTGTGCTCGGAGTAGGGCCAGGAGGCCATCGCTCTTGCTCCCTTCGTAGTAAGGCCAAGGAGCTACGTTCGTAGCCTCTTTGTTCCCTCCGTTCGATCGGCCACCTGGTGACCAGTTCGGGGAACCTGGGGTCTACCGCCGGGCCAGTCGTTGAAACCAAACAGAATGGCGCTGTGTCGGTTCCCGAAGGTTCACCTTTGGAGTCTGGAGACGGGTGGAGTCGTGTGCTACAACGGTTTTGGCTCTTATGGAGATATAAGTATGATCTAAATTACTTTTTTAAGTATAGCTTATCTTGACTTACGGGTCTTGTCGTAACTAACTTATAAGTTCCCTAAGGTGCCATAATTTTTGGAGAGCCCTGGTGTGACATTTTTGTCCGCTGCCAGGGAGAAAACCACCCGCCCATTTCCCAAAAAAAGCAACAGAAAAAATAGTTCATATCCTGTGAGTTCAAGGCTTATATAGTTTCACAGTTTTTGAATATTCCAAGAGGCTCGCC
>CAXAMN010022707.1:947639-995422 GCA_963970005.1 Durusdinium trenchii | reverse complement strand
CGTGGTTGACCAAAGAACCGTCTTTACTATAAAGACATTGAAAAAAAACCGTCTTTGGACTTGTAGGGTATATAAACCCAATCATAAAAGGCCGACAGCTCGCCAGATTCTGATACACATCCATACGATTTGAAACAACCATAAAATAAAGACGCTCAAAGAGATCCGATTTTTGTGAGCTTGGAAGATCTGAGGAGTGGGATGGCAGGGGGTCTCTTGCCCATCCCAAGCGTCGTGGGTACATGACCTGTACCCAACAAGTTGCGAGGCTCTCAAGATTAGAACCCACACAACATTGGCCAACTCATTCCAATAGCGGCTCACGAATCCCCCTTTTGTTGGGGTGGATTCCAAACACCTGAGAAAGGCTTCCCCTCCACCCTGAAGCCGCGAGCTTTCCACAAAACCTCGTCTCCTCGTGGGACTGAGTGACTGCACCGCCCCGCTGGTGCCAGTCATCCGCGCGCGGCCCGGCATTGGGCATGCCTGGCTTGGGGAGCCGCAAGTGGAACAAGGCCTCTCGGAGCCGCCGGGCCATGAGCAGCGACCGAAGAACCAGAACCGAGACGGCTTGGAGTGACACTTGGTGGGCAGAAAGGGAGAGGTCTTGTTGAAATGTGATTTGGAGGCATCTGAACCGGAACTTCTTGAAGGACACCCATCTACCACATCCCACAATTCAATATCATGTGGAATTGGTGCAACCTGAAGAGACTCAACGGCGACCCTCATAATAAGGCCCGCCCTGCAGCACGGTCTTCACCGTTCACCGGCCACGGTCGGTCCTGAACGGCGACGCCTCGCGCCGCGACGCCGAGGACGCCTCGGCGGTCCAAAGCGCCTGCTGCAACGCTTCGCCGGACGAGAGGCCTGCCCGGAGAAGACAGGAGCGGGTCGTGGCAGCGGCAGATCCGATCTGCAGTCCATTTGGTTCATGTTCTGTTAAAAGAAGGGACCAGGTAGCCCGGTGCCATGATCCACACCCAGGTGAAAACCCCAATTTTGCTCCTTCATGGTGACCAGCAGGTAAAGCTTTGCCCGCGGAATGAGACATCAATGAGGCTTTGCTTACCAGGACCCACAAGGGGTGGTGAATGGAATCGAAGCCCCTTAAGGGGTCCTGGTAGAGGTTTAGAATTTACTTTCCAAGTGGGGAATGATTGATCACTGCTCCCCCAGAACGACATGATCGGCCCTTACCTGGCTGGATGGTTGTGACATGTTGCAGTCCTGCTACATCCTGCTACGTCCCGTTCAACCCTCAGGGAATTCAGCCACCCAAACGCCGTCAGTGACAAATCAGACGTGCTTGCAGAAATGTTTACATGACTTACCTCTATCCCAGACACTCCATGGGACTGCCGTAGGACTGCCTTCAAAACGGCCAGGGGTGGTGCCACGGGGGTCAATGGCGGGGCATATATGGCAGTCCCATGGGTCGTGTCTACTGGGATATGGTCCTTTGTATGTCTTCCCTTTGTAAGTAAAGTTCTTAGTTGATTCGGTAAGGTCTATTAAATTAATGGTTGTTGGAAGCCTACGGTCTTTGTTTCTTGTTCAGGGACGATCGTCCAGTGAGTCGGCGTCGCCCCGGGACTACCACGCCTGGCATCCGCTCTCCTGCCAGCGCGGCATCAAGGTGCTGCAAGGCGATCGAAGAAGCGCCACCTGGATGAAGGTACCGTGAAAAATGGATACAGTACTGCGGTTATTTTTTTGGAAAGAGGTCACTTTGAAGGTCCTATGTATAGAGTCATGTCATGTCCCATGTTCCACGATAGGACCGAAGTCGGGTTCAGGTACGTACCAGCTGTTTCTCGTTACATGGAGGTGAAAACACCCCATCGATTTCTCCATGCCAGTTGTTGTTTGAGAGTTGCACGCATATATGCAGAATTATATGCAATGCAAATATCAACCATGTCTACTATACATATGATATATGTGAATGTCAAGCATATCTGCTACAGGAAGCAGCTAGCGTAACACGAAAAAGTCTTTATGGTGCGATGCCAAGGAGCCACCGTAATGTGACCTCAACCAGATTGCTGTGCCCTTTAGTTGAAGGGACACCTGGAATCGTGATCCACAACCATAACCATCAAATCGTGCTCAGCATGCTTATCCATCTTTGTGCCGGCGGCTTTTCAGCGACATGGGATAAGGTGCGCCATGGCTGTGGGTCAGAACCAGGGGACCTTAGCTGACCTCATCAACATAAACAAAATGGACTGACTAGGACGGCTATACAGTTCCTTGGTTGATATCACCTATTTCTAAGTGTCCACCAAACAATCTTCTATACCTAAACACTGCCGTGAACATCATAAACATCCCCCCCAGCAGCTCGACCCTCGTTTCATCCGCCAGTTTGCGGGCTTGTTTTACTTGTTTTGGCTCCATCCCAGACACTCCCATGTATATGGTCAATGCCTATCAGTTGGAGGTGGTGCCCGGATCAATTGGCTGTGGGTCAAAACACATATCCCCAAACCAGCATAGGTTGACCTCCTTAATAGTCCTTTCATTTTTTGGTCAACCCAGGTAGCCGGGTTCCGATTTCGTGTCGAGAGCACGCAGCAGCCTTCTCCGAGCCTCGGCACACAGCTGCACAGGCTTCCCTGCGCACGGCCCGGTTCCATGGGTACGACGCCTGCGGCGTCGCAGCGGAGTAGGGGCCGTTTTAGAGAGAAGGGTAGAGAGTCTCTTAGAGTAGAGGGCGTTTTGATGGGACGCAGAAGATTAGTTCGTTTTGATGATCTTTTGGTTTTCCTTATCCATCTGTTTGAGGGGTTTTCCAACATCAATTCACCGATGGAGTCAATAGAAAACACTTGCAAAAGGTGCATGGATGAAACGATGAGGATCCTCAAACTCCCCCGGAAGATCCGACCCTTCTTCAGGTCCAACGTCCGCAGTATACGCACGACGTCTCTCCGCGTCTCTCCGCGGAGAACGTCGACGTGAACGTCGTCGGTGCGTGTGACGCAGCATGAACAGCGGACCCACAGTGGAGTTGGGTGGTTGTTCACAACAAAGGGCTCAAGCAATTTAAACAAAAACACAATTAAGAGTACAATTAAGCTACTAGTAACAAGTGCATCGCTACTAGTAATAAGTGCCTTATATACTAGTAGTAACAAGAAGCCATTAAAAAAAATATCTACAATAGAAATCCCTGCCCAAAAAGTCCCGGAGCATCTCGAGCAGTGCTATCCATGGTGGTGGGGGCCTGTGTCACATCCACCCCTGGATGGGACGAGCCACACCACCCCGAGCGACATGTGACTCCGTATATGATAGCAATTGCATCAACATTTACCTCGAAGAATCGAAGATCAAAGGCAACAAAGAACTGTGAACAGCCTCCACTGCAAGATGCAAGGCTGGTGACTTGTTCATTGGACCTAACAACTAAAAATATCTGATACTTACACCTTAAAAACCCACCATCCGAAGCACCTCAAAAACCTGACTCCGGCGCTTTGGATGCGGCGTGATTCGCCGGTGTCGGCCCTCGGCCCTCCCCACACCTTCATCGCTCCCACGGTGGCGTCGTCGTCGTTCGGGCCGAGGAGACGCTGCGCGCTCCAGGGAGGGGCGTTCGTGGCCTCTGGCCTTGCAGGTGCGAGGACGGAGAGGCGGAAGGCGGGGACCTCGAACAGGTTGGGGCGGGGGTCTGAAACCTGCAAGCACAGGTTGTGCTTGCAGGTTTCGCAAAAAAAGAAAAGAAAAACAACAGGAGAGGCAGCAAAAGTATGAAAAGTATATAACCCGACATAGATGTTGATGGCCAAAGGAAGTTGGCCCTAACAGAGTTCATTCGCCTCGGCCAAGACTATATAGCAATCCAGACACTCCATGGGACTGGTATCTATGCCTACCTGGATCCAAACACCCACCCCAACCGGCGCCTCGAGCCATGAGGACCATCCGGGTGCTCCATCGACCATGCCTAGAGCAGGTGAGATGGCGACAAAGGCACCCTGCTTGCCTGCTCCCACCATTGGTCAAAACATGTCAAAACTACAAGGTCATGAAATTGGACATCAACTTCAAGGCAGGGCTCCGTCGTGTTTTGGCCGTTGGCCACTTCTTCTTATCCTTCTCCCTTCTCTCTCTCCACCTACTCTGGTGGCCAACTCCTTGGAACCTATGGATCCTCCAAAACCATGCGCCCAGCAATCACCTCAGTCCAGCCAGTCCGAGTTCCGATCCCCTCACACCCAGTCCCTGGGCCGTCCTCAAGGCTGCTGGGTGCGAATCCCATGGCATAGGCCTCTTTGTTCGGGAGTGCCATTGGACTGCACGTCCCACCCGGTTTCTGAACAAAAGAAACACACGAAAAAAACAAAGAAGGCTGAAGGTCAGTGCACATGTCTGAAGGGCCAGGAAGCTTTTGTTCAGAAGTCAGTTCAGTCGGATGAATCGCATGAATGATATAGTCAACATGCATGTCTGGGAAACACCCACTTCTGCGCGTGCTTGCATGCATGGATACCATGAACATGATGGACAATCCACACGTCGCTACTGTGGCGCTGTCGAAGGCGGTTGATGTTGGGGACCTGTTGATGAGAAAGAGGAGACCTGTTGATGCGGAAGTCCGAATGCATGATGCATTGGATGAGTGAATCCATGTGCACAATCCAATTGAGCGAAAGATGGGCAAACTCTTCTGCTCTCAGAAGAGCTCTTTAAGAGAAGGGATGCGTTCCAGAAAGACACACCGCAGGATTCAAGTATACAATGTACACGTGGCGGAGACAAACTCAAGAAAGAAAAACATGCCCCAAGAAACATCCAAAAGAAAACCAACGCTCAAAATTTCGAGATATGTAGGCTAAGTGTAATCACACACATATATACTCGTATTGCATTGTAATACGGCTTCTATTTGCGCCGCCCGCCGCACCTGCGCCCAGCGCCTCCTCCAAGGAGTGGGTGTTGTTCGCGCTCGTTTCGCGCTGCTCGGGAGTGGTGTGAGAAAGTCCCAGGGCAGGTCCTGGAGGGCGACGCGGGTCAGGATCATGAATCAGCAATGACCAAGGACGAAAAGAGTCAAACTCCTGGTAAATTATGAACAGTTCGGAGCTGAAAAGGTTGAGATCATGTTGGAAGGTGGAGAAAGTCACCATTTTTAGCCAAGCTACGTTGCAAAGCTTGCTAGAAATTCAATACAGGCATGTTGAATGTCCTTTAGATTTTAGATCTGGAGACATGCTCTTGAAGTCCACGTATTGTCTTTTGAGTGTGAACAATTTGGTCATTCAGGGACTGCAAAGACTTGCCTCAATTCATTTCTTCTGTCCAGGGTGGTCTCTGGTTGTTATATCAAGAATACCAGTACACAACTGTTTCTTCCAAAATCTATCAAGATCTATCAAGTATACAAATCCATACAAATCCACAGGAAACAAACATGTTGACATGTTCCTTTGAAACTTCATCACACTAAGATCCACACTGCAAGCGAGAAAACGTCAAAACCAACCGGAGTCGTTATTCGTCCTCGGCTCCCCAGCGCTGCTTCAAAACGCTCCACGCGCCCAGCGCCATCACCGCCAAGCGCTGCTTCTCGGACGCCAGCGCCGCCTCGAAACGGATGGACGTCGAAACGGTGAGACGAACGGCAGGGTGGTCTGGCGCAGTCGTCCCAGTGCGAGGAAGGCAAAAAAAGGCTCAGGGCCGTAGGGTGACCCATCGGTCAAAGCAACGGCCAGTCGAAATCGAAACAGTTCCACCGACCTGTTTGATCCGACCTAGCTTCACTTCGCCACAGCTTGAAGGATCGAACTTCTTGTTTTTGTTTGAGGGTTTCAACGGGTTCTCAACTCTTGAACCTTGGAGCGAATGACAATTGAAGCTGTCGATTTCAACTTGCAGTTCAACCCTAAAGTTGAAGCCATGCCAAGTTGTTAGCTCATCAATTAGAACGTCTTTCTCTTTGCCATGTCGCGCGACACTGCGACATGGCTCCGACGATCCTCACCTCTTCCTGGGCGAGCCGGTCTTGCAAGGCTCTGGAGGCCTCCGCCTTACTCTTGCTCCGCACGGAGGAGAGGACTTCCAGTGCCGCCAGCGTCAACGGATCCTGCAGAGCTCCGATCCGATCCACACGAAGATGCCCAGCGGATTGGAGGGAAATGCCATGCGGCGCGCCGCAGTGGACCCGAAACAGATCGGGAAGAGTGATAAACAGGCCGACACATGGTGCACGTGCCCACCAAAGACTGTGGAGCCAGTACTGAAAAAAAACACAGGTTGACCATGGTTGACCATGGTTAGCCCTTTGTCATTTACTAGTTGAGTGTTGGGTATACGGAAAACCGGTATAGGCCCATTAGCAGGGCCCAGTGGATGATGATGGTTCAGTTGCAGGTCTTTCTCAAACACAAACACAGTGATCATCTTTTACCGTTACTGTTACCAGGTGAACCTGGGCTACGCCCTATAGTTACTAGTTGAGTAGGGTATGCTATGCCCCATCCCCGCAAAAGATGGTCAAAGGTGATCCAGTCCTGAGAAGATCCGACATATACCAGGACCCTCCAGGCTAGGCGTGTCTATAACCCCTTAGCTGTGATGAAGGGGTGTCCATGTCTACCACCCAACTCCTGGGGGTCCCTCCAGCTACGACGAGATCTGGCTCCGAGGTGGGAGGGATTGAAGAACTGCTAGAGTCGTTTTCAGCAGCCGTGGACCTCGTGAGTCCATTCACAGGCATGGGAGGATCTGATGTTAGGATTTCAGAAGGGTTCCTACAGAGGTTAAGTGACCTGAACGTTCGGACCCGTAACCACCTTGTACCGAACTAGGAAAGTCGAACGGGTCCGTGCCCCACCTCTGGTTTAGGCGCCCAACCAGTCGATGCACTCAGCGACGGCCCAGGCGGTCGCCTGTCTCGACCCGACTGGAGGAGCCTCGCGACTGCTTTGCAGGTCCATGGTGCGGCACTGCAGCAGCACGTTCTGCCAAAGGTCCAAGGATTGAGGCACCGAGCTGAGACACCTCACAACGAAGGACTTGGCAGTTGAAGGAATTCAACCACAAATCTTCGCAGCATAGAATTAAGTTGGGCTTTGTGGTGCTAGGATCGAAGAGACATGTGATGTGGAACATAAAAATCTAATATGTATATAATATATATAATATCAAACTTATTTTTATATCATATCAAAGATTTGGCTAATACTATATAATCCTTCAACACGGTTCCATGGCTTAGGGTAAAGCCCTTTAAAATGAGAAAGGCTGTTGGCAAGGTGCTGTTGATTGAACTTGTTCCATGGAGGAAACCTAGATGTGAGGCACGGTCAAAACTCCTGATTCTTCTTCAACTAAAAAATTGAAGTCATCGGTTTTGAGTTGGACCTTATCGTTTTACAGTTTTTTTTTGAGTTTGTCGCATACTTATGATCATATACAGTGCTGGGGTTATCGGTTTTGAGGTGGACCTTATCGTTTTGCAGGGTTGTGAGCACAAACCTACCCCTCTTTACTAAAGCGGTCTTTGCATGTTTTGACCGTGGCTCATGTGGAAGCCTTAGACCCTCTAGGTTTTAAAGACACGAACGACACAAGGGTATGAAGATGTATGAAGTGTACACAGCAGTATGAAGCACGTGAAGCACCTGCGGGCCATAGATGATACAGTATATATGTCCATTGCATCATATTATACCCCAAAGCAACTTGAAAAGTCTATTGGTCGGTGAGTTTTGCAGGGCCTCAGCATGCATAAGGAAATGGTCTCAATATACTTCAATCATCTATGTCCTTTCGGAAGCCAGGCAATAGTTGGAGCTTGAGCCTCTTGAAGCAACTATAATGATGTCCTTTCGCAACGTCTTCTCTTCCTTCACTTCTTCCAGGAAATCTAACCTAGATCTAACAAGTCTAGCTTGGTGACTCCTTTGAATCAACACAGCTATCACATGGATAGCCGGGTCAACACCCACCCCGCTGCCGCATACTATGCGCCGCTTCCGCGGCCGGTCCACCTGGCCACCGCAGCGCGCGCCCGTGCCAGCCCTGAGAAGAGAACCAACGCGCGGTTTCCCGCGGTTTTCTGGGTGGGGTGAGTGGGGGTCGGGTGACTGAAATAGCTTGGAGTTGCTGAGTTGCTACCCATTTCCATGTTGGTTCCATTTCCACCGGTTCCGGGTGTTCACACTCGGCAGCCTGGCCGAGTTCACGAAAAATCACCCAGTACCTGGGGGAATCACCCAGTGTTCACTCAGTGAAGGGAAAAGAAGAACATCCTGAAGCAAAATCAAAATGGTCCAACTCGGGAAAGAATTAGACACATGTATTCTTTCCCCTCCCCCAATTTCCAAGGGGAGCTACCTCATGTTGAAGGAACAAATCGAAAGATTACCTGCAAACCGGACAAACCAGGGGTGAGCTTCACATCTTTTGACTTCTGGTGAGAAGTAGAGAGTAAAGCCACCAACCAGGCCCCTGGATTCGTAGCAACCCTCTCAGACCTTTCACATACATCTACCTTCTACCTCCTACCTCTGCCTCAAAACCTCAAAGCATCCCACCTAAACCACGATCTGGGAACCTGGAAAAGATGTGAAACGCAGCCAGGGATCTTGATTAACCACCTCCCGCAGACCTGAAGCCACCTGAAGCCAGCTTGTTGATGTCTTCTTTTATCGCTCATCCGTCTGAGTCACCTCAGTTTCCCTCCGCCTGTGTCCTCTCTCCAGGTGCTTCCGTGCCCCAAGAACTGGTGCACCGGCCTGGACGTCATTAGGTCGAGCTGTCCCAGGCGCCGGGTCGATGCACCCCGCCCAAAGAGCGACTGGCATCGAGCTTGATCGCCCCCCAGCTAGCCCCCCCAGCTAGCGAGGAGGTGAAGGATGAGGTGTCCTGGTATAGAGCATCCCAACTCCTCCGGTGGTATAGACCAGTTTCGGTCGACGAGTTGAGGATCTCGTGACAGAATCGTCGCTCGATATCCCGGCGGACGGCCGGACAAACCACCCCAGACAGGCCGTTTTGAAGGCAGTCCGTCCCAGCAGTCCTATGGGTCGTGTGTTATTTGGTTTTAAGTTGCAGGAAAGGAGACATCAAAAGAAAGGCCTTGATGAAATGGGACTGGTGGTCCAGGATTTTGTCCAGTGACAGGGGCCATGTATCTACCGACATGTGATAATTGATCGCAGCCCGCCAGGGTCCTCCGCTCTCTCGTACCGGAAAAACCATGTGTTGGCCATATAGTTACAAATAAAAAACACCTCAACTGCTGGCCCATCTCAGTGGCTTGTGCCGAGTTCTCTGAATCTTCCAGTCTTTAAGTCTGGTTTTGCTCCCCAAGGGGATCGCAAACCACCCGGTTCGCTCGCCTAAGCAAGGCGGCCCGTAAGGCATCGCCAGGCGGTCGCGAGGCTGCCCAGTGGCAGAGTGCTGAAGCACAGGCTGCACCTGGTTTCTGCGACGTGAGCAGGTGCAGGTGAAGAGGAAGCGACAGCTTAGGAGACCAAGTTGTTCAGAAACGGACCCGGCGACGGTGCAAGAGTGGCCAGAACACTGCTAAGGGCCAGGAAGGAAGCGAGCAGTAGCAGGGCTCCAAACTTGGCACTCAACTGATCAGTGTTTCACATGTAGGGCAAGGTCCTCAACTACGAGGGATTTCCTCTGTCCGCACGTGATTCAATCACACCTGGTGGAGACCTTCATTGCCCAAGCAAGGCTCACAGAGAACCATATAGGAAAAACATCACAAACTCTCATATCCCAAGCACTTCATAGGACTGGCCTAAATACCAATCAGTTGGGGTGGTTGATTTCAGGGGGGTCAATGTATGTGCCAGTCCCAGGAGTGTCTGGGGTGTTCATTCGATCTGTCTCTCACATGGTCAAACGACTTACATCACCCACACAGAAAACCTCCCCGACCGGTTCCAATCCCCTAACTCAAACACACTCCATGGATTAAGACTATCTGCCAGTCCCATTGACCGGGTCAATCAAACACCAGATGTCCACCATATGTCCTAATGTTTTCTATGCAACCGTTCTATGCAACATGGTCTGGGAATGGGTTGAAATGACCTCTCTCTCGCCCTCTTCACTCCTTCACTCTCAGAACAAACACGATTCTGATCACTGGGGGCGGTACAAGTGATTTCGTGCCACCCGGGTTCTTTCAAGGGCGCTTCGAGGGCCTTCGAGGCACGGCAATTCGGCGAAGATGTCAGATCAAATCAAATCTGCCATAGATGTTCAATATACCTTTGCAGCCGATACCCGAAGATTTCCTAGGGTTCCCCAAAATACCCGGGGTTTTCACTGGAAACCCGGGTCTTTGCGTTGTCCATCGTTCTTTGGATTTGAGCACATGCATACTGATGCGGCAATGTCTTGTTTGAGTATCGAGACTACACTTCAGTTCAGGAGCTTGGAATGTTGGAGACCTTGAGCGGATTTCTGCAACTTGGGCCACCATGAGAGCTTTCTCACACCGTGAGCATCCGGAAGCAAAAGGCCGAGCTACAGACATGGACCCAAATAAATCTGGCTTTGGGTCGAATTGGCCAAAGCGAAATCCTTTGGCTTGTTCACGCTAAATCGAATCATAGCATGCTGACTGAGAGATGCCGGTCCTGACCCTTTCTCTTCTTTCGCGCTCGCTTGGTTTTCCAACCGAAGAAACAAAACACCGCTTGGTCGGTCGAACCGGTCGGCACGAACGAAAGAAACACCGTCCAACCAACCAACCAACCGATTGGTCGGCTCCGTGCTCCACCTGCAAGGCCTTGTGCAGCATCTGATTGCCCAAGTGCCCCTGCGTCGCCAACTCTTGCAGCACCTCGATGACCGAAAGCGGCCACGCGGCCATCGCACCGGATGGACCGGAGTTGGCCCCAAAAAGGCAGCAATTCGGTGCTCAAATCCTGGAGATAGTCATTCTCCCAAAAGAAAAGTCGAGTGTTTCTTTTTCCGTTTTTTTCAGTGGTTTCATCGTGCGTTCATCGTTATGGCCACGTGACTCGCGATCCACTGTTCCACTTGGATTCCATTTGGAAACATTGCAAAGTACGACATTCTACGACTGGATTTGTGGCTTGTGGGTTATAGCGCGACGTGTGTTTGATGCGGGATGTTCATCATTTTTTGCGTGAGTTGCGGGATGTTCGTTGGTATAGTTTGTTTGATAAGCACCCGCTAAATCGAGATTTCTCTAAATCGTTCTCAACGTTTTAGGTACCTTCAGAGATTTGGAAAGCTGCAGGGCGTTGAGAACAAGACAAATGGGCAGAGTCCACGGAACTGGTACCAGAATGAATCTCATTCATATGTTTCTTTTCTTCCGCCAAAACATTCTCAAAAAGGTGGAGACTGAGAGAAACTGGACCCCCAGTTTCAAATCTATAGCATGTTGGTAGAGGGATGTGCCAGGGCAAACAGGACCGTGTTGTCAAATGTTGTCAAGTTTACAAGGTCCTCAGACTTGTGAAAGGATCACCGGCCTGATCATAGCAATCAATGTGTGTTCAAGCTGGTGCTGGATTTTATGTGGAGAGGCCGGCCTCCATACTGGCCAGTGACAGTGCGAGTCGCATGAACGATCTCAATCTACAAGTACCACAGGCTTGCTGGTGCATTTGACCGAACCATAGCTCAAACAGTACTAGTGATTGTTTGGAAAACGCATCCCTTTCACAGCTCAAAGTGAAATGCATCACCTTCGCGGCATCCGCTTCCGCCGCCGGATTGCTAGACTTTTCCAAAACACCTGGCGTTCAAGTCGGGGCAGGGTTGACTTTTGAGCAGCTTGGGTGTGTGTGTATATTAGAATGGAGACCCCTGTTTGACATTGTTGAAGGAACATAGACCAGAACCCAATTCGTGGGAAGTGTACCCTAGTAAAATACAAATCCACATTGTTCGCATCAAATGACTAAAGTTTGGTCTGTTAAATGTCATCTTTCACCCGTCTATGATGGAACAATTTCATCATTGACCTCTGAATTAAAAAAACAACAACACACACACACACCAGTTCCTCCTGTCAATCAGGAGGTATTCGAGCCTATTTCACCCGATCAAACTTCACGGCTCCTTTCACCCTGAGCGGCGGTATTTATTTGTTGCTAAACTCAAGTACACTATCAAACAAAGCATGCCGTAGACTACTTTAGTCAACACCAAATAGAACTGGTTGCTGGACCTATAATAGTCATCTGTTCAAGTGGGGTGTCACCTTTGTCCCCCCCCCCAAAAGGGTTGGCCAGGGCGGCCAGGTGATGATCTTCGGCCATTAAAACCAGTCGTCCAGTGCGGACTCACTTTCTCCGGGTCATAGCAGGCCTTGCCACCATTCAGCGGGTTGCACCAGGACTAGCTTCGCCAAGGGCCATTGGCTCACCAGGCATGTCACAGGAGGCAAGTCCTTCACATGCTGCAACAGTCCGTGATGGGACTGGTGCCAACCAACTCCAATAGCTACCGGAAGCCCATGCTGTCAGGCATTGGCAAAGAAGTATCAGTTGAGAGTTGAGACATCATTTGGATGATAAATTCAGGACTTCAGCGAGGGCGAACCGAGATGGTTGATGTACATACGACTATAGTCATCTGAGAGGCTTTTCCATGGTCATGATCAAACAAAAAGCTATGGAAAGACTGCCGCTACGAGTACCATGAATATGCTTGTGTTTGGCGCTGATTGCTTTTCTTATCCCTTGCTGGTCGCGGTAAACTCCCCAAAAGATGTGTGTGTTATTAGTTCAGAGCGGCCCTAGAAGCATGAGCCAGTTTTTGGAAGCCCCCTCCTGCCTCCTCCTTCACACGCGGCACATCGGGAGGAAAGACCCAGCTGCTCATGACTGGCGGCTGGTGGTGAACTGAAAGTGCCAGTGAAATGAAAGAGCCCTATGAAATAGGTGATATTTAATATGGAGAACCCCTGGTAGACGATGGGTAAACGTGTGGACACAGAAAGCTACACACCCAAGCTGCTATCTCCCTCAAATCAGAGACCCCAACATCCCTGAAACACTGAAATCCAACTGAAGATCCATCTCCATCTCGCCCTTTCTTGCACGTATACGAATGGAAAGTGCGTTCGCAAACCATTTCAGCGAAATTCTCTCAGGTTGATCTCAAAGCCCTGGGAGTAAAAGACTGATGTTCTTTGCAAGTGACCCGATTTTTTGTCATTTCCTTCACTTCGGTGTGCAAACATCGAACTGGATTTCGAGTCGGGTAGAGTGTTTTATGTTTTAAAAAAAAGTGGATGATGCTTCTGCAGGCTTTTCTCTAAAAGGGTAATAATCTCTCGGGCTACTGCAGGTCATGGGCACAGGCCGCACAGGCTGCCCAACCGCTGAAAACCCAGGTGAGATGTGGTTGCATCGACACGATTAAGCTTGTCAGTAGAACACCTGCTCAAAACAAACGATTAAATAAAACCTGGACCATCCAATGGGTGTTCAATCGCGATCCCTAAGTAGTGCCCATCAGACCCATGTTGAACCGTGGCTTTGGGCATGTTTGCCATCAGCCAACCACCGCAGGACCAACTCGTGATGGAAAGAATACTCCTACCAGGACCCTGTCGGGGTGTCCTGGCTGGATTAGTAGTCCACCTGGCTTCCACTGGGCACCCCGACAGGAGGGTCCCAACAAAAACACAATACCTTCAAAGGGGTCACCATGGAAGGCCCTACACCTTTTGCAGGGACCTCCAAACAGGACACCGGGTATAGCGATGCCAGCCCCGCGACATGTCCGGTCCCGCCTGGCTCGACACCGAGCTGACCGAGCTCCAGCTGCACACGGCCCGTACTGTGCGTCGAGAGGTGAATCTCAACGGTCAGTGGAGCGCGCCAATACTTTCGCAAGACCTCCCAATGACGTGAGCGATCGTATGGAGGACAGGTCAGGTTAGCGGCGGAACTGGTTGGGACGGTGAAGGAGGCGAGGGAGATGTCAATGGTTGTTGGGAGGTGGTCAGCGTGGTCAGCGTGGTTTAGATGAGTCAGGCACGCATGTCCGGCGACTGGGTGAGACGTGAAGCAGTTGAACATGTTGTTTTACAGGAACGATGGAAGGACCGTCAGTTGCGAAGCGCCAGCTTTTGACTGGGGCACCAGGGTATAAGGTCTGAAAAGGATCCTCTTTTTATTAAAACGAGACGTGAAACCGTGGTGAACTGGGATTAGCAAGAGACACCGACCAGGTGTGACTCCAGTTGAGTGAGTGGATGGTGTGACTCCAGAACACCCCGACTTACGCCATGGATCGCACCCTGTCCTCCATGGAACTCATTGTAACTAAAGGAACTCCTGTGGACTCAGGTTACCTTCAGAATCCAGGTTCGACGTCCTTTTTCAGTGCAAACTCCGTAACGGTCCAGGTGCCCAGGTACATGATGTTCATCTCATTTGTGATGGCCCTGGGCTCCTTCCTACCTTTTGATTCGTCTTCAAGTGGTTTTAACCTCTGCTCTGATCGGCTCATGAGGCAACCCAAGTGAAGATTAACAGTGTATCAACTATATATAGTCAATTCTCATCCCATTCTCCGCCCAACATGCACACACATCCACTTTCAAGAGAAACCCACGAACGCACCCACTCCCAGAAGGCTTCTACCAGGCTACCCTCACTCCCACTCCTCTCCCAACCTTCGCCAGCGCGATGTCTCCGCCGCTCGCGCTGAGGTCTCCGCTGCTCTCGCTCTGACATCCGAGAACATGGCGTGCTCGCTCGGCCAAGCGTTGCTGGGCACCCGTGACGAAGTCCTCGACCTGCTGACGTCCATCGTCCGTCCGAAAGGGAACGCGGTTTCGGACGAAGAAACGCGGACGACGTCCGTGTTGCGCGGCGGCCAGAGAAGCGGTTTGGTTTCTGCGAGGCAAAAGAGAAAGAGGGAGTGACCAGCGTTGTTCTTTCCACTTCACTGGATAGTTTTCGGACCAAAGCCCATGGCAGGAGGGTGGGGGGTGGAAATAAGGGGGACCCGATTTTGGGAGCCACGGCCGCCAACGAACATCTTCCCAGTAAGTAAACCTGGCGGCAAAGCGCTTGTTCTGCAACATGTGAGGAATTAAACCTTACAGGATTTGATACGAATTGAGCTGCGAGATTCCAGAACTTCAACATAGTTCAACTGCGCAGTTGACTGTGTTGCCGATGATTCATGGTGGACTATACCGTTCGGTCTTCCAACTAAGCAATTGACGAATGACAAGCATTTCCTCCATTGATTTATGTTTCATTATATATATATATATATCATGTTCTATAGTAGCTACTTAAGCTACTAGTAACACGTGCATCGCTACTAGTAGCAAAGGGCATCGCTACTAGTAAGCTACTGAAGTCAGCGTCCTTGTATTCGATCATATTCAATTCATTTCCTTCACATGTTGTATTCGCTCCGTCCACTCGTGCCTCGCCCGCATAGCCAAAGCCGATTCCCCGCGCTTCTTTGCGCGGTGCAGACGCCGCGGACGCCGCGGACGCCGCGGCGGGAGCGGTTCTGCGCGAGCCTGGAGCGCTTGGAGACGCGACTTCGGTCACCCATCTGTCTATGGACACCCATATCTATCTAAGCAATCTCGGGTGCCAGCGCCATTGACACCACTGTACTTGTGAAACCAAGACTGAAGGAAGAAAACCAGCTGGCACCTGGAAGAAACGAGATCTTGGTGAAATCTTAAGGTTCTCCAGATTGAAAGGACGTTTACTTTCCAAATCATCAAAGTCAATGTGCTGGACACAAGTAGTATAGAATGGCTATAGGGAAGTACAAGTAATTAGGTGCAGCTTGGGGCGACATATAGATGAAACAAAAGGCTTTAGAGGCATCTCTATAGGTTTTAGTCAACTTGATGTTCCTCTCTTCCATTTGCTACTTTGGTTCAAAAGCATACGACCCACTCTTTAGGCGCGTGCACCAAAGATGTGTTTGGGACTCTCTGATGAATCGGGACATCAATGCTCCACCATGTCAATGCTCTCTTCGAGATTGGCGGACAACATGTGCACCCAAACGCGACCCTGGACCATATTGGGGTCGAACCCTCATATGGAGGGGTCTGAGGTCTCAAATAGGTTTTCAGGTGACAAAGTGGCACCTGGAATGATAAGGGAACATCCCGAAATTATTCTCAACCCTTGACTTGCTTCTGCGGGTTATAGAGTAATTCGAGCGTTTAGAGCCCGGGAAAAAAAAAACACAAAAACTTATTTGATCTAAATTGTCCATTGCACAGCCGTTGGTTGCCTTCGGCTCCTTTTGAGATTCTTGTTTTGCCTCTTCGGAGATTTGCTCAAATTACTGCTAGGGGATATGATGGAATCATGCGAAGCTTTGGCGCCCTCACCCATTAGTTACTACTGTTCCTATACTCACTATAGGCCCAACCTCGCCACCAACTCGGCTTTTCCACCGGTCCAACCAGGTCGTCTCGGACCGGTACGTCCGACGTGTGAGACGATCAGGAGAGGTCATGCTATATGCCTGGACCTGACGTCATGATGTCAACTGGAACATGACGGACTGAGTAAAGCAGGAAGGACTGCGAATTCACCTGCACCCGGTACCTACGAGGCAGGTCGACTCGCACGGATGCCCCGAAACAAACCATGGCTGCACCGAAGCATCTGCAATCCCCTCTTCTGTCCAAAGCTGTTGGTCTTCCATGTTCTTCCTTTAGTTCCGTTCCGTCGCGCACCTGGTTCCGTAAGGCCTTTTGTCGTTTCGCCCCTTACTCGGTTCGCGTCCGGTTTCGCACCCGAAGGGCGAAGGAATCCGTGGTCCGGAGACCAACGTTGCTCGGCGTACGACGCGCACCTGCGCCGCTCCGCTCCATCTGCTTTGCCAAGGGCTCCAAGGGAATTTGTGAGGCGACGAACTCCAAGCGATGGAAGGCGCGATTGTAGAACCAGCCGACCTCCGAGCGGGCTGTTGTCGTTTTTTGCAAAGGGAAAAGCCCCCCCAAAAGCGAGGGAAAGTATTGTCTAGCCGCGTGCCCAAGTACGATTGGGAGGGTCGTTTGGGGGATGATATCCAGCTGAACGCTGGTGGTGGGAAAACCATTTTCGGGGGCATATCGAAGGAACCATGGTTTCAAGGTATGGAACTAGTGGTAGCAACTTGGTACCTGAAGAGATTATATAGATGGGAGTTGGGGTGGATTGTTTTTGGGGCAGTTTTGGCTGGTGGCCGGGTTGGCACGATTGGATCTAGACGTTTCTTGAACCTGAATAGCTTGTGTTGAACTATCAACCACCCAATAAGTTCCTGTCCTGTCTTATCAGTCCTATCCTGCAAAACAAGGGTCTTATCAATGCTAGGGTGACAATTTTAGACATGAGGGTCTTCCAACAATGAACATTGGCAAACTGAACGAGCTCGGAGAGATTTGATGAGGATGATGAGCGACCTTCTGCATCAGCTTTGCCCCAACATAATAGCTATGTTGGACATCTCATCCATGGTCATGTACATGCTGGGAACCTATTAATGAAATTCCAAGTAACCAAGTCTCATCACTGAGCTGCAAATCCCCATTACTTGGATTTGCTTACTGGAAGTGGAATGTACAAATCTTCCTCAGAAGGATGTGTGTTCTCTTAATATAGAAAGAAACATGATCAACGACACACAAAAAAAACATTCTGTCATATGATGTCCAGCTCCTCAACCCTCGGAAACCCCATCTTCTCTGGCGCAACTGTCCGCACAACGGTCTGCACCAGTTCCGTGGAACATGTCCTCCCCATCCGTCAAGTGGCGTGCACTTCTGGCGCGCCGAGGCCATGGATCCACTGCTGCGCAAAGTTCCCAAGCTCCCCCTTCAGCCAGTGGAGAGGGCGTGAGGCCGTGGGAGTTAGTGGGGACGAAGAATTCAAAATTCAAAACAAATAAATGAGAAGTGTATAGTCAGCTGTAGCGGTTTTGGTCCGATATTTCTGGACCAAAAGGGGTCGGAGAAGCAGCTTCAGATCCTGGGAGTAAACCGAAGAGAGATGAAGAGATGAAAAACACAAAATCAGGACATGTTGGGTGATTTCACATGGAACGTGTAATTCTTGTATCATATGATTATAGTAAATTGAATAATACACTGTACTGATCTATACGGTGTTCATCATCGATTCAGTCTTATCTCTCATCTGAGTGCCATGCTGTGCAATTCAATGGCTTGATTTCACTCGAACTCGCGGAACTCGCGCACCTGCAGTTGTCGGCTTTCTAACTCGGGGTGCTCAGCCAGCTTCTCCAAGAACTGCTCAGTACTCAGCTGCTTGGTGCCGCTTAGCAGGGCTGCCAAGTGCTGATGAAAGGCCTTCCATCCACAAATCCTGCTTGCCAGGCTTCCAAGCTGGTGAGCTGGTGATCTGTATAAGACAAGACCCGCATTTGTGTCTGAAGCATGGATCACACGTGACACTGCAAAGCGATTGCTTTTACTGACAAGTACTCCCTATGTTCACCCGATTGGCCAAACAGGTCTTTCGATCTTGCTTCCCCACCACCACCGCGGTAGTTCCTGCAAAGCTCATGGCACAGCAAATATGCCTTGAGCTCTCTCACCGGCCCAAGACTCTCAGCCACTGAACCTGAACCGGCGCGAGACGAACCGGCTGAACCGTGGTCCACCGGCCTAATCCGGCCCAACCGTTTTGGATCGAAGACCCTGTATAATCTCGTATTGAAAAAGATTCAATTGATAGAGCATCTTTCGAACCAACATAGTTTGAGGGAAATTCATGTGTTTTTGCATGTGTGCTGCGAACGCTGCCAACGAAAATCTGTAGTAGACGAGGTTCAACACTAAACCTGGGCCTGAACACGTGGCGTTTGTTGCGGGCTGACGTTGGAGGCTCGAAATCACCAAACATGGATCCAAGCTGACAAAAAGGGTCCTTCCGCAACTCTTCAAGAAGTAAACCAAATATACCAAATGAACAACTTGGAAAGGACTCTGATTTAATGATTCCCGACATGGCTGACTTGGTTGCGCAGGAGAGCAAACGAAAACCTCATCGCGCGTTCAAAACCAAACGAAACACAACAAAATCAAAACAAAACAAATCAGAGAGTTTTCCTGGGATTCTGATGGTTTTCTCGTCTTTGGAACTGCCTCGTGTCGTCTGAAGCTGCTCACTGAGACTTTTCCGGTCGAGACCCTCTTCAACCAGCATCTGCCAGACTTCACCTCGGTCGTCCGAAGACGACGAGCGAAGGGCGCCCGAAGACGAGCGCCACCCGGTGTGTCAGGGTTTGTGCAAGCGAAAGGAGTGAAGGAAGTGTTTAAAGCAAAGACACATTTAAATTTAAACCCCATTGCAGTGCAAAAATACTTGGATGCCGATCTGGTATAAAGGTCTCTGGAGTTCCAAGAAATGCGGTTGATACCCCATTCCGACCATTGAGGTGTCACTGGTGCCCGCTTAGGGCACCACGCGTCACGCATGCGCGTTTTCCGGTGGAAGCACTTTGCCCGGCCATGGTATGGACGAAGAAAACGTCGTTTCCAAGTCACCTTCGTCATGAAGGCGAGCAGAGATTTCCTCAGTCCAGGTGTGGGCAGTGCAGGAGCTGGGAAAGTTCGCGATTCTTTTTTTCCCTCCCCGAAGGCTCTTTTCTTTTGTGGGAAAGACTAACAAACTGGGCGAAGCCACGGCAAGAAAAATTTTGGTCTCATCAGTATCTCATCTCCCTCCCATGAAGAAATGCCTTTGTCTGATCCTGTGACTGAAAACCATGGTTTCACCAAAAGCATAAGCCCACACGCGCCGGGGGGCATGTTACCTGGGCCAAGAGCCAAAAACTGTTGCCAGTTCATCTATAGATATATACCTTGGAAACTAGTTTTTATCTAGTACATCTCTATATGGACTGCTTATACTGCCCAACTCTGCACACCTGCTCTCCGCGCATTTTTTGTTCCATCACCAGCTACTTTCTTTTCCCTCCTTGTCAATGTAGTGATGCACAATCCCTTCCGAGGATAGTTTCAACCCCTTCCGCTTGCTTGCTCAACCGCCGGAACATCCTCCAGATTCACAGGTGTGATTCCTTCCAGCTGTTGGAAGCAAGTGGCCACATTGGCAAACTTTGGAGGAGCTGTCCTGTTCCCATACTTCCCTTGCAGAAAGTCTGATATGTGTGTTCCTGCATTTTTTTGCGTTGATCAAGCAAACACCAACAGAACGCAAGAGGGGATCATGTCCATTCTAGGGTGACGGAACGTGGGGATGGGTGGAGTGGAGCGGATTCGACAGGCCTGGTTGTTGCTAGGATGTGAGGGTCTAGTGGTAGGTCTGATTCGAGGTGCTTATAGACAAGTAAAGTACGATCTTTTAAAGTACGGTACCTTCATATGAATGAAATGAAAACGAACAAGTTTAGCGAGTACTTTGGTTCACAGAGAGATATAATATACTATATCGACTGGCAACAACTAATATTGGGTATAATAGTATGGGTACTGGACTGGACTAGAAGTTGGTACTTAATTGATCTTAATTGGGTATTGTATCACATTACCAGTAACAGTGGGTTTTTTTCCGCTTTGCATCTTAACGAAGTGAAGTAGAGTGGTATTCACTTCCAGACAGTTGGTCAGTGTTCACGCACCAACAGCCTAATGGGAACTAATTACAAATTGGAACACGAACGAGGCAATGCAAGGTCGGCAAGCAAACGGACCAAATCTTCCATGAGAAGACAATGCTCAAATGCACGAAGTGAACTTCATTGCTGCTGGTCCAAAATGCAACGCACAATCTGATCGAACGACAAATTCAAAGACTCGGGGTGTTCTGGCACGGGCAAACCAGAAACACGCCAATGCAGGTTGAAATGGCGGGAAGGCGGTGAAGCCTGTTTGAGGTAGGCATCAAGAGCTAAAGCTGAATCGAAGCCAGAAGCAAGTTTCGGTCTCCCCTTCAGGGCAGGAAACCAGCCTCTGATGCCAATCCAGTTAAGCTCATCTGTGCGATTAATCTGTTCCCGGTCATGGCCAAAAGGATACACGCCTTGGGCGTGTAGCCACTTGAGACAGAGAATGACAATTTTGACTGTGCCGCCAAGGTCTGAGGACCCTTAGCGTCAGCTTCTTTGGAAACGTCTTGTAATCTAAAATCAGAGACCCCCTTCCAAGAACGAGCTTTTCCGGGGGCCATGTTGACTGGAGCAATTGATTTTGTTGTGACTGAAAAATCTAGGTACAAGTGTGCAAAGGTAATACGAGTAGAGCAAGGACAGTTCAGCCCACACCAATGCAACTGCTTTGCCCAAAGTAAACGGAAACAGAAGAGTGGGTGGTAAGGGCACCTTTTGCACAGATCAAGATCAATGTCAATATTGACGCTTTTTCAACGAGGACATGGGGCCCACTT
Organism: Durusdinium trenchii; assembly: GCA_963970005.1. Lineage (NCBI taxonomy): Eukaryota > Dinophyceae > Suessiales > Symbiodiniaceae > Durusdinium > Durusdinium trenchii. The sequence continues at coordinate 974,045 of CAXAMN010022707.1, read as the reverse complement.
GAGTTGGGCTGTGGCGAGGACATCCGCCGACTGTATACGACCACGCGATTGGTTGTCAAGTTTGTTTTGCATTTATCGAGTCCACCCAAACAGCAGCGACGAATTGGTAGATGGAATCAATTTGTTGTTGGGACTGCTGCATCCTATCTAAGATCTGGGTGTGTTATTCCAACAGGGTTTTGTTATCTTGTAGAAAAACGTTTTGGCATGGAAATCGGCTTGCGAGTTGGCAAATGATTGAAACCGCAAGGTAGCATCCAAGATTTGGGACCATTGTTCACGTGCTTGACATCTCAAAAATACTGATCATATTTTACCGACTGTTACTGTACTGGTAATGGGCTACACCCTATATATATATATATATGTACATCTCTCTCTCTCCCTGCTCCTCTCCTTCCCCCTGCTTCTCCAAGCATCTGCTTCTGCTAGCCCAGAAGGCCAGCGCTGCAGTAGGACACCATCTGCCATCAAACGCCGCAAGCCATGCGCCAACCATGGTTCCAGCTCCAACAAGAAGCCAAACCTTGGCTCCTTCCCAGCTTCCAAAGCCGGAGAAAGCTCGGATGGAAAATCCGAGAGGTTCGAGGAGATATGATATGGGGCCCAGTTCTGAGTCCAGGGGCAAAAGAAGGCACCACCCCATGGACTCTCCGAGATATGGATGCGGACGGTTTTTGGCCCATGTCCGTGGGAGAAGGAGCGGTATGTGTTGGGGGATACAAGCAAACTGAATTCTGCGATCTCAGTAAAGGACAGTATATAGGTGGTAGACCCACTAAACTGGATTCCCACCACTCTTGCCTCACTTGGAGAAAGTAGAAATTCTTCCCCAGAAGGAGGATTCACCCACTAGTGAAAGTAAAAAACCACTAGACCCAAGCAAAACCAGGCCAAAATGTCTTGCCCCCTGTGCCATCGATTCACGCCTTTACATTGGTTTCAAGGTGAAAGTCTCACTTGGCACATTCAGATGCATCAGACTTGGCACATTCAGCTCGGACCAAGCAATCAGCAGAACAGAGCTGGAACAAAAGACACAACATTGGGCAAAAAAAGCAGTGAAATCACATGACTTATTCACAACTCTTCGTTTTTGTTTTGGATGTTTTGGTTGGACCATGTTGTTCTTTAACACTCTGTTGCTTTTCTGGATGTTTTTCTGTTGGACCATGTTGGACCTTAAAGGCCCCTCTGTCAAGGACGCCAGGTCACCAAGCAGAAGCCAAGGCGTAGCTGCGCAAGGGTTGCACGATCGAGAGAGTGAAACTCGGACAAGCACCTCAGTGACTCGGTGACTCGTACAGGGAAAAAAAACGAGCACAGCATCACATCATGTCTTTCTGCCATTTCGTAGCCTTTTTGCCTTCCTGACATTGGCTGACTTCGAGTTCGTTCTCGGACCGAGACGTCCCACATCGACCCGTCCGTTGGGGTCGGTGTGGAAGCTCCAAAACGGTCCGGACCTCGTGGGTGTTGGGCAAACTCTTCAGGACCCGAGACACATGTGTAGCATGGTCATGTTTGTGCATCTTTGTCCTGCGTGTTGTGTGCTTGGCATGGCTCGTGTTAATGACATATTGATAACATATGGTTCATATTTGATCATCATTGTGAGCCTATTATAAGCATCAAATCTACATATATACAACTCAACAAAGAGGGTGGATGTAGCTCCCCAACCCCCCAAAACCACCATTCCCCCCCGCGGCAGGGCTCCGACTCCATGTGTTGGATTCGACATGATTCGACTCTCCAAAACCTCGGGCAGCCCGACTTCCCAGCAACGTGAGGTCGAACAAATAGACGCTGCCGTGCAGGGTGAGCAAAGGGAGACTGGAGGCCTCAGGACCAGGAGTCCGTCCACACGTGCCGTTGATCGACTTGCCGACGGCGACGTCGGCCAGTCGCGGCCCGTCTGATTTGTCGGGGGCGTTTGGTTGAGCGGTGAACGTCCCGCGAATGGAGGTGGAGCGGTGTACCCAATGCACCCCAAATAGGATAAAATAGGTGAAAGGATGTATTCCAGGTGATCCACTGACAGGATAGGCACCAAAAAGAGCACCAAAAAGAGCCATGCTGGACGGACTGGGTCCTGGGTGTCCCGAAGATCTGGGTGTTCTGAAGATCCGTTCCATCACAGGACCCATCACCAATGAGTGTTTGCCTTTCTGCCTTGGCGGCCTATCTTGCGCTCAGGATTTGGAGCAAAATCAGGAGAACAGAAGAAGCTGAGCGACTCGTCTGATCCATCGGACTTCCAAGGCCAACACTTAACCTCGAACCGAAGTGTTCCGACCGAGACTCTCATGTCACCACCGTTGGGGACACGGTGGTCGCGTGGTCGAAACACAGCGCCCGGGTCTACTGCCCCACCGGGTTCGCCCGGCTCCGCTCGTATGGGCCGTCGGGCGAGTTCGGCGCCAAGCAACATGGATCCGTGAGGTCCTCTCCATCACCCGCTCGCAGGAGGGACGGACGAGTGGACAGGCCAGTGGACGCAGATGCGGCAGCGGAAGGAACATGGCCGTGCCTCGGACGGTCGTGGAAGACTGACACACTGGAGATGAACAAATATGGAAGCTGAAAACCATTGGCTACTAGAGGATAATAAGGTTGGAGGCCATCGCTAGTAGGTTGGAGGCCATTGCTAGTAGGATATCGTCTTCCAAAGGTCCATGCCATCAGGTTCCATGTGGGTCTCTTCCCAGGTGTGGCCACCCCAAGGGCGAGACCCAGAAGAGATGCAGTCTTCCCAGCGAGATGAAGAAAATGGCTCGTTTAACGAGGTGAAAATGACTCAAACGGCTTAGGCAGTCAATCCACTAAGATGCAAACCTCTTGATAAGAGCACCCATTTGGATTGTAAAACCATCTGGGGGTGTTATTGTGTCAAGAGTCTACATTCGTGAGGCAGTCAACCCGCCTTGGCGTGCACCAAAGGTGAACATGTGTCAAACTCCCAGTCCATAATACGTAGTGAAACAACTGCCGGGAAAGGCTGGGGAGGGTCGGAAGGGACCCATCACAACCTGGCCCTAGTCTGAATCGCGTGTGTAGCCATATAACACAATCAAAATCGATCCAAATTCTGAAATCTGAGTTGGGGACTGGATGGGACTGGTATCATTCTGGCACCTCTCGTCCTCAAAAGGATTCAAAAGGAGGTCAATTAAGTGATGTTTAATCCATGACGATCAAAACAGATGTGTGTTGTTTAATAATCCCTCCACCCTTATGGGGGACCCATGTGGGGGGGGGTGACATTCCACACCTCTTCCCCCAAAACATATGAAAACAGCATTTGATAGCATTTGTTTCTTTCCCTCGTCCGGCGCACCGCAGGTTCTGCAGGATTCTGCCCCTGGAGGAACCATATTCTGTTGTTGTTCGCTAAGTATATAAAAAACAAAAACAAATCCCTACAGAACAATACAATACATAACAAACTATACACAAATAACAATCAAAACGATCAAAGATGATCAAAGCAAGAGTTCATATGGATTCAACGATATCAAGATGTATAAAACACAGCAAGTATTTTCTTCCGACTCGCTCAATATGAATACACGGAAACTGCCTGCTACAAAGCTGGAAGTAAATGGAAAAGGCGGCCTCACTTTGGCGGCGCGCCCGGCGTGCGGCGCGCCGGGCGTGCGCAACCCGCGCTCTATTTACGAACAAACGGAATACAGACGGACACTACGCTCACAGAGGACTTGCCACAGTGCTACAAAGCTTGGAGTGATGCAGAAAGCGTATCGGTTTTCATGGAAGACCGAATGTATAGAAATCTATTTCTAGTCTCTTCGCCGCCACTTGCGCTTCAGCGCGTCTCCTTTAAGCGCAAGTGGCAGTGAAAGGAGTGCAAGTGGATGCTCACCCACGCTCCAATTTAGGGTACTTGCGCTTAAGAACGTCTCCCTTAAGCATACGTCCACAATCACACAATTTTGACCTATTATGACCTATTGCTTTTCTTTGTCTTCAACGACCGGCAACCGAGAGAGCTGAAGCTCAAGCGCCAACATTTCAAAAAATGTCAAGTTGAAAAGATGAAGAGGTGTATGTCACAAAATGTCCCAGATGTTGATTCTGGCTTCAAGTTATTTGGGTATATTGAGCCATCTTGAGCCCGTATGAAACCATTTGACTGCTGGCTTTAAATTCAGGCTATGGTTTATCTATTTTGGCCACCTGGCTGCAAAGAAAGCCTCTTCATTTTAGACCACCATAGGTTCTATCAAGATGAACGTAATGTTAGCCTAGCATTTATCAACCCCCTATAGCAGTTAAAGTTTCCTGAAATCCTTGGGTCTCCCAAATTTTCAAGATTTCAAGGAGTTTGAAAGAAAAGTAAAGGAAAACAAAAGGAAAGAAATATACAGGATTTTAAAAGGAAAGTGAAGAAACGTAAAGAAAGTAAGGAGGCAGGAGGTTCAAAGAAAAGTAAAGGAACGCAAGGAAAGACGGAAATGAAAGGAAAATGATTTCAAGAATCATCAAGAATCTGCGAAAATCTAGGTGCCCATTATGCTTAAGGGAGACGTTCTTGGGCGCGAGTACCCTCCTTCCCCGCCCCCCCCTGACGGCTCGTAACCCTGAGGTCGTGGGTTCAAACCCACCTACGTCTTCGGTTAGAGTGTTTTTTTGCTTTGCAGTGTAGTGAAGCCCAAGAAAAATGCACCATTTTGTTTACGGATCCAACAACTTGCTTCGGATCCACATATCCACAGCCGAAGAGGCAAAAGCAGGAAGTTGGAAGTTGGCTTTCAAGATTTGAAATCGTTGCGAGCTTCGATGCGTTTTTATTTGAAGTAAGGTGAATCCGCTTCAAAACTAGTGGTTGAAGGCCATAAAAAAGAAATCAAAGCGCTTCTCACATCGGCACATGGCTCTTCAAGTGAATCCTGAAAAATGCTGACAGTAAATTACAGATCTGATGAAAAATATTGGAAATGATGACTTCCACTACCATCACTACTGCCTGCCTCTCTGTGAAGTAAATATCTGAGCATAGTATGATATAGTATGATATAGTACTTCATGATGTTCATTACGCTGGTGCTGCATCTTAGTGAGCCCAAATCCTCTGAAATCCACAATCCAAGGTGGAATGTTCCATTGGAATTTCCAGGGGTACCCCCCCCAAGATTCCAGCTTTCTCGCCCCTGGCTGGGCAAAACGGGTCTATTTCCCCAACCAGGTCGGAGCACCTGGGAGGTCTACTTTCGGCCTATGATCAACCCATGGCGGCACGCTTCAACGAGTTGTGTCGAGGTGCATCCAAAAAGTGGCCATGGATAGTCCAGCCTCAACGCTCCGATCCGGATCCCCCCCGCCCTCCGCGCTCCGCGCTCCGCGTGAAGGGCCGGGCCGGGCCGAGCGCTCCGACCGCTGCCGAGACCGCGCGAGACGCTGAAGGGTGACATCGTGATCGACGTCTAACGACGAAGTTGTACCGATCCCGGGAATGGTCTTCCAAACCAGCTACGGCGGCTGTCCGCTGACGTCCGCGGTCGATGCTTTGGGGGGGAACCGTCCCAATCCATCCCAATCCCCCCAAAATCGAACAAATCAGTGGATGTTGGGGGCAGCTTCGGGCAGTTTTTCGGCGCGAGGTGGCTAAGGTTCAGCCGCTGCCTCAGTGGCTGACTCTGCAGGTCCGGGCCCCCGCACGTGTTGACCAGGCTCCGGCGGTCGGCCAGGAATTCCTCCAGTGCTTCCGCCAGCTCGAAGCCACGTGGTGCCAGCACTCGGAGCCCTGACACTCACGCCGGCGAAGAAAAGAGGCACAGCCAATTCAGACCCAGAATATGAGTGGAATCGATATAACATGATATAACCAATCATCTCAATGATATCGGTTGAAGGAAAAGTTGAACATATATAGATCATCTGAAACCACCACCCACAGCTTTTGGCTTTGAAAGCGCCGTCGAAAGCAGAGCTCGAGATGTTTTGAGCTCGCCTTCTTTCTCAAGTTCCTCCAGAGGTCCGGCGATCAGTGGTACTTCACTGGGGAACAAAGCTGTCCCCTCAAAGAACCTTGGCAACGCTGCGGAGGAGGGTTTCTTCTTTGGGACTTGTTTAAAATAGACATTCACCCTCAAGCCGCAAGCAATCAGTCGCAGCTTTTGGGGTGCTAAGGGCAGGTTGAATAAGCTCCAAAAACAAGCAAACTCGGTATCAAAACACCCAGCGTTGCTTTTTGATTTTCAGCTGCGCCAACGAAGGGGGGAGTGGTCACTGTGTGTACACTTCGATGTCTAGCCATGGAAAAGGAACACACATGGAAAACCGCCTGTTTTTCCACCAGAACCCACAAAGTGGTTCATGGACACCCCTTATATAATTGTAACCTCTTTTGTGTTATCAATAGAAGCCCCTCATTGTTAGGGGGTCCTTGTAGAGGAAAGTCGTCTTCCAAGGAGCCATTCTCCCCTTCCAGTAAGTCGCCGTAGAAACCCAACAGCTCGAGCGCATGGTGGTCATGTGAAGGCGCGCGCGAACCGCACGGTAGCCGTAGAACGCGTGGTCCGAACCGGAACTGCAAGTCACCAGCTGCAACTCGTTGGGCGGGATCCACGTACTAAACGGTCCATGGGACTGGCATTACATACATTGAGCCCTGAAATCAACCACCCTAATGTATGTATGGTATACCATGGTATACCATACATGGAGTTTCTGGGCATGTGTCAATTTGTGTGTGTGTGTGTTCTTTCCGATGGTGAAGCCTTCCCCTTTGAGCAACAGGAGGACTCAAAGAGATTGGGGGACATGCATAAACACCATATACAATATATGGTCAACACTGTTGCTGTATATCAGATGCGCAATCACCAAATCCTCAATGAATATTAATTAATCATAATGAATCACATGTGGAAATAGGAAAGTCATCTAAGCATATCTAAGCCCTCTTCCACCAGGACCCTCCAACAAGTCACCAGCTGTTAAAGTCAGCAAAAACCTCCATTTGAAGACCTGTTGGAAGGTGCGGGTGAACTCATGTTCTTTGCCAGTGCCATGCCACCATGCCACCACCATGCCACCATGCCCTGGACACTGTTCTTCGGTGGTCCGATGCTCCAGGTCTCTGTGTCTCACCGGGTCACCGGGGTGGTCAGTCCAACGTCGGGCGTCCGATGTCCATCGGCCCAAGGAGCCAAAGGCTGCACCTGGACGGTGAAAGCTGCTTCCGCTGCACCTGGACGGTTTCGGATCTGAATCGGTTACCAGGATCCAAGAGAAGGAAAGATAGAAGGACGGAGTGAAGAAGAACGACATGCTGAAGCTGGGCACATGATGTTGCCTGTAAATCATTGTGAATCTAGTGGTTGATGTTCAGTTTGATAGTGATATATATAGTGATCGATATTCTGATATATAGTGATTGACTCTTGGGTTTGATTGGTTACTATATGAGTAATGGTTAACCTCAGGTTCAAGATCATCCAGTCACCTGTACCAAGATTGGAAGGCAACCTCTGACCCTTTGAGATCTGCAGAAGATCTCTTCATCGTAAAGAACCTGATCCAGAAAATCCATGAAGCTTGGTGCTTGCCCCCCCTGCAAATGATCCTAACATGGGCCCTCTTCGCTTTCAAAACATCAAAAAAACGTGGCTCTCTTCCGGTCCGAAGACCGAAACAGCCGTGGTTTTGGGGGGAGAAACAGCGGCTAAAAGAGATGTTCCATGTGCTCCGGCCGAGTCAGTCATGGAGAGTCTTGGAACATCCATGTTACCACCAAAAAAAAAACGCGGTAACCGTTCAAATCATATGCCATAGACCTAGAAACATCTCGACACCCTGTATCAGGTGGTTTTGTGACAGACCGCCCTGGAGTGCTCTTTTAGATCTAAATCACCACCCGAAATGGGTGCTGGCACTCCCGGGAACCTCGCCGGTCCTCCCAACCGACGCAGACTGACAGGAGGACGGGCGATCCGTTCAGCGCTGAACGCACAGCGGCGTGAAATGGTAAAAACAATACCCAGACACGACCCATGGGACTGCCATAGATGCCGAGAAACGGCCAGGGGTGGTTCAGTTGGGGGGTCTGGCTTGATCGGCCTATGACAGTCCCATGGGTCGTGTCTGGGTATATAAACAACCCAAACGCGGCCCTGGACCCTCACACCGTGGGCTCGGACCCCGAATTTTCTGGTCGGACCGGGTTGTTCAGCAATCCATGTTTTGAGGGACCAGAAAAGGGCTGTGAACTCACGGAGCGTCTGGGAAGTTGTTTGCCAAACACACAAGTCGTTGGTGTTGCTTAGACTTCTGAAATCCAGCTTTTTACCACGGCGGCGCGAATATTTAGAGTCTTCACTCGCTCTGTTGCATCCACGGCTGGCAAGCAAATGCAGCAACATCTGGTCACAACAGACTGTCGGAGACCTGGGTTAACCGTGAACTTGTGAAAATGAACAGAAAGGAACTACGAGACATGGTCAACCTACGGGTGAAGTGGGTCCCAGGTAAAACCCACAGCCATTCAATCTCTCAGTCTCCGAGCCAGGGCGCTAAACGCCCAGCCGTTCCACAGGAGCATCCCACGGGCAGTGTCACCTCAATCTCCATTGGGCACCGCTGTTCACACTCGTCCTGCGTGCGGACAGTACCCCCCCCCACAGCCGCACGGTGTCGGACGGCTTTGCTCAGCTCGCTCTTTTTTCGGAGGTGTTTAGGTGTTTCGGATGGAAGGTTGAGAGCAACCTTGCCTTCAAGCGCATCCCCAGGTCGCTGAGCGGGCAAAGAGCGGGGTCGCGGGGCCGCGTTGGTGAGGCAAAAACATGCACAAAAATGCACAAAACAAACAGAACGGGCCCGGGTTGCAAGGCTTGCAATACCTCAACCGGACTTTGCCTGTCTTCCATGCACATGAGTCAACATTGTCCCCAAAAATACACCATCTGGATTCATCACTGAAAGAAAGTTAAACCAAGCCAGCAGAAAAAGGCTCGAAATAGCTTTGCCGAGGTGACTTTGTCAGTCATTGATGGTTTCTTCCCAAGCATTCTCAGCACACCATTTTCTCTCCGTATACGCATTTTTGCGGCAAGCTGACATACTCTACAAGACTTCCGTCGATCGACCCCTCTTCGGGCCTGTGAATGCCAAGTTGGAAACCAACACTGTCCAAGATGTCCTCCGAGCAAGCTCCACGAACAAGGCCAAATGGGAGGTTTGTTGTCAAGAAACATCATCGGCGAAAGCAAAGGACAAGTAGAGTAGGTGTCAACAATACTTGCAAACAAAAGATTGACACACAAATTTGATTAGTCCAACACCAGAATTGAAAAACAACGTTCAACTCGCCAGGGAACTGGCCTGTCAGGCGTTGGGTTCGATCGAAGCTCGAACTTGTCGGCATTGGTGAATTACTTGTTACTTGTTACTATTTGGATAAGGCATGATCTCAATATATCTATATCTAAATTAATGGGCTTGCAGGAAGGGCGGTGCCTGTCACCACGGCGCTGTCAACAAAGACGCACATGGCGCGACGATCGCTCCGTCCGCCTGCCAAGAAGAAGTCCATGTCTGCACTACTTTCCCGATCGAGTCCATCACTGAAGCCACCTGCACGCCGCGCGGAAAAAACGCGCTGGACAGGCGAGGACCGGAGAAGACCATGCAACGCTGCACCGGTGCCCGTAGCGCACCGGTGCATCTGAAAGCATGTCAGAAAAAAGGAAGATTCAAACACCCAAAAACGACAAATGGGACCGCCATATTTGCCTACCTTGGGTTACCTTGGGGAAGTTCAGAAGTTAATCTTATAGGTAAATATGCCATACATGGAGCGTCTGGGTGATGATTCTATGGAATGTTCATGAATTTTCGGAATCTTCTTCCCTTGCACGGCAGCATGAAAACAGTCGATTGCATGCACTTGACAAAACTGCCCAGTGCCACCTCCATCGATTGGCTAGTTGTCAGGACAGCAGCATTTAATTAAAAGATAATCTTCGAAGTCATCAGCTCTGACTAGCAATGGCAAGGTTGTACTCTCTCCAAGCAATACCCCAAGCTGAACAAGCCGCACTCCTGAAATAATAATGGAAGTGCAATTGGTTTCACTCTTCAGGGTGAGCTGGTCGTTTTATTTGGTTTTAATTCAATATCATCCAATATCAACTTCTCACCGTGATCTTTTGCTTCATTGACTAGGCAGCTCGCAACCTGGTCCTCATACACCAAGAGTTCGTACAGAGTATAAAAAAAAGGCCGACTCGACGTACTCGCTATGTGTGTATAGAGGATTTCATGGTCCTCTGTGTTCTTAGCTGTTTGGAAGGGGAGCATCTGCCAAGCTCTATATCGAATTCCAATGACCGCTAACACCGTTGTCGCCAGTTCCACACCAAACTCTTCGGTGAACAAAAACGAAGGGTTAGGAACTCGACCCGCCTGCATCCCGTGGATGCACTGGAAGTCGGATGAAGTGTTGCAACGAGGTCTCAGGCATCACTTGCTCGCCTTTGTTTGGCGCGCGGAGCTCAAGGGATCGTTGGAGAGTGTTTTGGAGGTCTCCGGGTCTGGTGAGAAATCAAACAAGATCAACAAGCATCAATTCGAGGCCTGGAATGGCCTCCTAGGTCGGCATAAATTTTAGGCCGGAAGGCCCTCTTTTCAGCAGCACCATCAAAGGGTGAAGCTACCTGATGTGACCAGAAGCATGGTGGAGAACAACTCCTTCCAACCCGGAACTCATGTGGAAAAGTCACTGAGCACTCTCTTTTGGGGTCAATCTCAATGGCAAAAGTGAATCGAGAAGGAAGGCTCCTGGAGCCTCCAACGAAGCAGTGATTTGGTTGCGATGCTGAATGCGTCTTCTCACGTTTGCACCCTGGGAATGGGTCAGACGCTTGACCTCCAAAGGGGCCCGCTCGTCCAATTCTGTTCACTTCTGATCAAGCTGGGCCCCTTACCCCGGTGGCGACGTCTTCACCCCTGAAGATCACCGCGTTGGTTCCAACTTCCAGGACCGAAGACGGACGACGTGACGAAAAGACCGAACGACGACGGGTCGATCCCAGTGGCGGAGGTCGGTCACAACTCGTCGTCCGCCCGCCACAAAGGTCGGTCACGTAAAAACAGACTCCGTCACGTAGACTGCGTCGGTCGTGGTGGAAGACATAACTGCGAGAAGATCCATGTGCCAAAAAGAAATAATTCCGGAAGGTTCCAACTTCTGGGGTTCCGACCTTTCAGGATTTCACACATGTTACGTCACATGTTGACATCCGCTCGTTCGTGGACTCTCAGCTCGCTGGTTTTTGCTGATTGGCCTGCCATGGTCCATTCAACGGCCAGCTCCAGGACAAAGCCGGTGCTCCTAGTCGACGAAGGCCCAAGAAAAGACGAGGCAAATCGAGGCCGTCACACCTCAACTTCATCATTGGGAACTTTCGACGTGCGGAATCTGAGGAACCTGGAGAAGAAGAACTCACGACTTCTTAACAGATTCACATAAGATTCACCACCCAGCTTGAAGAATTTAAATGTAAATCAACCAAGATCACCTGTACATCAACTGACGTCCTTCGACCAGAGTCCCACACTTCTGGCCCAAACAATGCAGTTCAGATCAGTTCAGTCCTGTCAAGAGCTTCTGTTTCTCCGGACGCTGGTCCCACCAACTCGTGCAAGGCATCCAGGGTTTCCGCATCGAGAAGCAACGCCTCGGCGAGGCATGGCGATGGGCATGGAAGTGGTGAATCCTCCAGCCACCAGGTTCTTCAGTGGAGTTCCATCCAGTGACCTTTACAGACCCAAGTGACCGGGATATCAAGTTCGGTCAAGTAGAAGAACCAGGCACTCGGATGTCCGCGGGCAGTGGGCAGTGGGCAGTCATAAGATCTTTAAGGGGGACACGTCCTTTCGTTTCTAACATCATGAGGTTTATATCGTTCAAAGGATCGATCCTCTCAAGAGCAATCCTCTGATAAGCCAAGGAACATTCTCTGACCGACGTACATGCAATGCTCCACCTGCCAAACACTCTGTGGAGGTGGTGCAAAACACAGGTGCCTGCCCTGTAGCTTCCTCCGGCAACACACCAAACAGAGCAGCATTTGGCATTTGGACTAACAAATCAGTGGTCTTAGGCGCCAAAGCCTTGGGTCCTGTTGATGCACCCCTTGGCTCCCCTGGGCTCCCCTTGTAGATGAAGCGGAAAAGCAAAAACGAGTGTCATATGCCACCCTGTCTTGCCGCCTGAATTGTTGCAAGACGTCAAGCGACCTTAACCGTAACCTTCGAAGTGGACTATTCAGACCGCAGAAAGTCTGGTCATGACTCGTCCCTAAAGGTCGTTCACCTAGGAGACTCTAATAAGGTCACTGACTCCGTCGGTCGTGGTGGAAGAAATATTGAGAAGATGTGCTGAGTCCAGTTGTTGTTTCCCTTTAGATTCCAGGTCACCTTTCAACTTCAGAGACTCCATTTAGAGGTCGCTGCCGGCAAAGGCCTCCCCACCCCAGGTAATGAACCCTCCCCCCTGGGCGATCCCCGGAGCCCGCGCTCCGAGGTCGCGCCGATGGTCGCGCCTGTCTCCTCCGCGTCCAGCGGAAGCCAAGGAGAGACCTGGCGCAGCAGGCAGCGCGCTCTCGCTCTCGGCGAGCTTGCAGCAGCGCTCTCCCGACACGACGAGTCTGCTTCTGCCGGACGGCCTTCAAAACGGCCAGGGGTGGTTGACTGAGGGTCCATGTAGGCTATGGCAGTCACATTAGTCGTGTCTGGGGAGCTCTCCGCCCATTCCGGTTTGAAGAGATTCCTGCGACCGTGTGTTTTTTTTCGATGGCTCGCCGCGGGTCCACTGATGAACGAACTTCCGACTCGCAGAAGTGCTGAAGGAAGTGAAACCATGATGAAAGAAGAGACACCTTTGTCCAGTTTGCACTCCAGTTTTTCTGCGAGTGCAACCTTATTTCTGACTCCTTAAATAGTTTATCCATAAAAAGAGAGAGAGAGAGAAACCATGAAACCTTTCCCTTCCGGAATCCTTGACCCACAACCTTCGCAAGGGGCAACCTGATCTGATTATAGAAGTCCCAAATTCGTGGTGCTGTCGAACAAGGACAACCCTTGCGGGCCTCGTGAAAAACACGGTATTTATTGTCTATATATATAATATATCTATATTAATCGAATATTTATATACGTAGACGATCGTAGACGTAGAGTAGCAAACGTTGCCAGAACTTTGAAACACATGTTGTTTGAGACTCCCAACTCGGTGATTGATCTGGAAACACCCGTGGTCTCAGCACCTCCACTCCCCCACCCCGTGGCCTTGCTCCCTGCCTCGGAGCAGCAGCCTCGGGCCACAAGCCTTGGATGAAGTTGGGTGGTCAGCATGGAGGCTCTGGGTCAACATCTGGAGCTCAGCTTTCCCCCTATAGATTGACCATGTCTGGAGATCTATTCTCTTCATCTTCGGTTCGTGCCATGCCAGAGCCTCCAAGCTGTGTGCCTTTCTATAGGGTGGGTCGGAGATCTTCAGTCTGCAGCGGCAAACATGTACAGAACACAAACAACAAAAAGTTTTCCTGGAGTGTCACATGTCGGGGTGGTTTTTAGTCCCATCCAGTGAGTGGATGTTCTGGGCACCAACTTGGGCACCACTATCCTCCATGGATCGCACCCCGTCTTGTGACTGCTGGTTGACATGTCTTGACATTGGGCGGCCCTGCTGTTTGGCAAGTCTGAGAAATGGGTCTGCGGTCTGCGAACTTCCGTTGCCAAAACCGAGGCCTTGCTTTCTTTACGAACAAAACGCCCAAAACCATTCCGGTAGAAGGGAACATGGACTAGAAACCAGCTGGGTTCTGGTGTGTGTGTGTCTCCAACCTTGCTGGGCTTGGCTATATCGTCCCTTTTGGATGCACAGGAACCAACAAGTTCTTCCAGTCGCACATGAACCAAATTGAACTATATTGAACCAAGAGGTGTCAGCGACCATAGCCCTTTTGGGACCCTGGAAACCAGCTGCTTCTTTCTCCGGCCGATGCTCCTGCAGCTGCTTCCTGCCAGCGCGCCATTGCTGGGGAGTCGGATTTGTCCAGAACAGCCGCATCTGGCACCCTTCCTGTTCGGCGTGAAGAACGCGGCGCCGATCGATGCCGATCTGGTCCATGAAGATGATGAACAGGGATTCGGGTAACAGCCGTTCCACAGGAGCGCTAATGGCACCCGAGTGGCTATGGGTACCCCTAGTATCTCCTATCCAAGAGCCTGGTTGGAAAACCCTCCACATCTGTCCTGGTGAACAACTGCAAATACTGTCCCGTTTGCCGATATGTGGGTGATGCTACTTCTTGTCACCTAAACAGAGTATATATAGGTGATGTTGTTTCAACATGCTGCCACGAGATCCGGAACAAGGCTCTCCCTTGGTCTCCTGGTCCACCACCTAAATAGGCGACAGGACAACCCCGGCACAAACCCACCCCCCCACCCCCCCACCCACCAAACCCAACCCAACCCCAACCACAGTCTTTTCGGATGTGGTGGAAGCTCAAACCACTGGTCCAAGACACTGAACATCTGTCAAGTCGAGCTCAAAGACGCTGGTGCCGCGCAAAGCTCGCTCTGGGCAGGTCGCTGATGGTCTGAAAAACAACAGAACTCTTAAGTGGCGGGACGAGTATCCAATGAATGGACTGGTTACAGAAGACACCTACCAGGATTTTCACACGATTTCACCCAAGACTATGGGTTTCCTGTAGATCTTCCCTTAAAGCAATTCTGGGAACAATGATCAACGTAAGTCATCTGCACAAACGGGATGGACAAAACAAAGGACCAAGCGGCCAGTGACTCCCTGGCACCGACACAGATGTGACCCTTTGGCAAAAAAAGAAGCTGCCAGTGACTCTTTGGCTAAAAACACGTCTACTAACACGATATTCTTATAGCTATAGAAGTTACCAGGACAATCCGACCATCTGGATTTCTTGATCCTGTCGATCCCACTCCCGGTCGTAGTGTATCCGTCCCACACGATTCATGCGACAGGAGACAGGACAGATTCGTGACGACTCGATCGGTCACGGACTTCGACCGGCCAAATCGGCTGGCACGGCACCGTGACATCGTGGCATTCTGCCCAGAAAACAAGGATCGGACCACCAGGTGGCCTACGAGCAAATTGAACGAGCAAACGAACACGTTGTTTTCGCCGTTCTTCCGGTTTTCTCAAGGTGGACTTCTTTGCACCGAAAGAGCTTTCCCCCAAAGGGACTAAAGATTGGAATGAAACGAAACCCATGTTAGGGGAAAACATCACAGTCACAGCAGTCACTGCAGTCGGAGTCCAAATCCACCTTCGAAGTTCAGCTCAATGGAGAGGCGCTGCTTCTTCCTGACCGATGACGAACGAACGAGTCCTTCGATGGTGTGCTCTGCTCTCGGGTTCTCCGCAGCATCTTGACGTTTTCACGCGCGGACCCGGATCTCCGGAAGCGGAAGAAGGGCCAAGCTGGCCATGGCAGCTATTTGGACAAACAAGAAAAGACCAACCTCCCGAATACCCACACTGATATTACTGATATGACAACAATATATAAAATGTGAACACATCTCATAATGTATGTCACCCCTTCAAACAAGTGCTTCCCTTAAGGTCCCTGCTGGCACAGCTGCATCGCCCGTCGCGCGATGGCCGCAAAGGCATCGCCAAGTAATTTCGGACGGGAAGGACGCGACGGATCTGGAAGGATGGAGGTCTGAATTCAGGCGAAGACTGCGACATCGGCGTCAAATTGAAGCAGACCTATAATACTATCATACTGTATTTATACTATATTTTGTATATTTATGTTGTATATAATTGTCATTGATATCTGCGTGGTAAGCTTAACATTGAATTAGTATAAGCAGTATAGGACTATGTGGACTCATCCTGTTTTCATGATGTCTGGCTTGAATGTCTGGCGCATCAAAATGGTGAGCTCTGTCTGTCAGCGACCTTCTCAAGATCTTTAGGCCGCGAGCTCCAAACATTTCGTCCGCCACCGTAGACAGGTCTGGTTGACTCCGCTTCGTCCAAGACAGAGCGGCATCAAAACCGAGACGTTGCCGATCCCAAATCGAAAAGTGACAGTAGTAAGGCTAGGAGCCCCTAGTAGCGTGATTGCTCCTAGTAGCGATGCCAGGAGCCCCTAGTAGCGTCCTTGCTCCTAGTAGCGATGCCTTTTGTTCCGAGTAGCTTCTTGCTCCTAGTAGAAGAGGAGGAATGGCATGTTCACACCAGCCTGCCATTCGTTGTGAGGGTGTTGAAAGACTAACCAGTATGGGTGTCGCTACTGGGCTGACTGACCATGAAAGCAATCAACCCGCTGCGTCTGTTCTTTTCCAGGAAACAGCTGGCCTTGCTCCGTGCTCATGTAGCACAGCCATAGCATCCACATTAGTGGACCATGGCTTCAACCGCCGGCTTCAGTCGATTCACTCAAGGACGCTAAACAGGCTCTTCCTACAGCTCCCAAGACTGCCGAGAGCACCGAGAACGAGAGCTTTGACCAGCAAACACTGCAATTTGAATGGATTGACTCACTTGGGAAGCTGTCTCAGCATTTGTTGAAAAAATCACTCCGATCACTTCTTCTTCCTCAACGGGCATCTCAAGGTCTCAACGAGCAAGCAGCTAGGAGGTAAATCAAATAATGACTTCTTATTACTTATGCAAGCTTAGGCCATCGCTAGTAGGTTGGAGGCCATCGCTACTAGTAACAAGAAGCTACTAGTCATACTAAGAGACAGGTAAGCACATGCAAGAACGTTTTGTTTACATGTTCAGAGAGTCAAAGACCGGATTCTTGGGATTACTTACACTTCCATGACAGGTCACCAGGTACTGATCCAGCATGACTCAGCCATGGTTTGTTCCAGGGAATGGCCAGAAAAAGGCTTTGCCTTTAAAGTCCCCAAAGTCGAAGATGTACAACAACTTGGTCTGCCAGGGCTAAAGCGTGTCATCTACACGATCACGTCCGCCGTCAAACCGCTCTCTGAGGAGGCGACCGATCCGTCGTGCGGATGCCCGATCCCCCGCTGAACCGATCCGCGGCCATACCGTCATACCGTTCTGCCCAGCAGCGTGCCGTGCTTGCTGCAAATCCAGTTGGTGAACTCCTGAAGAGAAAAGCTGTTTTTCAGAGAAAATCTAAAACTCCTGATCTTTCTTTAAAGAGTCCCCAAACGCCATAATGTTGGATCTTGATTTGTAAAGCCCCCCCCTCCAACAGATGGGAGATCCTCTATAATAAACTACCACCAAAACAAATCTGGGTTCCTGTGAGGGTTCCCTTTTGTACTTGATGGTAGTATTAATTTGCCTTTCTAAAATTCTTTGTCATTAGGTATTCTTTGCAATCCTTTCATACTACTACATAAAGGATTGATTAAGGAATTGACGGCTTTGGGAAGAAGAACTTGAGAAACCAATACTTAGCAAACTCTCAGCAAGCCAACCATTGGCTTAGTAGTATTAAGAATTACTAATTATATTGTTTCTTCAGGATAACACTTTGCACAATTGAGGACCCTTAAAACCAACTCATTATTGAGGATCACGGGCCTTCCTGGTCTACTACCTTGAAAATTTGTTTAGGAGCAATCTTTACATAAAGGATTGATTAGGGAATTGATGGTTTTGGGAAGCTGTCAGTTTTGAAGAAGAACTGTAGAAACCTATACTTATCAATACTCTCAGCAAGCCAAGAATGGGCTTAGTAGTATATTAAGAATTAATATGTTTATTATATGTGTCTAAAGGAAATTTATACGTAACCCTAAATATGTTTCAGAAAATAAAAAATTAAGATCCCCCCCCCAAAAATCATAATAGAGGACCCTTAAAACAAACAGGGTGTCAAGAACTATTTTTTCCAACATTTAGCATTATAGAGGGCCCTAGGCCCTAATCAGCGTCCAAGCCCTTACGCCCTGCTACCGACAACAACACGAGTGGCCAGAACCACGACGATCCGACGATGAATAAAAACCGTGTGACTCGACCCTCTCCCAAAGGAAAATATTGCGAAGAGCATAGATGCGAAAATCCTGTGAATCTTTGATATCGTCTGCATGGCACTGCAAGTGGCACTGCATTGACTGCAGCTGATTCACGTCCGATTCCAAGATTCCAAAAGCTACGGTTCTTCGTCGTTTTGTCTTGGTGCTCCTCGTAATCGATTTCACCATCCTCGTTCTCATCCATGGCCTTTCAGCAGGCATTCCAAGGGATTATACGAGGGTCCAACATCCTCTGGAAGTACACAACACTCCATGGCGGTACAGCTGGACCACTAGGTGGACCCCATCAAGGCTATTGATTCTGCTAGCGGTTGCAAGTCAGTTTTGTTGAACCAACAAAATCTGATGAGTTCTGTCCAGAATCTATATATACCATGATAATGATATGTATATTATCCTATATCTGTCCCTGTGAGACCAAATCTCGAGCCAAGGCCTTCATCAGCTTCGTCAAGTCCTTCTTTGTAAAGGCAGGATTCAGCATCACCTGCACCGGATACAAAAAGTGGATCCAATCCAATCCGTCTCATTTCACAGTCACTCTTAGGTTGGAGGCCATCGCTCTTACGGCTCTTAGGTCGGAGGCCATTAAGGGCAATAGCCAGACACGACCTGTCTGGGACAGGAAGAGATGCCCAAACAAAGCCATGAAAACCACCACTCCGATCGGTAGATATGCCGGCATCGGAGACCTAAAGGCAAGTGCCGCTGTTCTGTGTGGCGCTGGCGTCTGGGGCGGCGAGGGGCGATGCATCGCGCAGAATGCCCGTCTTTCAGTCCAATGTGTTGCTTTCTTCCGACCAACGAGTTCGTTCGTTTCAGTACGCACAGAAGCTTTACTTGAACAACATCTGGCAGTGAGGCGTGTAGATCATTCAGATCATTCAACAAAAACTGGGTGCGGGGCGAGCGTCCCTTTAGAATCTAGAAGTGAACACACTTGTCAGAAACACAACAATATTGATCTGGAAACAAACACCTGGGCCAGGTCGGCCAGGGCCGTCAGTGATGAGCCCACCAGAGTCTCTGGTGACGGTGCAAACGCCAGAGAGTCAGCAGGCTGACCTCATCCTTTGAGTCCTCACCATGCTGATTGCGAACTTACTTGGGACTTCGGTTTCTGCCGCTCCAAGCGCACACTCGGATACGGCCGTGTAGGTGTGTAGAACGGCCGGTCGGTGCGGCGGTCCCACCACGTTGGGCTGGCCAGTGAGTGAGTTCAGGCGCCGCGGCGACCAGATGAGAAGCGAAGCATGTCAGCGAAATGTCAAAGTGCTGAAGGAAATGCCCTAAGCATCATTGGACCCGAACGACCTGGAGGGTTTTGACCCTGCAGAACGCAGGGGTTTGGACCCTCAAAACCTTCACCTTTGAGGGTCCTTGATTCCTAGGGTCCGCCACTGGGATCGAGCCGTCGTTCGGTCGCGACGTCCGTTTCGGTCCTGGTTGGATCCTATACGTCGTCATAGAGGTTGAGGGACCCGAACTAGACTATCCCATAGGCACCCAATAGGGTCCTAGTTCAGGTCACTTAACCTCTCTTGGTTTTCTGTGACGGTCCATGTTCTTACGGAAAGCAGCCGTTTCACTCCCAGTTCCCGTTGCCCCAGCGCCGCGGCTTGAAAGTGACGTCGCAGTGAGTGCGTCAGGACCATGACACCCTGGGACTCCCGGCCAAGACGCGTTCCAGCTCCTCCTTGGTGATCTTCCCATCCTTTCCAGATCGAAGCCAATCGGTTGGCTCAAGGCGAGCCGCTTGGCCCACGGAAGTAGCTAAGCAACGGGGGCACAAAGGGGGCACAAAGGGGGGCCACCCTTTCAGGGCCAACGTCCAAACAGCTGTACCCAAATATCTCCATAAAAATGGCGTATTTACCTTATAGACCTCTCTTCAACCACCCCCTAGCGACTAGGAGCTCCGATCATTTTCTTTGGGCCAACCAACGGAGCCCGAGCCGAGTTCGGTCTCAAAGAGGTCCCGAATCCGGGTCGCACCAAGTCGTGGCCGGGCTTGGCCATTGTTTTGGAGGGGCTCTGAATGTTTTCTCCGGATTTGGATCATCAACAATGGACGAAACGACCGGACTGGATCTTGGATGGTTCATGGACACCCCGAAGGAAGCGGGGCGCCCACGAAGGAAGCGGGTGGCCGGAGCGGGTCTACACACCGGAAGCGGGTTCCCGGAGCATCCGGGTGAACCCCCTGGTATTTCACAGGACAGCTCTCGACCGCCTGGCCATGGCATGGCCTGCAGTCGACTGCCTTTTTCGTCTGTTCGATTCTCACGCCACAGCACCGGAAGGAGCTCCTGAGAACCGTCCTGTAATGACATATATAGGTTTTAAAAGACCATCACCATGGATTGAACAACCTCTTCACCAGCACCACCCATTTCGGGTGGTTCTTGGGTGGTGATTCGATGGAACATACATGAACATACCTCTTCTGTCGGGGGGGTCTGTCACAAACCCACCCGATATATTAGCTGTTGGCAAGTTGGCATAGTCGTACAGTACGTCCTATACATGTATAAAGACGACCTGATATTCATGTTCACCGCTGCAAATACGGAGGTCTTCGGCTTTCGGCTCACCCATTCCATGACCCCCGGGACCATGTCCCTGATGGATCCTCGGATCTTTGCCCAGTGGACCGGTCCTGATTCACGTCCCAGGCCTCAAAGGCCTCGGGACCGGTGGTCCGGTAAGTGGGACGATTCTTCATGTTTTGTCCGTCGTATTCGAAGCCGCTGTTGAGGGTTTCAACTCACGTGTTTTTTTTTTTTTTTTCGGAAAAGGAAAACACATGAGTCAGTGGGTTCAATAGATGGTTCAATCATCTCAATGAGAAGGTTGACCATAGAATATCTGAAACCACCCACCCAAAGGAGCCTTTTCTCGCGTTGACGTGGGGTGGTCTGACTCCTCATGAGTCATTCGAAGTCCTTATCGAATTCCCATGTCTGATGCTTTGAAGACCGTTCTGAATACAAATGAAGAAGCACCCAGCACAGTTTACAGGTCTCCGGATAGAGGGCTTCAGGTTGGCTCAAAGAATCATCTGGGGCAGTGTCTCTGTGTACTTTAGATCGTAATTGACAACATAACATGCATTCAACACTAGCTGTGTTCCCCCTGCAGGCTTTTCGAACAGGGGCAAAGCTCGGTATAAGAACTATCTGGTCAGCCTTTAGTTGTTTCCTTGATGTTGTTGTTCTCTGCCAGAGGGCTCTATTGTTTTTCTATTTGTTCACTCTCTCTCTCTCTCTCTGTTCTTCGTTCCTCCGTTTTCACCCCCTTGGCTCCATCCTTCGCCCCTCATCCATCGCCCCGACCGTCGCGCCGAGGCGAATGACGGCTTGGCCGCCTTCATGATGGTCTCTTCCGCCTCATCCTCCGCGGCCAAGCCGCGCTTCAGCATGGCGTGCAACTCAGTCGGACGGGACTGGATGGGACGGTCCCCGGTCCGGGCGTTCTCCCGGTCCCAGCGAACATGTTCCCGAAGGATTGAGTGTCTCAAGCGGATTGAGTCTCATGTGACGAGTGTCCCATGTGACGAAGCATGCGATCCGCGAAGGAGGGGCTCCAAGTCACGGTCGGCGAAGTTGGAGGCCAACTTTCAGCTTTTGGAGGCGAAGCACTAACTATTCACATGTCCCTCGTTCGTTACATCCTGCCCGAAGACTTGATCACGACCATGACAAGGAGTATGCCAGGTCCAAATGAGACATGATGAGACCTCTCTGCTTTCTCTTAAAAAAGGATCCAAGTCCAAGAGAGTCCAATGGGCCGAGATTGGCGGCCGAAGTGAATTCATTGGTTCCGCTCAAAAGGTGACACCCAAACTGTCCAGTGCTGAGTGATCGTCGCGATCATGTGTCGCAAAGAACACATGAACATGTGTTGAACTGAACTGACATGTCTTCTTCCACCTCAAGAAAATTGGAGGCAAAGGAAGGAACAACCATATTGATTGGAGTGCATAGGCTGTGCAAATGTGATGCATGCCACAGCTGCATGTGTTCAATATATTGCCATGAAAACTCTTCTCAACAAGCTGGCTTCTATACAACCATGTTTACCAAGAGTCAAGGCCGTGCGCGACACTGGCTCTTATTAGCTTGTCAAAACCTTCATGGGCTTGTAGAACCATCACAAAACGTATGCTGCACAAGCTTGAACAACAATTACTGAGGTGGTTGCTGGGGTTGTTTCCCTCTATCCCCCGTCTGGATTACATGGAACACTCGCAACCGACGCAAAAAACAAGTCAAACATTTGTTCTGTGCTAAAGCTCAGTCTCAAGCGGCCACCCTTAGTTTCCATTGTACCACTACCATGGTGTTTTGTTGAATCGGTGGTGTGATTGGCGTGATTACAACATACCTAGTATGGAAGGTAAGTGACCCCTACCTGCAGCAACCATGGCCTTGTTCATAGGTTTTCAATATGCATTGACCTTTTGAAATGAGCTCTCGGCTTCTGTAAGGCTTGGTCCAAGTTCGTGGATGGACTTGGCGAAGCCGCGGGGACCAGGAGAGGGGGGGTTGGGACAGGATTCCCACAGATGATTCCGCCTTTGGCCTCCTAGACCCCTGCTTACCCTGCTGAACCGCAACAAAAAAAGCTCATTGCGACCTGGAGGAGTCGCTTGTGACCTCAATCTGGAGTCGCTGACCTCGGAGTCTCTGCTTGTGACCTCAAGGATGGTGACTGGACCTTCAGCTCCGAATCGGAGTTCGTCCAGGTGCCCCACATCGCCAGTGCCTTTAGCGGCATAGGCGAAGAACTCCTGGCTGTCACCGCTGGGTGGCCGGAGAGCACCGCGGCCCTGAAAACAGCGGTGCTCTCTCCACGGCACGGATGAATGGAGAGAGGAAAGCGATCTGTTCGATAGATCTGCTATCGAAGGATCCCTGAAAAGTAGTGAATCTATTCTGCCGTGGTTTGGCTGGAACCATTTTCCAGGTGTTCAAGCACACACTCGGTGTTCTTTTGAGGTGGAAGCAGCCGTGGATCTCCAGATGTGGTGAAATCCATGACCACGGGGGTTCATCAGCATGTGCAAAGGGTCGCATTTACATAGTTCAGCAGAAATGGCCTGCTGCTGCTACTTCGGCAGAAGGAACATCTTCAGTGATATGAGAGTCTATGTGTACACTATAGTGCGGCTCCATACCGACCGTAGCAAGCGTCAATGAGTGAACCAAACATGTAAACTCATGAGCGTCATCCGAAACGAGCCCAACACACGACCTGGAGACATGGCTTGTATCGTTGATCGTTTCACAAAAACAATGCAAAAGCCTGAAATCCAATTCCTTCGGTCTATCCTATTACCTGTATCGGTGGATGAGGATGGTTCAGTTGCAGGCAGCAACCCACCAACCCATGTCCTCCTTGTCGAGATATCCGCTCTTGTCCGGATCAAACCTCGTTCTCTGTCGCGCCACGAGCATGGTTTTGGATGCACGACAGAGCGGCTCGGTGGACCGAAATAATTCAACGATCCCAGGTTGGGGGAAATTCCCAACTGAAGATCCCAATCTTGCAAGTACTTAAGTGACCAAGTGTCTGAGGCATGCTGCAAATCTCATGGCCAGCTATCTTAGGATTTGGGGCACCAACCTGCTCACGCCACTCGCGTGGTTACCCTGCAAGATGCTGATGTTAAATCTGTCAAGGGGACCGATCATGGGAGTGCCATGGCTTTGAGCAGCGCACAAATGGACTTCTGGTACATTCCGCGCCTGCCACTGGTTTGCGGGTCTTGCGATACATATATGTTCCCCAAAGCCCAGCATGTCACAACTACGCTGTGTACAAAG
The DNA here is from genome assembly GCA_963970005.1 of Durusdinium trenchii. Lineage (NCBI taxonomy): Eukaryota > Dinophyceae > Suessiales > Symbiodiniaceae > Durusdinium > Durusdinium trenchii. The sequence continues at coordinate 950,157 of CAXAMN010022707.1, read as the reverse complement.
GCAGTCCTCATCTTTCAACCCACAGTGGCCTTGACTGACGGAGGGTGCAGTACTTTCCTCTACAGTGATCCTCAAGTTCATTGGGGCAACATTGCCACTTTCCTTGATAAGTCGAATTGTGGAGAATTTGGGAGGTTCCACCCAAATCCTCTGGAATTCGGATATCTTCTTCCACCCAAATCCCCTTCGGAACCCAAAAGTTCAGGTGATCGTCGGGACACCACACCGACCTGAAGGCACGCACTCGTCTCCGTCGTCTCCGTCGCCGGCCTTCTGAACAAGTTGTCCACCTCTCGCCCCTCCAAACCAAGGGAAGCCATCGCCTGCGGCCACGAACGATTATAATGAAACAAGAGAAATCCACTCAGCCTGCAGGTCCGCTGTGGATTTCAACTCTGGCTTCAAAAAAGGTATGTTTGATATATTATGTTGAGAATCGTTTGACTGGTTCCATGTCCTTCAACAGCTTCAACACTTGGACAATGCACGAAGCAAAACGCACTAGTTGAAGGGGCTCATCTGAACCTAGCGGGTGACCAGTCACAAGCGACTGCCGGGTTTACCCAGGTGGTACCCGACGGATGTAAATGATCCAAAGCACTTCTCATGCGAAACACAACCCCAAACACTCCATGGGACTGGAATTTGTGCGTGCATTGACCCCTGAAACCACCCCAATGTAGGCATAAATGCCATACATGGACATGGAGTGTCTGGGAACCAAGCCAAAAAAATGATTAAAAACAAAAACTCTGTAGGAAGAAATGGGTGCGGTAAGAGTTAAGTGCATAAACTTTTCATGGGATACTTTGATCAGTCAGCAGCCAGAGTGGTTGCATATCACATCAGTTTCTCCATGGATTGATATGTTTGCACTGTCTGACGGCAGTACATGTTCTGCAGTGAGGCTCTCCTCTCGTCTTCGGGTCCCTGCTGAGTTTCTTAGAACTTGCGTTATGATTCCAACCACATGGAGAGCACAGCGCCAACTTGAAGCCTCAATAAATGCTACTAGGGGCTCCTGGCCTTACTTCTAGTAACAAGAAGCTACTAGTAACAAAGGGCATCGCTGCGAACGGAGCAAGGAAGCTACGAACGGGGCGCTCCTGGACAAATGCTACGTTCGAATCTGCGCACGTCCGAAGTTTGTGTGTCGGAAAAACGGTCCGAACGCGCGTGCGATCGGGTGTCCTTCTGGAACTCCTCCTTGGAGATGCTCCTGTCGTCATCCAAGTTCATGATGCCAAACCTCGCCCAGACTCCGAGTTATTGGAGAAGATGGAATATAGTGGATTGTTGATTTCCACGTGCTTATTGAAACAACCAAGATATTGGTGTAATTCCAGGGGACCTGGGGACTTTTTCGAGCAAAAACCTTTTATGCACCTTTTTAATCCTTTTCAAAACAACCTGCAGCCTCAAGAATGATCCCCCTCTTCACTATATAATTATGCTGAAAGTATATCCTTTCCAACCAGCGTTTCCATCATAAGTCAGGTTTTTCATGTATATTATATATAGTATAGTATAGTAGGATTGCATGCGTCATCATGATGTCATCATGCGTCCGAGGGTGCGCCAGGATTGATGAGCCTCCTCATTGACTCAAAGAAACACACATCGAAGCAGCCCCCTTTTGCAAAGAAAAACTGTCCCAAAATCTTCGAAACAGTTTCGTGTTCCACAGCATGTTTCTTGGTGTTTATAAAGAAATCTTTTCTTGTGCGGAAAACATGCCAACCCAATCCCGTGTGTCCCGTGTGAGATCAAAGCTCGGTGCCATCCTCCCCCGGCCGAGGGGCGCTTCTTTCATACGTTCAATCGGACTGGGCTTGTTGGTGCGTTTCTTCTTCTTCTCCTGAATTGGCCATCAAGAAGATGGTAGCACCCGCACCGATCAGTCGAAATGCCAAGAGCCGTTCGGAAACCCAAAAAAACCTGTGGGTTCGCTTCATCGCGTTCGGAACGCATCACAAGTGTGAAGGTGTCCGATGATGAATCCCCACAACGCCCAAAAGGGTAGCAGGGTTAACACTCAAGCGAGAGCCAGAAACTGGTACTGCGCCCGACTAAATACAGTAATGTAAAGGGTATTGAGGATACTGACAAACCTGTTTGACAGTATCCTCAGTATCCTTTACATTACTTTTTGATGGATTCCCACACCCGGGCACTTGAAATGCTCTAAGGACACTGAGTGGATCTGTGCAAACGTCTTGTTCTCTGGATGGATCCAACAAAATCTGAGTCAAGTCCAATTGCGACATGTTTTGAAGGTCTGAAAGACAAAAAGCAAAAGTGGATGAACACACACTCATGGATATGCGTACTGACTTGATAGCGGTGCCACACGCCGGCCTAGGGTTCCAATTCCTAAGGGTACAGGTAAGAAAGAGGAGGTCCATCCAGTAGAAAACACCGATCGAACGGACGACAGGGTGACGACGGTTCGAGGAGGTCAGTGGAGCTCGCAAGGTCCAAGCACTCAAGGAAAAGCACCGATGCATTAGCCGCTTAC
>CAXAMN010022707.1:925901-947629 GCA_963970005.1 Durusdinium trenchii | reverse complement strand
AAGCAAATGCAAAAGCATCCCTATGACTCCAAGGGTGACACACACACGCCTCCCCGAGGGGAGGCGAGAAGCTAAGGTGAGGGCCGATGTGCACGTGTGCGCGCCCAAGAGACAAGAAAATGAAGACATGACCAGAGGACGAGACGGGACAAAGGTGCGTGTGGTTGAAATGAAAGGGGAACCAAGTGCACAGGGACAACCGATGAAGCCCACCTCATTGTAAAGACCTGGGCGACCTGAAACCTGTGTTTAAATGTGTGTAGAAGTGCACGTACACACTAAGGCCGGGACCAATGTGCGCGCAAACGAAGAAAAGGATGAGATGACCAGACATGAAGACAGGAGGACATGAAAGAAAAGAGGAAACAAGAGTGTGTGAAGGGAAGGGATGAAAGGGGGAACCAAATGGAGGGGACGAGAACCGATGAAGCCGAGCCTCATTAAAACGACCTAGGAAAACCTGCCTCGTTTGAATGTATACGCTGTATGTGCACCCAAGGTCTCGACAGGTTCCAATGAACCTTGAACAGGCTTCGGCCGCTGCGGCCACGTACGCCGTGCCAAAATGGCTGGCTGCTTAGACCGCTGCGGTCACGTAAAGGCATGAGCCAACTTGGAGTTCCAAAGATGGGACAAAAATCATCGGACGTACGGCCTGGGCCACCTGCTGTCCGCTGCGGACATCTGCGTTCCCAGAGCCGGGGAACATGGACATACACCCGTTCGACGGGTCCACGGGAGGCACTCTGCGGGCTCATCCCGGGTTGGCACGAAGCCAAACACACTCATGGATATGCGTACTGACTTGATAGCGGTGCCACACGCCGGCCTAGGGTTCCAATTCCTAAGGGTACAGGTAAGAAAGAGGAGGTCCATCCAGTAGAAAACACCGATCGAACGGACGACAGGGTGACGACGGTTCGAGGAGGTCAGTGGAGCTCCCAAGGTCCAAGCACTCAAGGAAAAGCACCGATGCATTAGCCGCTTACTGCAAACACAGCATTGGAACAGCTTGTCCATTAAGTAGGTTTCTCTCCACGCAGGTACGTCAATCCGGCGTCCCGGATTGATTTCACCAGCACACATCCAGTGTCTTCATTGGTGCAAGACTGGATGGGCTGCTTGCACCCCCTGCTGTAAAACAAAAGCAAATGCAAAAGCATCCCTATGACTCCAAGGGTGACACACACACACACACACACCCTAGGGCTCCATAAGACCGTTTTTTCGCGTCTCTCCGGTCTATTCGGATTCCGGCACGTGCTTTGGAGCCGGAGACAGGCCCAACCCAGCGGACTTCGGTCGCAGCTCGTCATCGGGGAGAAAACGCAACACAGCAAACGATGACCACGTGACCATCCGCAACATCATCTGACACGGTCGTCGAAAACGACGTGGCGTGTTGCGTCATGAAAGTTTAACGAAACCCAACTCCTTCGGCGGCATCTTTGATAGACAAAAGCACTTTGGCTTTTCAAAAGGGTCAACGCTGAAGAAGAACCAGGAACAACATACGTGTGAAAGGGATCTCCTGTTCATCCAAGTGGTGTGCACGATGTGCAAGGTGTGAAGTGTACTGTGTCTCTCCAAATCTCATTCGCCACTTCAGCGCCCTCGAGCCAACCCCCAGAACCCAGTTATCCAGAAGTGACCGCAAGATACTTGTCGCTATCTGGGGGAAACTCAACAAGCCATGAGTCGAAAGGTATTGACTCAACCAGTGCCCAGACAAGACGACGTTGGAAGTCAGGCAAGACGACGTTGGCCGACTTCGGAAGCAAATGACGTTTGGGTCAACACTGAACACACTCTGCTCTTGATCCTGGACAATTTTTGAGACGCTCACCCAAGTATATAGGTCACATCTGGTGCACTCGTTCTCACAGGTGCAAAGGATATTTCATGATATTTCCCTGGCCATCTCTTGATGAAACTGGTTGACATTGAGCACTGGATGAGAGTTGATGATGTTGATGGAGTTTCCATCCATGTCCCTCTTGGTGGCTCGTCAACAAGTTGAGGATTTGGGGCTTTTCAGGACTACTGTAGGGTGCTTCTTGACCACCAAGGATGTCAATCTAGGATGCTGTTGGCTCAGGGAACTGTTCGTGTGAATCACTGTGAATCCATAGCCACATCGCATTTTTCGTTTGCTGGTGAGACTCTCTGGGCTGAACCAGCGGTGCAAGGAGTGACAACTTACATCCATACTTAAGTCAGTTTGGACTGAAGTCTGCTCCAGTTCCTCACATGTTGTTTTAACCAAACTAGGAATGATTATGTTTTGTCGTTCTCGAACCCTAAATACAGTGGATTGAACTCAGCTAGCTTTGGAGGGTTTAAAAACACAGAAACTCTGCACCCCTTAGTCAATTTGCATGTGTGCTCCTTGTTCAATCTGTGGCTGGGTCAGGGCAGTTCTACAATTTCGGGATAATGGAGCCTAGCAAATGTAACAAAGGAGTTGAATGTCACTTGGATCCCAAACCTTTTGAGTTCTATAAACCAATGGATGAAACAAACATAAACAAACACCTGAACAATAAGGAAATTGTAAACCATTGAAGGGAACCTTCAATCAATATCTAGGCAACATCAGCTTGATGATCTTACGGCGGGGCCAAATCTTCCGCCTTCCACCTCGTTCCGCACCGCGGCAACAAAAAAGTTCCTACCGTGCGCAACTCGCGACGCTCGTCCGTTTGGACGAGCGTCACGCGAAACCCTGTGCTCGGTCGGTGGACCCATCGGCGATGGACACAATCCGATCCAAAGCAAGCGTGGACCCAGGCACTGCCAGGCTGGGTGGTTCTAACTTGGTGTTTGCAGTCATTCTTCGATTTGTTGCAGGACCTATGAAACATGATAGGCTTAGGACAAGTTCTGCAAAGAGCGGGGGACTGTGGTAGTACATGTTTTTGTGTTTCATATGTTTCTAGCTCTTTACGTCTGCGTCAGTTTATTATGAGATAGAATTACCTATCATGTCCTTCTTCCTTGTTATTACTTATTACTCTATTTTTGTATTATACAATCTGTTTGTTGAAAGGAACAATATGATAACATAACTCATGTTTTTAGATGCATGCATTTTTGAAACAAATGCATCATACTCTCTACAATGTAGTTTAACTGCCATATGCGCACACTGAGGGCGTCCTGTCCTGGAGAGCATGGCGCTGTGACGGTAGAGACGGGAGGTTCTCCGAAGGGTTCAATAGATTGCATTCAGCCTGGATAGTCTATGTTCGCAGGGCCACTGGTGAGAAGCTTGCGCACTGATGTTTGAATGGGTATCTTAAGCATCAAGTTGCGCGAACAAAATTCAAATATGTTCGCGCATGTTGAGTCGTTGCAAGGGCTCTCAATGATGAGCTTTATGTGAGGCATGTATGCAAACTGCTTGTAATTCTCCGGCATGTGCGAAAGAAGCATGTGGATATGATCGAAACCCTATGTTTCGCCATGGAAAAATGAGTTGGTGCGTTTTACACGACTGTTAAAAACAGTGTATTCTGAGGGTGTCCGAAATGAGGTCCGAGGTGAGTCGCGTGGTTTGTCTTTTTCACAGCGACTCCCCTTCCCCCACCCCCTCCCCCCCACACTCCAATTTAATCACATTGTGATCCGATGACAATGTGGTGACGCCGATGACGATGTTGTGAAACCGATGACAATGCTTCGAAACCGGTGACGCAATATTATGAAACCGATGATGATCATGTTATGAAACCGATGAACATGTTGTGATACCGATAATCATGTTGTGAAACCGATGACCATGTTGTGAAACCGATGATCTTGTTATGGAACCGATGACCAATGATCATGTTCTGAGGCGGATGATAGGTTCTGCCCCGTCTCCCCATCCCCACACCCCGTCCCCCCCAAATTTAATCACAGTGTCATCTGATGACAATGTTGTGAAACCGCTGATTATGTTGCAATGCCTTCCCGGAGAATCCCCCGTCTCTTGGGTCATGTGATAGAAACGTGAATGGAACAGCTCAACTGGTTTATACCTATATATATGTTGTGCAATTTCATGTTAGCTACAGTACTATTGTGCATATATTAATATAAATATCATCTAAGAATGCTTTACTGATATGTTCTTGCTCTGGTAAAGTAAAGCAATTGAGAGGGTTCATCAAATACCTTCACAGGGGTACCTGACTCTGTCTTCTCCCACATTTTACATATATATATATATATATGTATACAGGCATTATTATGTAATTAGTTTAATATGTTCAATAACTAACATATAAAACCATATATATATTATTAAAAACAATGTTCTAATATTTTAAATCAACAGTTTCCTGTATTATATGATTCAAATAACAATATTATTATATATTGAAATTAGGATAATCTTATAGGTACACACAATTCAAACACTTAAAACTGTATAGTATCCAAAAATACAATCCCTGAAACCAATGCATCAAATATAATTGTCTATTCTAGCCTTATGTCCACTACAATGTATATTGAATAGTATTATCTACTTTTAACATGCATTTTGTTGCTTCCATGCTGCTTTTAAGCCATAGTTCATTATACCAATGCTTAATATTTTGATGTCAATCTATGTCAATCTGTTGATACAAGTCAAATCAGGATACATCGTTCTTTAAGATCGTTCATGAGGGTAACGGGTTGAACTAAAACAACATACCAACTGTTTGACTGTTCTTCTGCTAGTCCTTCAGGCTCAATATGTGGCATGTCCATTGTCTACTTGTCTTCATACATCTATTGCCTATTGCGAACATGAACACTACAAACTACCTTCACAATATCTTATCAACATGTTTGAGGCTTCTGCTCTTTCTGCAATACAGTTGTCTAATGTGTGCTATTTCATTATTCACCCTTTGCGCTGTCAAATTTGTTGACATGTGTCCTTATTAATATTCAGTGTAAAGCCACAAACGCAGTATTTACAATTGTTTTTTAGTACTCGTTCAAGAACAACGGAGTATCACTAGATCCTTCTTTAGCAGAAAGCAACAAATAAGTCAATGTCGGGGCAGATCCTGAGACACGGACTTGTTTTGTTGTTTGTGGCTTTGGTGACTATTTTACACAAACAGCAAATGCAAAGGGAATAGCCATGTTGAAGCCTTCTTGGCACAAGCAAACAACAGCCAACACTACCATTAAGAGAATATATAATGAGATAGTAGCACCAAATAGCAGTACAATATGAACATGACAACACAAGTAAAAAAAAGAAAAGATGCGTACTACCACTCAGTCCCCTGTTCTGAAAACAGAGTACATCAATTGCAACAAAAGTCCTGAACGACATGTCCTCCCTTTCAGAACCAGGGCGCGATGGGTCCATTCTGCGATCATCATTCAGCAAGATGGGGGCCCCAATGCTGTTCATTGCATCTGTTCATTTAACAATAAGGCAAGGGCTGACATGCCCTGACAGTGCATGTGGCATGGGATAGGTATATATATATATAATACTTAAGTTAGCTTCACGGGTCAATGTATATAGGCAATATTCCAGACATGGAGTGTCTAGGTAATGATAGACTCCTGTCCCCAACCACATACTGTTTCCTGTAGTGATTGAGGCGTAGTGACTTCGACGAAGGGAATCTCTTGAAAAGCGTCGAGCTTGTGACTGAAGTTGAGGCCCACAAAAATGAAACCTCCCTGCCAGCGATGAAGAAAGGGGGAAAACCACATCTTCTCACTGAACAATGATGATCGCCCCTTTGAAAGGTATTGGCTTCGGAGATCGTCCGAAAAGACTGCACAGGGCCTTCCAAACACATCCTCTTCAGCCCAGGGTCTAGCTCCTGCAGCTTGGAAAATGTTTGGTTTCTACATGCCATTCCCTGCCCGTCATGACAGGAACCCTTTGCAGAAGAAAGTACAGAAGTGCCACAAGAAAGGTCTAAAATGAAAACCGTTCAACTATGTTCAACTGATGACAAACATTTGCCCCAACTGCTTCAGACAATATATTTGATAGTCCATGAGACAGGACTCCTCGAATAGATCTAATCATGCATAGATTTAAGCACACAAGGCACAAAGGGTTCCCGGCTGACCTGGGGTTGGCCCTTGCTTTCCAAATGCAAGGTGAAACTGCCCTCGCCCGACGGCGCCTGCTCAAACCAACAGACCTAGCAAATGAAAACCCCGAAAAGACTCCCAAGGAGGTGATGCCCAAAAAGATTGTTACCAGCAGGACCAAAACAGATGTAACGTGTCAAAACATACTCCACGCCAATCAACCATCAATACAAACATATTGAATATATAACAAATATATGCCGTTCTGGTGATAGTAGTGGGGGTAGCAGCAGCAGCAGCAGCAGGAGTAGTAGGAGTAGGAGTAGGAGTAGGAGTAGGAGTAGGAGTAGGAGGAGTAGGAGTAGGAGGAGTAGGAGTAGGAGGAGTAGTAGTAGGAGTAGTAGTAGTAGTAGGAGTAGCAGTAACAGTAACAGTAGCAGTAGTTGTAGTAGAGTAATAATATATAATAGCAGTGGTGGTGGTTGTAGCAATAGTCATAGTAGTCATAGTATGCTACATTGGAACGGTATCTTCCTCGTCTAAATGTTGCCATCGAGAGGCACCCCAAAAAGTCTGCATAGAAACGCAAAAGATATGCTACCTTGGAATAGCATTTCCTCCTTAAATGTTTGCCCTCAGGTGGCTCACAACAGGCATGCTACATTGGAAAAAAACACATCCGTTCTCAATGCTTTCTCTTGGTTGGCCAAGCAGACCAGCAAACCAGCGAACCAGATGACAAAACGACCACCACCACTGGGAGTTCAAAGTATTTCACCGCAAGACAAACATGTTTTTATTCGATCAGTATGTTTAGTCGATTCGATAAATATGTATTGTTCATGCATGTTCATGCGATAAATCTTGTTTGATGCCGATGCCTTACCAGCTCCACTCACCGGATTGGATGGTAAACATGTGGTTAGAGAGGCCTATAAACAGCTATAAACCCCCATTTGGGTGGTGCTGGTATTCACGATTTCTGAACCCCGTTCCCTGGAAGAGACACCTGATTGAACATATATAGAGAGATTCATAACATTTCACAACTAAAGCGAGGGCCACCGGCTTTCATGTCAGATGTTGGAGATGGGTTCTTAGTCCTCCTGAGAGATACTGAACTGTTCACCATGCCCATCCCTCCCTGACAGCTGGTTACGAAGCTTCTCTCAAGGCTTCCAACTGCGCACACGAAACGATCGAAACCCTCGAACCCACGGACAAAACCAAAAAACAGGTGACCCCCCTCCTCCACCTCTCAGAGGTTGGCTCCACATTCGGCAGCCACCTCACCGCCCCTCTCCAGCCTCTTCCTCTCGCCTCAGAGTTGCTCAGGTCGACTTTCACAGAGAAGCACCGCCGTCCTCTCCGCCTCGCGAAGGCAGGCGCCGAGGCGATTCGTCCGCCGGTGGTTTGCGCTGCGGCGCGGGGGGTGCCGACGACCGCCCGGAAACGAGGGGTTCGGGGCATGTGAACCCCGACGACCGCCACGGCTTCTAGAAACGCTGGTTTCAGTCGTCCGTAAGCCGTGGCGGTGAAGAGGGCCAGGAAAGAGTGGCGGCAAGGATGTTGATTTCTCATCGAAAGATCCATGTTCAGGTCTGACCGCAAAGCATGGTGAAACGTGGTTTTCACCACGGGTGAAAATGGCGCTCATCTCTCTGAAGGCAGTAGCTGATTGGCGCATCATGGTTTCGAGTTCAGTGAACCCCTGTTTGTAGGGGAAAACTCTGCCAAATCGCCAGGATGTCCTGGAAACTGTGCCATGTCGCTCTGGGTCGGAATCATCACCAGAGCGACTTGAGGGAATTCCAAGACACTCCCACCAGCGTCGCCTCGCAAAGACCCCTCATCATCTGAAAGTGGATCCCAAGATAGTCCAAACACTTCCATAGCATGGTAGGTTGATGTCCATGCTAGTCGAGTCCATTCATTTTGGCCTGTGACTGTCTGGTGCTCTGTGAAATGTTGCTTTTGCTGGGTCATTGCTCTGTTTCTGGGGGTATAGCCTACCGTAATTGTACTAAATTGACATCTGTATATTAGTGCCTCAGAAATCCCTGGTTCCCTGTTCCAAACCCTGGCACCCAACGAAATCGTTGTGAACAATCTTGAACAACCTTAACCTCACATTGGACGCAGAACCAAAAAACACATAGAAAAAACCGTTGGCGCATGCGACCGCGAAGGGCGTAGAGGGGTTGAACTGGTCTGGTGGCGTCTGCTTCCCTGGTTCCACTGTTCCACCCAGCCCACCGGCGTCACCTGCACAGCCGGGGCAGGTAGGATGTTGTTCACGTGAGTCACATGACCAGGCGTTACATCCATGTCCTGGCCCGACGGTTGTGGACGGTGCGCTCGTGGACAGCCTCCTGATGGCATCACAGGTGAGTGGAGCAGAAGGCCCCCCAGAACAAGGGGATATCCTGATTTTGTGGATGAGAATTACCAGCACCATCCCATTTTTCTGGTATGTTCGGGTGGTTTCTAGATGTTTCTAGACCCCTTCTGACTCTTGATTTGGTAGGGGTTTGTTGTTCTTGGTTGTGGAACAAACAGCGCTTCAAGCATGGTATAGAACATCTCAAGCATCGAAGTCGTCTTCGAGTCGGCTGATACTCAGGTTTGCTTCCCACCAGATGTGCAGCCGGCCTTCTCCGCCTCCTGCGCTGTCCCGTCAGGACTCGCGGCCTTGACACCGCCCGTCTCAACCTGGCATTGAAAAAGCCGGAGCCGCCGCTGGAGGGGGTCCAAAGTGAGTGCATTTGGGGTGATGAACAGCTGGTGGATCGCGGTGGATATCGGAGTTGCATAGCTATACTAGTAGCGGTCGGACGCTATTCGGTGGAGGCCATTACTACTAGGAACAAGAAGCTAGTAGCAAGGACGATGGTTTTTTCAATCTTCTAATGTTTCGTGCCGGACTTGACCATGTGCACGAAACATCTTCAGCCGGCCGATTCTATAGGTCCGGCATAGAGGGGTCCACAAGCTGCAATGCTTAAAGCAGTCTCGTTGATGACTTCAGTATGAGACGAGTAAATTGAGGCATAATTATGAGCGTCTGCAGGTTCCCCTGTGAGGCTGTGTGACCGTGAACTCATTCATGTTGGAGTTCGATCAACTATTGCTCAGATCTATAGACTCTGAACTTCAATCGTGTCTATTTTCAGCGTTCTGCTTTAAACACATAGTCTAGCGTGCGGTCTGTACTCTTGGCGTTTAGCCAATCTAGCTTTCTTGGAGCACCCCAAAAAGCTGTTGCGAACTCCCATATTGCGTCTTGCGTGTGATGTTTTTCGGTGAAAAGAATCCTTGAACTGCACACACACCAACAGTGTTTTTCATACTCACATACCGTTAACTATCATCGAGGTTTTGGTTGTAAAATCGGTGGACGAAGCACACGTGGCACCCAACTGGGACGACCTCGGGGTTCAACCGGAACAGCGACGCAACCGTCTTCGTCCGTCGACATGAACGACGCCTCCCTGGCCTATAGGGAGCTAGGTGCTTCGGCGTAGATGTTTCCACATGTTCGCCAAGTTCGCCCCCCCGAAATTCATGAAGCCACCACCCGCTCAACCCCTATAAACCGTCGGAACCGTACGATCTCACCCGTGAACAGTCCACCGGCGCCTCTCTCTCGAAATGCACCGCTTTCCCCGAGGGGTCGCGTACCTTCGATCGGATCGACCCTACGAAGACAGGAGCAACACGCGGAGACGCGTGTAGCAGGCCATTGATGGGGGAAACATGCCAGGAAACGGAGTGTTTGGGTCATTGTAATTCTGTGATATTCTAGAGTGTATTGGGTCGCCGTCAGTCCCGAGCAAATAGATCGATGTTTCAACATTGAGCTTGTGGCTTGTGGGTGATCATATTTTGAACGTTTCAGATATAGAACTTCCAGCATGTCTGCTTTCTGGCCGGTTTTACATATAAAAAGGCAAACATGTGGCACAGTTGGAAAGAATATTTGCCTTTATTAGGGTTGCTTGTTTGGATATTTAAGGTTTTCAAACATTAAAAACAATCTACTGCAATCTACTGTATTTCTGAATGGAGTACCTGAGAACCTTCGGCGCGAAGCCTTGCGCTACCTTCCAGATAAAACCCAAAAGAACAACCACGCAGGGCGGGGTAGTTGCAGGGTTCACCCCCCCTGACCTCGGGTTCCCCAGAAAACAGGCTTGGAGAGCCTTGGAGAGCCTGAAACAAGCCCTTGGAGAGCCCATTGAAACCCCTAATGTAGACTCTTGATGTATAACCCTCCCCCCCATTTGGAGTGTAAAAACTCTTCATATGCACGGAATGTATTCAAGAGTCTAACAGTACATGAATTAACTTCATGAATTATGACCCTTTTTGACCTGCAAATGAAATGCAGGTGACCTTCCCAATGTCAAAATGCCTCAAATCTGCTTCATGTTTTCGTTGCCCGTGTGCTTTATTTCGCATGTGCTTTAGCTTCACAGCGTTCAGCTATGGAAGAACGCATCACGTGACGACAGGACCTCAAAGACGGAATGTGCGTCCTATCAAGTGGTTGTCCAGCTGTATTCAGTCAGGTGTCGTGGTTAAGGACTTGGGGTCGTGTTTATGGACACCTCTCGTGGTTAAGGTAACCAGGTCGTTAACCAGGTCGTGACTATAGTGCCAGTTTCGGTTTTCAGTTGATAGCTACGTACGCATTCCTCAATAGCAGTCTGCTCTCAGCATCTTCCCCTCAGCTGAACTCTGAGCTTCGCCGCGGGGCGGAGGGTTTCGGTCAGGGCGTGGTGTTTTTTCTGCCGCAGTCAGACACTGAGTGAATAGCGATGTTTTCGCGGGCGTTGATGCTTTCCTTCCATACTTTAATTCTATGGGTCATACCATTCACACACCTGAACCCCCTAGCAGTCCACTCAAACATGGTCAGACCATATACCTTGTCCCAGTCCCGGTGAAGGAAGTTCTCCTTCGGGTCATGGCAGTCTCCAGGAACCAAGGGTTAAATCGGAACCCACGGTTTTCATGACCCACGGTTTTTATCACACATCTAGATCATATATAATGCCCAAACACTCCATGTATGGCATAATTATTGTATACATCAATTGAACCCCTGAAACCACCCCAAATGTAGGTATATACCTTCGAAACGGCACAATTCTTTGCCATTGCCTGTTCAAAGAAACATGTCATTGCGGCGTCTTCTCCCCGTCTTGCGGCGTTTTTCGTTGTGACCAGGCGGGGTTTCCGGCAGACACGGCGATGCTTTAGGCTTCCAAACGGAGTGATTCCGCGTCCATGGACCTTTGAGCACATGGTTTGGAACTCTATTGAAAGCGGCAGTGGTTTTTGATTATAAGTTGTTTTCACTGAAACATGCCTCCGGCAAAAATATGTGCCTTTTGAAGATCGATATATATCATACAGGGAGTCCGGGATACATTCTGAATTTGGTCGTGGACTGTTGCGTCTTGCCCCGTTGCTCATGTTTCCTTCTACCTCAAACACGCGTTCGCATCCGGAAACCTACTTGCAAACGTGGATTGACTCCTGACTGGTTGGTGGGTCAAGTGTGTGATGATGTAATCTAGGTGCATCAAACACATTGGCAGTCTCGTTGGCTTCGCAACCAGCAGGCCGTCCGCAGGGCGCTCCGCAGGGCGCTCTAGATGGGCCGTCGAAACAGGCGAGTCCGAGAAAACCCCAGTCACTCTCACTCTCACTCACACTCACACTCTCTCTCACACTCACTCTAGGACCTTCAGTTTGTGATTGTGTTGAGATCCCAGGGTGTTTGCCGCTGCAAGAGTTGTCGTCACGACGGAATTCGACGGTGCCGGTCGATCTTGAAAGTCCGGAGAGTCGACTTCCCTACACCGAGGGCTCCGTCGTAGCTCCTCAGGTTCGGTATGACATGCACCGTTCGGTATGGCACCCGGGCCCCGGTCGTCCCAACCGAACCGATCAGCTACGACCTGTGAGCCCTGTCAGCCGCCCTGGACCACACCGTTCGCCCCGGCAGTCGGGGAACGCCGAACGCCGAACGCGCCTCTCGTGAGTTGGATCCTTTCGAGGAGGGAGACAACAAGCCTGATCCAGTCAAGATGCCTGGCGGGCTCTGCTCGTGAACTGGGTCGTAGAGGCCGACACGAGTCTGGGACTCTCATTGTACTGCCGATCAATTGACCCCTCTGGCACCACCCCAATGTAGGTAAATATACCAGTCCCATGGAGTGTTTATGAGTGTTTGGGTGTTGTTTTGTTCCTTCGAAGATGTTATTTGTTCTTCCGAAAATGGCTGTCTAGTGCCATGGTGCGCACCGTTTTTCCCGCTGTTGGTGGTGTGCATTTTTTTGCTATAGGAGACAAAGTCAGACAAAGGCAAAGGATGTTTTCTTGCGAATCTAAATATATGTCACATGGAGAGTTTCCATAGGTTTCCATGAGTCCGTGGATGTTTGCACATGAAATGTCTAGGCAATTTCCTGGATCTTCCCAGTGACCGAGCCCCTGGAAGTCCAAGACCATCTTTAAAATGGTTGATTTGGTTTTGTAAAACCCTTAGTGAAACGATGGTTGTTCGGTAAAGGCCATTAAAACCATGGTGGTTCGACTTCTAGGGGAGCTTGATCCCTTAGTTGCGTTCGGTCACAGACTCAGTTCGGTCACCCATGGGATTCTGAGAACGTCCTGTTTGGGGTGGGTAGTCTGGTTGGCAAGTCTCATTCAACGGGTTGAGCTGTTGACCGGCCAGTTGAGGTGTTATCACCCTAGGGCTCCCACCACCTGGTTGGGGTTTGGGGGGTCTAACCAACTTGTGAGGATTTAGTTGGAGCCCTATAGGGTCATGTCACTGTGCTGTCTTTCAGAAAACAAATAGCCCGCGTAGGCTACACTCACTGGTAGACCTGACGGCGGTTTCCCGGAAACAGAACCAAAACAACGCTGGGAGTATCTGACATGTCAGCTTCTCATGTCAGCTTCCACCCGTTGGTGAATCCAGCACAGTCCGGTTGCGGAGATTCGGTGCGATTCAGTCGGTTTCGACCAAACGACCCCCACGACCAGTGTCGTGCGTGCGACAACGTGCGTGCGACCACGTGGTGTGACCCTAGGCACCGTACCGACCCGGTGGACCGTTGCCCCAGGACCCGCAGGGTGGCTTGAGAAAGACCGAGAAAGACCGAGTTTTTGATCCCCTGGTTGGTTCGGTCACGAACAGTAGGCTTGTAGGACAGGTCAGCAACAGGAACTCCACAGTTCGGTCACTGGGAAGGTCCTAGGTACCAAGGGTCACAAAGGGGTGGTGTTTGGTCCCTAAGTGAGTGGATAATGGGCACCCCTAGCCTCCAATAGGCACCCCTTTGTGACTCCTGGTATGTGTTCCTTCTTTTAAATAGAACACGATGGAGCCACTGTCACTGAGCTCGCCTCCACTGCCAACGGCAGACATTTCCAGCTGGACTTCCTCGCTCGCCAAATGGATGCGCCAAGAAGACCGGCCCGGACTGGTGGTTTTGGGGATGATTTTCCCGACTTAAAGGTCAAAGACATGGAGTTGATCATACAAGAACACTATAAGACACTGACTCTACTCAATGCAATGTGGTTTTCAGGAGGTTTCGCTGGGTCAAACCATGCGAGAGCACGTTGTGCGTCGAGCACGTGCGTTCATTCAAGGGTGCCAGCTCGATCCGGCCCTCACGTTCCGAAAAACCCGTCAGGCCCGGTCGCCCCGGTCGCGAAGACCTGCGACCTGCGACCTGCGAAGAAGAGGGATGTGTTCGATGTTACCATGGTTCTTGTTCTCTGAGGTGGATTGGAGGGCATCCTGCCAGACATCCACAAGATCTTTCTTATACTAGCTTAGAAAGTGAGTGAGTTGAGAGTAGAGTTCAACTGAACCCAGTTGGAACTCTTTATGATTCATCTCTTCACAATGTTTCATATGGATGCAAAACCAGCAAGGGTCACCCAAGAAAAATCCCATGCAGATGTTTCCATCCGGCCTCAATGAGCATCTCACCCGCACCAGAACGTATCGCAGCGAAATCTCCCCAAATGAGAAAGCCATTGAGTTCAGCTGGCTCGTGGCCACGGGCTTTGTCTGTAGACAATTCAGTAGAATACATGTTAACATGTTCAAAAACACAATTGCTCAGATTGCCTTACTTGTGATATTATAGTACTCTATTTTACTTGGAATGCTCATGAGACTCAAAAAGGATGGGCCTGGCACAACCACTTCCCTGCTTCTGGACCTCGCTGTGCGCGACGCGCGCTGTGAGGTCTTCGGCTGAACGGCACGGCGCGGACCCGAAAGCTTCGGGCGGCCAAGGGGCGCAAAGCTTGACAATTCCAACCTCCAGCTTTTTCAAGCTCACCTGCCACCCGGTGGACCAAACACCGACTTCGGCCCGTTCTGGACCCGGAGCCTTTGGGGAAGTCCACGACACGGACCTCCCGAAAACCTCCGAAAACCCCCGGTGGGGGGGTTTCTCAGGTGGTCGGGGCAGGGATTGTCGGGTTTGATCGGGATCGTGCGGTCATGGTACAAGGGGTTGGTCTGGAGCAAAAGGGCGGGAGGGGGGAAATAGAGAACGCAACATCAAGTCACTAAGTGGCTGGTTCGATTTGGGTAAAATGAAAAGGCCAGCCGGAATCTATAAAGCAACATCTGGAATCACTGGAACTATTTCTTCCACCAGGAGCTTCAAGCAGTGACCTCAAAACTGCAGTCTCTAAGTGAGTGAACCTGTTCAGGCACGAGTCGTGACCAAACCTCCTGCGGTCTCATATAAACAGAATTCTTTAGAAGTAGGACGGAGTGAGACCAGTGCTTGGATACTTGCTTGGATACTTGCTTGGATATATCCTGACGGCACTCCTATTCCCATGGGCTCAGTGGATGTTTAGAAAAGGCTGTGTGCTAACAATAGTTATTTGTTTGTATACTGACGCCCCCAAAGTAAGTATTGCTCTTCTTCAATGGCCTTGCGTTATGGGTGTCTGAGGCAGACCTTATCGTTTTACCGGGTTTTCGTGCACAAGCCCTTCCTACTCTTGTCTTCGTGGTCTAGTCACATGTCTTCACGCAATCGTGGCTCATACAGTATGGGGGTCGGAATCAAGTTCTCACCGCTCCTCCCAGCAACCGATGCACCATCCATGCACCTCCACATGCCCCATGAAGGCACCCATTTGTTGGGCCATCCAGCTCTGTTGCTGGGCCATCTTCGCCTCACCAGCATGCCACGCTGCCGGGCTGGTCAGTTGGAAACTAGCCTTTCTGGTGGATGAAGAGGTCCACGAACAACCAAACTCTTCTCGTGAGGACGTGTCAACCTGCTTGGCCATGGCTCAACAAAAGCCACACAGCATGACAGCATCAACACCGGAAGACGTCGTCAGCTTTGCAAAAAATAGAACCTCAATGTCTTATAATCCCTATGGATCCACTGAGAAGGTGATTGGAGACAATTTCAGTAGGCTTGGAGGGCCCAGTCATACCGAACCTGAGGTTTCCGTGGCAGTGGATCCATATACGGAATATAAGAATCAACTTTTGGGTGGGGGTTGCAGCTGTGATTTCCATTTCATCCAGACTTCACCGTCCAATCTGTTCGGCCCTACGTTCGATCCACGGCTGCCGCTCGGTTCGGTTCCGCGGCAGCTCCGCTTCGATCCGTCCGAGGAGCGAGATCGAGGGCTCGTGCGGGGCCACGTAGCCGCAAGCCTCGTGGCCACGGCGACGGAGCGCCCGGGCGTTTTGTGGCAGCTGCGTCCAAGGATGCGGGAAACAACCGGGAGCAAAACATGCAGGGTTTGTGTTGGTGGCGGCGTTTGTGGTAGGCTCAAAGAAGACCATGTGGTCAGTGTATGTTCAGGGAGATCCCCGGGCTGGGTCGACTAATATCTAGTTCCCAACCAGGGGGGTTGTTGCATGGGAGGTCTCCCTATTTTGATACACACCCATGTGTTTTCTTGGGGGCGTAGAAGCGAATTTGGAGCTCCGATCGCATCGTACTTTCGGAGGTTTGGTTGGCTTGAAGAGGAGCAAGCTTGGAGGCAAGCTTCACCAGGCCACGACCAATGAAAAATAGGATGCAAGGCCATCCTGGGTCATCATCTGGAACTTTGTCATTATTCCGACCTAGAACTTCAGCGGGATGCTGGAATAAACAGGGATGCGGTGCCACTGAGGTGTCACAGAGTCCGACGTAGTTAAGATGGGTCTCTGTGAATTGTATAAGAAAGAACGGTGATGGAAAGGTATAAGAACGGTGGTAACGATTCTTGAAACATCTCGATACTCACTTCCAACCCCAAACACATAGCTACATTGGGGTGGTTGACTGGGGGGTCCATGGGGCAGTCCCAGTTGGTCGAGTTGATTCCGTCCGGGGTGCCACGTCTCTGGATCTGTTCACCACGCGCCCGACAGCTCGATGTTGTGGAGCTAGCTGCCATATGTTCAACACCTTCGAAAACTATAAACCAATTTAAAGAACTGGCCGTGTCGTTTCACGATGTAAAAACACGCGCGCTGATCCATGGAACACCCTCGTTCTCACTCATCTCCGAGTTGCAACCCATGAGGAACCTTGAGTCGCAGCCAATGGACAAGGTATAGATGTAAATATAGTTGAAATGATTACACACACATACTGTCACATACACACAAAAGATATATACATTTAAAATAAAGCGAGGGTGTGCCTGTGCATCTTGAAAAAATTGGAAGGGCTGGTGTGGCGCTTGTGTGACACCGGAAGCAGCTGCCAGCAAGGGGATGTATCGGAACATCTCAAAGCTGTTACAACAGGGCACAAAGGCATCCAATTTAAGTTTGATCAGCTAGATCGGCTGCGTGAGTGGCTGGATTCAAAATTTGTGGTTGGACTCCGACGAGAAACAATCTCCTACAGACGCTAAACTTTTGAGATCTTTTGAGTTATGGTACATCTTCCTTGCAAAAGATATCCCAAACACTCCATGTAATACATTGACTCTTGAAACTGCCCCAATGTAGATACTGTAAATATACCATTCGACTTTGATTTCATGACTTTTAGGGCAATAGGCCTACTGAAAAACGTAGACCTTCCGGAATCATACAATCAAGTTGAAGAAACAACCTGCTGACCATTCCAAGGGTATCTCTTTTTTGATTCTAGAGGAACAACTTTTTTTGATTGAACTCGCTGAGGCACCACCCTGCTCGCGGAATGACTTCAGTTCTGAAATGGCAAAAAAAGAGAACTCGCCACACCCCTGGTCTGAGCGGAACATTCAACTACATCAGCATGTGAGCTCTGCAAAATACGTATGATTAAACTCCCCTATGTCGCAGAACGTTCTTACGCTCCTGCTTACGCCTTTCTTACGCGACCACAATGTGAGCTTACGTGCCACGGATGTTGAAGAAGACCTTACGCAGATCTTACGCATCTCCATTTTCACAGATGAGAACCATACTCCCAAGGGAAATGCTTACGCGAAGGCTCCTGTTTGCAGGTGAGCGGGCGACAAATACATGATCACTAAGACTCCGAAGCAGAGGAAGCAAAGGATCACTAGCATCTACTTACTGGCTGCTGTAGGCAAATGAAAAGTTGGCTTACGCGGAGCTTACGCGGAGCTTACGCCACCAAACCCTCACCAAACGGAGCCTGGCATGTTATGACATGTTATGATGGGGCTGACTTGAGAAAGGTTTGATACAGAGTGGCAACAAACAAGCACAGTGCACACACCTGAAACACAGTGCACACAAATGTCAGTTCCCGAGCGTTTCAAAGTCCATCCAGTTCCTTTCTTGACAAGTGTGTGCTAAGAATCTACTAATGAAAACACAACCATATGGCAAGCTTACGCAACATGCATGTCTCACAACTCCCTTACGCAACCTTACGCTCTTCAGGTTTTTGCTTACGCCCAAGTTCCATATGACAAGGCCTTTACTTAGTTCATCTTGGGAGGCTTCTTGCGGTGCTCATGTGATCTATGGATCGGAAAGACCCGGTGCGGTTTACCCAGTTCAGCTCAGAAAGCGCTGTTATCGATATTCCAAATCCTCGTGATAGTCCAAATCCTCTTGTTTTATCAACAGAAAAACACACAAAAAACTACGATAACTCAACTGCAGTGGAGCGTCTCTTCGATCTCTATGGCTGATCCACCGTCGGTGTCAAGCCTTGAGAGTCCCACGGAACTGCGACAACTCGAAGTCACACTTTGAAGAACCAGGTTTGAGATCAAATCCCAAAGTCTGACCTTTTTTTTGGATGCTTAACATGCAAGACTAGACTTGGTGTTCATGATGCATGATGACCGGGACTTGTGCCAACTTGACTGGGTGAGAAGGAGGCAATGGGCATAAGCAACGTGCAATGGGCACGCTCTAGCTCGCATTGGGATGCATCTTCAGCACCCTCAAAAGGTAATCAAACCCCTCAAACCCACCCTAACAACCTCCTGAGGATGTGGTACTAGTTTAGATCCAGTCGGACTGGACCTGTCTGTACTGATCAGGCGCGTAGTCAGTGACGCGTAGTCAGTATGGGCGCTTCAGTCAAGTGGCAATTTGAAGAAGGTCCACCTCGAATGCAGGGCACAACACAATCAAGAATGGAGCAATCGGACGCTACGAACGGGGCTCCTGTTACTACTAGGAACAAGAAGCTACTAGGAGCAAAGGGCATCGCTACTAGGAGCAAAAGAACAAACGAAAAAGGTTTGAGCCTGTTGAGCTTCTCCATTCTGAGGGACGAAACACCGATACTTCTGTCTATGTTGGGGTCCAAAAACCGTCAAAAAATGTACTTTAATGTCCATTTGGTCCATTATATATGATCCAGTTCGACGATATTTGCTGCCAAATCAGGTCGCGAGGAAAGGAACTTCCTCAGGTCACCGCGTCGGTCACCATCGTCCTGATCCTGAGGCCTCGTCGGGGTCTCGTCTTGGACACCCAGTAGTATGGTATACCTTCCAAGAGGTAAGAGGAAAGCCTCAAAGGATGCAATCACCCGGCCCAGTGGTCCAAAGGCCCGCGCTAAGCATGGTATCGATCCGGCATGGGGTGCCACCAATGATCAGTCTGAGTCTGGTGTAAGAAGTTGACTCAGACTGATCGCCAGAACAACAGTCTTGAGGCTTAAACACCCCTGAAACGCTCGATTGAACTACTGCTCACGATCTCGATGAAAAAATTCCCACGACCTCGCACGACTGCTGGACACTCTTGACTTGCTGGTCGCTCGCTGGTCGCCCTCTCCACGTACGAAACCAACCCAGATCGGTGACGACAGTGCACCACATGCTGCGAATTTGTCGGGGTCTGCAACAAACCTTAGTTATCTCTATTCAATAAATACCAGCACCTCCAACAGGTCACCAATTGAAACCTGTTAGGGCCTAACAACCCTCCAAAGGAGACCTGTTGCAAGGTGCTGGTACTAGTTATCCTAAAATCAAAAGACAAATGAACCACACTGCATCCTGAGCATCTTAAACCAGTCCAAAGCATGTTGCTTTTTGCAGGCGTTGAACCAATCCGGCCACCAACAACAACAAAAAACAACTAAAAAAAACAAGGCACGCGTCATGCACGTCCAACTCTAAGGCTTCAAAGTAGGTCGTCACCTTGAAGGGTCGAGGCCGGACGTTGCCACACGAGACAACTCCGTTGGCTGACTGTGTCGACCCGGTGCTGATGTGAGTTCATGACATTTGCACAAGTTTTGGTTTGGACGCAAGAATCGACCGAAACCCTGCTTCCCTCCAAACGGATCCGATAAGAAGCCAAGTTGTCTGCGATGCGGGTGTATACAGGGTGCAGGGTCAAAAGATCTTCCGATCCACGGCGCTGTCGCTGTGTGGATCTTCAACCACATGACGTCCAAACCCTTGTCGCCTGGATGAAACCAACAAGAAAATTAGGCGGGTCAGGCGAAGATGAGGCGTGGGGCCCAAGGAATCCGAAGAAAGAACAGGTGTTTTCGGAAACGTCTGGATTAAGTTTACTTTAAATTAATAGCTTCTTGTTACTACTAGTAAGGCACTTGTTACTAGAAGCGATGCACTTGTTACTAGTAGCTAAAAAAAAGAATTCCGTTCTGCTTTTTCCCCAAAAAACCACGGAACATCTCCCAGTGAGCTCCGGACCCGGACCTCTCCCCCCTTTGGACACGGTCACCGTCGTCCACCCGACTTCCGGTCTTGGAGTCCGAAGGGTCGTGGAGGTGGAAACAGCTGGGTGTTTGGCCGAACTCGCGTCCGATCGTGACTTTGTGCCTATTTCAAGTGGATGATGGACACTGGTCAGATGGTGTTTCTTTTTCCCCCTGGAAGAGCCCCTGTTCCCCTGGACGAGCCCCTTCCCTTGGAAGAAGACATGCTAAAACAAGTGGTGCTGCTCCACGTGCACCATGGAGGGCGGGCTGTGTGAGGGCTGTGTACTCCGACTCGAGGGAGTACAAGTCAAATGCCAGGAAAACCGGCACTGAGAAAATGATACGTAGAACATGAGTAGTTCATGCAGCCTACCTTAGATAGATACCTATAAGTGGGTACTAACCCTACACCCCTTTTGCGCTGCTAAGAGGGTCTCGTAGTATGTCGGGATGGTGTTCAGAATCGAAAAGGGACACCGTAGGTTTCCAACTGGTGAATCGGTATCCGCACCCTCCATGGAACTCACCCAACTCCATGGAACTTCCCAAGGCACATCCGGTCACAAGGCAGGTCGGGCCGGGGTAGACCCAGTCACAAGTCCGGCAACGACCTGAAAGGTCTCCGCCGGTTGCCCCCCCCAAGGTCTCTCCGCCGTGTGCAGCACGTCCCAAGTGGCAGATTTTTTGTCAATGTTCTCCTCCAACTCCTTGAGACTGATGTATCCAGAATCATCTGCATCCAGGTTGCAAAACAAGGATTTCACCTTGCGAATGTGGGCCTCGGCACAAAACACTGAACTTTTTGGCGAACTTCTGATGCCGAAGATTGGGTCTGCTGAATGCGCTGAGAGACACCGAACAAGAGCCTGGCTGTCTCAGTGGAGTGCCACAGGAAAGAATCAAGCGCAAGGATTAAGTGATAGACCATGCCCAAACACTTCATGTATGCCATATATGCCTACATATGCCTACATTGGGGTGGTTGACTGGGGGTCAATGGGGCGGCATATGGCAGTCCCATGTGTCGTGTCTGGGACGGTCGACCTGAGGCGATACACCTGATGAATCCATTGTGATCTTTGACATATCGGCCATGCATGCGACTGGAAGAGTTACTTCTATATCTGAAGATTCCAAAATTTATGGTAAATCTTAGCTCGAATATATCTGGTTTATATGGTATATGACATCTATCTATCCAGTCCAGTCCAGTCCAGTCATATACAACAAATATTACTTGGACCTGGCTCTTCAAAGTGACAGAACTTGATATCCAGGTTGGTTCGGTCACTTGGGTCTGTAAAAGGTCACTGGATGGAACTCCAAAGAGGTCACTTTGAAGAACTTGGTACTATTATTGTTACTATAATACTACTACTACTGACTACTACCTACTGCCCAATGACTACTACCTACTACTACTACTACTATTACTACTACTGCTACTACTATTACTACTACTACTACTACTACTACTACTACTACTACTACTACTACTACTACTACTACTAC
>CAXAMN010022707.1:910687-925891 GCA_963970005.1 Durusdinium trenchii | reverse complement strand
ACTACTACTACTACTACTACTACTACTACTACTACTACTACTACTACACTGGCCAGAAGAAAGTTGCGCTTCTTGATGTTGAAACTCATGACAACCCTATCCTCCTAGAATCCTACACCATGAGACAAGGGAAGGTGTGGGCGGTCATTTGTCACCCCGGAAAGCCTTTTATTACTATAAATTTAAAAGAGTGTGATAATTGACCGTCCCACACCTGCCACGAAAATTAGACTTGTTAATTCGATCCGCCGCTGACCTCAGAGTGTTTTGTAAGAAGGCTAACAAGCGTAAACTTTTGTCTGCCTGAAGTACTACTACTACCAAAGCCGTACTGCCCTCAGCATCTCTTTCTGCATCTTTCTTCGCGTGATCCCTCAGTCTCCATCTTTCCGCCACGAAGGCGACCACCCGGGCTCTCCCGGTGCTTCACCCCCTGCAACACTGACGCACGCTTCGCCCGCGGAGGTTCACGGACGTCGCCCGTGCGTGCCGTGGAACCTCTTTGTTGGCAATGATGTTTTGCATGATCATCTCCTCAGTCGCACCGCAACTGTACCGGAACAAACTGGATTCCGAAGACTGCATGGTCAGCTTTCAGAGGTGTCTGCGGACAAGACTGGGGCCTCCGGCGTGATCACTTTGCGCTGATTCGATTGCACTTTGGCCTTGGTTCCAAGACATATAGGTCCCTGGTTTCATGAGCGTTTTCCCACTCAAAGAGTGTGGTTCATGAAATTGGCAGCAAAAACTATAGTGCAAAAGCATAATTCTCATAGTCCATGACCTCAATATACCTCAATAGCCTGGGACCGGAGTCCAGAGTCAGTACTTGGTTGTTAGACTTCATCCTCACCGTGACGCATTCTCCAGGACGGTCTGTACTCTTGCACAGGGAAGCATCGAAGCATCGACATGTCAAGACCTTGTCGGGCCCTCTGGACCCGCCACTCAGCTCTGCACAAAAAACTCCAGTGACCACGTTCAGGACCTAGGCAAACACCATCAGGGGTGGGCTTAACGTCCCATCCGTGGGCGATGGGATGCCGGCATCTCGCACTGTAAGCTCCATGGATAGCACCCCAACATGGAGTCTTGGAACTACTGGCAGCATGTGTGTTTTGATTGTCCATGTTTGATCATGTTTGGCTCTTCACTTCTTCCATCTAGACTAGCTCATTCCCAGAATATGTTTTCAAAAAACACGTACATGGTTAACTCACAAAGGCCTGACAAGTCAGTGCATCCAGTTGTTCTCCAAGCTGCTGCAAAATAGGAAAACGCGATGTAAAAGAGGAGCAAGGAGGCCTCAGAGTCTCAAAGCCAAGGGTGTTTCCTTTGAAGGGGAACCTGTGTGCCAACAGGCCCTCTATTCAGAAACAACACCTAAACATGTGAGGCAATGAGAGCAAGCTCTGAAGGTGGTTGAAACACACCTCATTCTCCCTCTAAGCCCCCGGAATGCCTATTTCGACTCACCCCAAAAAGGCATCCACGTCTTTATCCTCATTCCACCAAGGCAAGTTTGCCGCTCCAGGCTAATTTGAATGACACAAATGAAGAACAAACAACACTAATCAATTGCCAGCGTTCCGGCGTTCCATGAATGTTTTAGGCGCTTCAGCATGCTCCAGATTCCTTCCAACGTGGTTCAGAAAAAAGAAAAAAACACGTGGTCATCTGCAAAGCTTCCTGTTTCTTCAGGTGTTTCAGGTGTTCTTCGTGGTGCATGCAGCCTGCTTTTTAGCTAGACTAGATGCATCGAGTTTCTTGACTCTGCATGTCCCAGACACTCCATGGGACTGCCATATATGCCGATCAATTGGGGTGGTTGACTGGGGGTCTGTCTGGGGCGGCAGTCCAGTCCCAAACAGTCGTCGTGTCCGGGTGTTCTTCCCCAAGACACCACCTTCCAAACACCGACCGAGACGAGACACATCCCAAACCTCAACATCGGTGTGGGTTTCGACTGGGCGGTTCCCGGGTCGACTGGCTGAGTTGGCCCCCCAACGAGGTACACCATCGATTCAGTAGGACAGTTCGTGACCTCGGACGTCTGTAGACGTGACCGACCTTGGTCCGGAACGACGACGACTAAGTGACCGACCTCCACCACATGGGATCGATCCGGACCGGACGGGTCGCGACGTCCGTTTCGGAAATGGGCGGTGTTTGGGTGTTTGCGCATGGGGTCCGGTCCACTGGGCGTCGGATCTTCACGCCTCACTGCTACAGCACCCCCAAACCACGGCGGGTCTTATAAGGGACGGTCCCCACCCCCCCCCCGCCCGAGCCGGAGCTCAGGGGCCCGGTCCGGAGCTTGGTGGCTTCACGGTGCTTCCAAGGCACATAGAGATGCGAGACCTCGAGCATCGGCCGAAGGGCTGCTTCCCAGCTGAGACCACCGCAGATGCTCCTCAAGTGTGTGGTTCCCACGCCCAAGCCGTGAGATGGGTGAGAAAGGGAACCGCTCGGAGGCTCCAGGGATCGAGACTTGGGATCTTTGCTGATTCGGATCTCCATCACGTTCTTTGTCTTGCCAGGGGATTCACCAGTTCGGGAACATCGATATCACCCACTCCATCTCAGAACGCACCCCACCGCCCAAAGCCTCCCACAAGAAGAGCGACACGACTAGCGACACGGCCCCGGTCCGTACGCAGGAGCCGAGGCCGAATCAAGCACGCGAACATGTTCAAACCTCCACAGCCAGGGCCATTACACTGCGTACTGTTTTTTAGATATTAAAGTAGCCTGACCAATCTGAGGGTAAATTAGCAATCTGATGCAATCCGTATTGCAATAGATTTAATACCACCTGCTCCAATGTTGAAAACGAACCACATGTCCAAAGTTAACGATTCACTGCACCTACATACCACGAAATCAGAGCGCGTTGAAGACCACCACATCTCCAAAGCACAACATCTGCGCCTGTAAACGGATCTCCACCAGCCACAAAAAGTGAACTTGAGACCAAAACACCTCGGAATTCCCTTGCGCCTGCCACGAAAAGTCACCAAGTCCGATTCCCCCCCCGCTGCACACGCAGCGAATCGGAAGCCAGCCAACCGCCCCGGTGCAGCCCTGCACCACATTGGACGTCTCAGTGTGCACGAGCGAGGAAGCAAAAAGCCCACTGAAAAAAATGGAGCACCCTGAAGACAGCATGGCTTTACACTATTTTACACTTATAAGCCCCTCACTCTTGGACAGTACTGTTTGAGAAAACACATTCAAACTCGCCTGCCCCCCACGCGTGCCCCCCCTCCACAAACACACCAGTGTGCCAAGGCTCATGAAGAGGGTCAACATCGAGCTCGACAAATCATTCCAATACAAACAAATGCCATCCAGTGTGCTCGCAGAGATCCCCTGCAGATCTCTCTGCTCCCCCAAGCATAAATGTGGGCCTGCTCAAACGAACGCTCTGTCGGTGTCGGTCCGAAGGCTGGAGACATCTAATCTGCGGAGAGGGGCGAGTGGTCATGGGAAAAAAACAATAACACACACACAGGACCCGCTTCTTGATCGATTTCGAGGATCTTCCACGGATGACTCCAACCAGGCTTCGGTGGAAACCAAGGAGGCATACCAGGGCCGGCCTACCACTTCTCGCTGTCTCGGGTGCCCCTGTTCGACCTTCTTTCGGCGATGCGCTGAAGCCTGCCACCCTGCCACCGTCCCACGGTCGTTAAGACCGGAGAAGGAACAAAAATCATCAGAAAAAAAAGCACTGAAGTGACCGAACCAACCAGGTGATCAAGTTCGGTCGCTTTGAACATTTGAAGAACCAGGCAGTGGTATTTAATGTCCGAAGGCTACGGATATCAAAAATTTACTCGTCCAGACTCGGTTGCTTGAGTTGCAAAGTTCTTCCCCCCCCAGTTCACGAAGCAGCGCCCGCTCGAGTGGTGCTTTGGCGTGAACGGCTTACACCAGGGGTTAGGGCTTCAGATTAGAAGTTCACCAATTCCCAGACACTCCATGTATGCGCCGTATATGCCTACATTGGGGTGGTTGACGGGGTCAATATAGGTATGTATGGCAGTCCCATGGAGTGTCTGGGATTTATAGATCTGGCAAATGTGCTCCGTATGTAAGGTGTGAGCATCCAGCACTCATCACTCATGCAGTTGAAGGAACTATTGCAGATCTTCCAAGCACATATCCTGCTAATTTCAGCTCGTCCCATTGCACCATGCACCGAGGACTATACCACCCTCAGCCGGAAAATGCTTCATCGGTGCAACTGTCCCAGCCGCGGCGGCACCTTCCGAAGAATGGCTTTCCAAGAACATCGCCGCTGCTTGCGTGAAGACGATGCCAAAGCTGGAGCAGGTGAGTCGCGTGAGTGAGAATCCGGGCGACTGAGATGGGGGGGCCATGAGGGATCGATATGGGGATCCAACATCAGACATCGCCAGGCGACGCTCCATTCCACCAAACTCTGTCAACATCATCAACATCTGCGGTGACCGAGACCCTGCCGCGTTGTAACGTGCAATTTGGTAAAACCTCCATCTGGCTGATCGAAAGGCATGTCTAACATCGGGCACCAGGCTCTTCGCAAGAGTAGCTTCGATCTGCCACACCGAAAAATTGGCGATGGATAGACTGACCCTGTGCCTAGTAGGGAATGAGGGAATGAACCTCCACTATGGATTCATTTGGATCCATTCCCTCAATTCAGTAGCACCATTATCCTTGAGGCACCGCTCACAAGTCCACTTGCCTTGAGAATCAGATAAGTCCCAAAGGTGGTGTCAACCGTGTCAATCATCCTCCCCCGCAACCTTCCCCCAAATGTCCCAAAGACGCTGCTTCAGCACCTGGTGGTTTGTACGCGGCTTTGGGTGCTCCTTCATTCTCCCGTCTACACCACGCCCCGCCCCTTCAGCGCCGCTGAACAGGGAAACCCGGACCTTTCGACCCATCAAACCCTGTGGAAACCTGAAGCTCCCGAGGGTGGACCCCATGACCCGCCCCACACCAAACGGCCGTCCAAGGGCACCCGTAAATGATGAGGATCAAGAGGACCAAAGCCCAAACCAAGGATTTCAGTGTAAAAACGATCGAAGACACCAAAGTTCGAAGCGCTTTGATAAATCCTTAGCAAGAGAAACTCGCGCAGCAAGAAGCAAAGTCACAGCAAAAAGCACCAACACTCCATAAAGAGCGGATTCACATACATTGACCCCTGAACCCCCCCCAATGTCTGAGAAAAGAAACCAAAAACACAGGTGAACCGAAAGTGCACGAGTCGGAACACAGCTGTCCAGATGCTCATGGACCCTCATATATGGAGGCGTCGGACCCTCATATTGAGGGGTCTGGGGTCTCAAATTCTAAAAACTAAAATTGACATCATTATTGGGGTTTTGTTGAACAGCAAGTCGCACGCAAGTCTCGGTTTCCTATCACAGCCCCACCGCTTCAGTGTTGGACGTCCAGGCCGCGCATTCAAACCAAACAAGCTTTATGGCTATGCATAGCTTAATGGCTATACCATTGGCTTTCTCAGCCCCGATCTCTCTCTCGCCCCCCAAATCCACTTATAAGCTCACGCTCGCACCCGCCAGGGCTCGCGTGATCCGTGCGATGCGCGTGAGCCGCACCAGCCGCGTGATCCGCGCGATGCGCACGATGCGGACGTTGGAGACCGATTCCAAGCCCGTGTTGGGCGCATTGCCCTCACAGAGAGGGGCTGGAAATGGCATGGTTACCAGGGGTCCGAAGCAAACCATGAAAAGCAAAGGTTTTCACATACAAAAACCATGTTTTTTGCTAGGGCTGCTAGGGAAAACCCGGCTTTTGATGGAAAGCACCCTGTTTGTAGAGGATTTCATGGTCTTCCAAGAGGCCAGAACGTCCACGTAAACCATGGGGCCATTCCAGGGAGTGTATGTGCCCACACAGCAACACGACGACTCATGGGACTGATTCGGACTGCCGAGAAGTCGGACGGCCAGGAGACTGATTTGACTGCATGGGGGGTCAATGATTTCAATGTAGGCCGTCCGATCGCCCTGGGCCGTCCGAACCGACTGTCGTCGTGTCGGGTGAGAGTCAGGGGGGGGCGTCCGAACGCGTCTCGCGTCACGCGTCGCACGAGGTCCGACTCGTTTGGTCTGGGACCCCGCCGGGAGGTGGGGAAGAACGGGAGTGCTGTCCATCCTACAAGTCCAGTTTCTCTGTCCATCCTGCACTCCAGGTCTGGATCATCGGGGAAAAGCTGGTCAGTCGACATCCGCAAGAATGAGACCCCCAAAGCCTGCGCTTTCCAGTGCTTGTGAGCTAGGGATTTGAATCCATTTGTTGGGTCGTCTCATGGTCTATCCAGAGCTACCTGGGCCCAGTGGATGATGATGGCTAGTAAAGGCCTTGTTCAAAAATAGTTATACCAGCTTCTTCAGTACGTGACCTTTTGAAGGTTCCTTTTCGTGACCCTACTCGGAGGCTTAAGAGACCGAACCATAAACCAGGTATATAATTGTTTACATTTGTTTACAGGTCCTGTGACC
This sequence comes from Durusdinium trenchii, assembly GCA_963970005.1. Lineage (NCBI taxonomy): Eukaryota > Dinophyceae > Suessiales > Symbiodiniaceae > Durusdinium > Durusdinium trenchii. The sequence continues at coordinate 919,370 of CAXAMN010022707.1, read as the reverse complement.
AGCAAGTTCCTACAGACTCAACCCGAGATTGATTCGTCCATCAGGCATGCCGGCTTCGAATTCATATCTATCGACACTCGCATAATGTGCATCCATTGACCCCTCAAAACCACCCTCCCCTATAGGTCAACATGCCAGTCCCACGAAGTCTTTGGGCTCTGCTATGGTTCCTATTCAAATCCCAACACCTGCAAACCAAAGCCCACGACCTGTGACCCCCCCCCTAGCTGTGTCCCCTGTGTAAGAAGTTGATCTCCCTCCACGCTACTGGCGCTCTCCTCTTCCGCTCACTCGACTACGTGACTACGATCATATGTCTGCACAAGGAGCGCGAAGCATCCGATTTTCTCAACGGAACAGTCGACCGCTCACAGAATCTCCACTGAACACCCGACCGAAAAAGGTGGTGCGTTTCGGGGGGGTGGTCCCATAGGTCAGCCATAGCACCTGTGCCATGCCATCCTGCTGTGTGCCAAGTGTCTGAGTGTATCAAGCTCAGAGTGACCTGGCGATGGGAAGTTGCAGACTCCCAGTGGTCCAGAAGCTGCTCCCGTTCCTGTCCTAAAACTTTGAGACAACTCCACCGAAGGATCTTCCAACTATATGCAAAAATGCCCGGCTTTTTGGATCTTTTTGGCTGGTGTTGTACGATGAAAAAGACATAAACAATTGCAAACATGCGGTACCATGGAATTTTGACGAATCATGTGATGCGGAAGATGTTTTCCTTGGGAGAGTTTGGTGATCTAACCAAATCAAATCCAACATGATTTCACCTACGGCTCCAAAAGCAACCCAAATCCGCTTTGGCTCTTGGAGCCGGATCTGAGAGATTGCCCCTCTCACGGTCGAACGCGCGACGAGACAGCGCGACATCCGGTCTGCGGGTCTGCGGTCTTCACCTGCACCACGGTCTCCGCGATGGCGCTGAAGACGATCAGCAAATCCATCCAATTCCAGGCCCAAGTCTCGCCCGTGAAGAAGGTGCTGCCTGGCGAAAGGAAGGCGGCGCTGGGATGAGAAGGTTGAAGCGGACCCGTGTCACCCAGAAGGCGATGCGGTTCTGCACGAATTGCTTTTGGCTTCATGTTGTAGAAATGGAACTCACATGACCCTTTGTTTGTGCTTGTGCTTGCAATGACTCCTGCACAAAGCCCAGGTATATAATTTAAACTACTTGTCAAGTGGCTAAACAAGATATCAGCACCCTCCAACAAGTCTTGTTTGGCTTTTGGAGACTGAACAGTGGGCAGGTGGTGACCTTTTGGAGCGTGTGGGTCTATCTATCTGAATATATAACCCATTACAACCCAATTTTAAGAGTATGAGTATGTACTTCTCCAACCAGCTGCTCATGCTGTCCCAGCGGCCGAGTGCCACCATCCGCAAGACAATCTCCACCTTGGTCGTCGTGGCTTCACAAGTTTCTCCAAGAGGTCATGAACTGTGTATATGCATTTCTTTACCAAGGCCCCCTTAAAAAGGAGTGTCTAATAATAGCCCCTAGCTTTTTTTAGGTCTCCAACCACCCCAAACCGGGGGCCCTCGGAGCTTCTGAGTATGTTCACACTTCTTACATTCATTCATTTGATGTACACCTTTTCTCCTTTTCGGCATCGTTCTTGGTCCGGCACGGCGGAAACGCACCGCCGTTTCACACCGGGCACCGCGGCGGCAACACCGTCAGGTGCGAGTCGGTTCCGGAAGGGGAAGCCCGCACCACCATGCGGTTTTCATGTGATGTAATCATGATGCAACTAGAAACAGTTTCATGGTCTGGGGTTGGTGGCCGGAAAATCAGTACCTCATATGAGAAGTTCCTCCCCAAAAACAGGTTGGACAGGCATACGCCGTTCCCGCACCACCTTCGCCAGGTAGTAGCGCGCGCAGCGGAACACATGCACATGCACAGCATATGCAAGCACAGATGCCAGTTCAGCAGCCTGTAGGCCACGGAAACGGAAATGGAAGAAACAGTGTGACTGTTGATCCTTTGTACATACTCCCCCTCCCCCTCCCCCTCCCCCTCCGCGCGTGTTCCTTCCCCAAACAATCCATAAAACTGGAAAAAGTTACCTTTACTTCATGACCCATCCATGCCTGCCGTATTTCTATTCCATGTTATGCTGGCGTCCACTCTCCCCCATCGACCATCACCGACCTCACAGCTGCTACGATCCAAGCAGCCAAGAAAGCCAAGTTGTAAAGCTGCCCCACCAGCTGTGACCGAAACGAAGGAAAGCGCGGAGACGTTTTTCGGACCAAACTGGCTGGAAGTGAATTGATCATTTCAGCAACTGACCGGTAACCGTTTCGATGTAGAAGTCCCAACAAAAGCATGACGTGGATGGAAGAAAAACACCGATGATCGGACTACTGGGACATGTTGGACGCAGTGGGTATATATGATCGCAAACCGCTCTTTTTTTTGTGGAAAAAGCAATCCAAACAACGGACTTCATCTGATAGCAATCCCAAATACCAAGATCATACCATCTCCTGGCCCTACTAGCCTACTGGTACAAACTGAACATGTTGGATAACATAGAGGCCAAGCTATAGGTGGAGCAGCACCAAATACTATATGGACAACGTTCTACATCACCATGTGCAGACCTGTTCTGCATAGTATAGGCATTGCAGTGTCTGGTGTGGATTGCAGTTTCGCTCCATACAAAAGCCCCTTGGCCAAACGCGTGCCAATCTCTGGTGTTGAAGGCAGGGCTTTTATCATGGCCGCTCTCAAGACGATGCTTGGTCCGTCTCACAGTGGAAATCCCTAAGCGGCTTTGGAAAGGAAAAATAGGTGCCTATAATGTGCCTATATTATAAAGAACGCTCCTCTTCTTCCCATTGTAAAGACCGCCTCTGTTCTACATCCTCAGCTCATGAACCCACGCCACCATGTCGATCACCACGAAAACCCTTCCACTGATCCGCCTCAATGGCAAAGGGCATCGGCCCTGGCTGTGGAAAGAATGGAGCTGTGGAGAAACCAATCTTCTCCATGTCTCAGGTGGGTTTGGAGGGTCTATTCTTCTGACTGAGGCACTTGCACCCCGAACTGCTCCAGTGTTCTTACTGTAACTGGTACAACTCAGATTCGGGCAAAATGAGGACGATCACCCCATGAACCACCAAACCAATGGTGTTTGATCTTGTCCCTAACACAAAAAGAGACTGCTAAATTATGCTAAATTAATATGTGGTCTCAGTCTCAGTGGATCCAAATCTGACCCTCATCTCACAAAAAGTTGGGCCGGCCTTTGAAACTCGCCCGTCCTCTCTCTCATTGTCCTCTCTGTCCCGCAAAAACTCACGCCCGTTTCATGCGGTTTGTTTGGAAACGCCTGGATTGTGGACATAGTACTCCACCTGGCGTCCGTCTTCGGACGGCGTCTTCGGATCGCACGAACAACGGGACGGTCCGAAGACCGCGGCCCGTCGAAGATCGGTACGCACGGAACAGTCCGTGCATCGCAGCCTTCGGACGCGAACCGAGTAAGGGGCGGGGCGACCCGGGCCGTATAGACCCGAACGGAACGACCCGGTTCGCGAACCGAACGGAGCCAGGAACGGTCGAAGGGGGGTGTGTTGCACCCCGCCTCCACGCCCAGGAAGACGGCATTGCTGAGAATGCAAAAGGCGAAGAAGGTCTCGAAGGGCCTGAGAAGTGATGTCTGACGTGATGTCCGAGATCTCTGATTTTCGTGGTTTCAACATGTTTCAAAGGTGAGGTGAGATTACTCAGGTCCAAAAGACGTGCACCACTTTTGGGTCCGTCCCAGTAAGGTTTGTTGTTTCCGGTCGGGAAAAAGGTCGGTCCCATCACGATGTGATGTAGAGATGGATGTCGGCCTGCAGCCAGGCCCCATCATCATCCACCAGTTACCGGCCATGGGATATTTATATATACACCCTAGCACTACTCCTTGACAAAATCGAAGTGGAAAAGCACCGCTTGGAAAAAAAACAAAAACAAAACAATAGGTCCAAGGGGCCATTGCTCATCCATTTACATGCAGGAGTATTTCAGGGGCTTTAATATACCATACCAAACCAAACCGTTCTGGAGCGTCATGTTCAGTTTGGTGTTCCAACTAGCTCCGTTTCAGTTGGGTGTGATCCATCCAATGCTGCACTGGGAGAGTTCAGTCCCTATACCTTCCTTTCCGGAGAGTTCGGCTCCAAGAACCGGTCGTGCGTGGGTCCCTCTCACCGGTCTTCTGCGTGTTGTCATCAACTGGACAGACTGAGACCTGGGGGGGGATTCTTGCATCCTTTCATCCACATGACATGCCTAGTGTTGGATCCTGATTAGTAGTCCTCTATGGTAAATTTGCCAAACACAATTCTGGACACCACCTTTGTTTTAAGGGTTCTCTGTTATCTTTTTTTTTGTTGGATCCGAATTCTATATTAATTGAGAAGTTGCGGTTTTTAAATCCTTCAAAGACCTGTGAATACTACAAAGACAATGACTGGCTTGCTGAGACTATTGATAAGTATAGGAGTCTCTAGTTCTTCTTCAACCCTCACAGCTTCCCAAAGCCATCAATTCCTTAATCAATCCTTTCCGTATCTTTCCGTAAAGGTTGCTCCAATTGACCAATTTTCAAGCTAGTACACCTGAAGATCTGCTGACGATCTGGGGTGCTCTTGCTGAGAAGTTTTCTTGATTACAAAGAACCGTTTTGCAAGGAAAATTAACACTACAATGAATTACAAGAGGAATCCTTTCAGGAACCCAGATTTGTTTTGGTGGTAGTGGAAAATGGAGGACCTCCGTTTTGTTAGAGGGGGGGGAATCCCTTTTACTATATAATCAGGATCAAACATTAAAGGCCACCCAATGCCTTATGCTTTGCACGTCCATTCACATCTGACGCCGTCAGGAAAAACAAGAATTGGCTCACGTCGAACAAACGTCTTGAGCCCAATCCATATCAATCCATGCAAACACATCCTCTTCCATCCTCATCCGTCCTCCAATCCATGTCTCGGGAGTTTTATGCATGAAGAGTCCCCAGATCTCCAGTGTTTTTCCATCTTTTTTCTATCCCCTCCATCTGAAAATCCCTCCATCTATATATAAACCTCAAAAGGTTCTGACCAAAACCACCCATCGACTCAGAACACCTCTCGTCCCCTTCGCCAGGCCGCAGTGACAGGACCACTCGTCTAAGGTTCTTTCGCCACCCGCCAGGCCCTTCCGATCGCTTCGCACTCACCGTGGGTCGCCGCAGCGACCTGGCAGAAGTACATGGCGAGACGTGGACGCCCGTCTCGGAAGAGGGAGAAGTACATGAGACGTTTATAAGGATCTATAAAGGTGTATATTCCTGTATAGAAGTAGAAGTACTTAGTTGTGTATTGTTTCTATATAATAATGTATCAATATGTTCATGGTGGTCAATAAGCTGAAGTGGTAATGCCCATCTGGAAGAAAAGGATACCTCGAAGTGGTCCTTTGGAGGACTCCCTGCCAAATCTTGACGCTGGAAGAGGCACTGAGGCTCACTGAGGTCTGTCAGAGTATGGTGATCGATTTCTCCTTGTTTACCACCGAGGTGGGAAACGATCAATGCCAAGCTCTTCTTCCGGCCACGACGGCTGGTCTTTGACCGGAGGCGTGCGACCGACGTGCCGACCGTCGTGCGAAGCGACGTGGGTGTTTGTCTTCGCGCCCTGCGTTGATCTCTGGTCCGGTCCGCCTAACCGACGGAGACCTCCGGTCAGCTGGTGCGACGACTGGCTTCCGGTCGAACACGACTCGACTGAACGTGCGTATCACGTGGCGCCCAAAGGTGCGTATCACGCCCACGCCCCGGGTTGGCCTCACCCCAGCAGTATCCAGTTCTGTAGGGCCCCTCAGAGTTCAGTCATTCTGATTATACTCATGAACTACCCCGAACTGGTAGAGGTGGGTGGATTGACTGGAGCAGAATGAGTTGTCAACTGGACCTTCACTGAGACACAAGTCTCGCGCGTCGCTCTAGCGGCTCTCAGGTCGGGCGGCACAGACTCCGTGGGGCTGTCGCCTCGGTGGCAGAGTACCAAGGGCCCGAAGCAAACCACGAAAAATACAGGTTTTCACATACAAGAACCATGTTTTTGGCTGGGGAAAACCAGGTGTGAACGACGGGCCATGTGGGGCCCCTGGTAGATGGCACAGTCCCCTGGATCCTAAAGACATCTTGGGGTGCCGGTGCCATCTACTCTGAAAGCACTGTAGAAGGTCTTACACTTTGGCGGATTCCCCAATCGATCTATTTCGGTGGGGTGGCGGGGGACAGAGAAGAACAGCAACTTATATATAAGCGTGTTGGGTCAAAAGACGGGGAATGGAAATGGCGCTTGTGATTGTTGGTGAGCACGTGAAGCTTGTGATTTGCTATGCTCAATCCTGGACGAGGTTGTGGTGGAGCCTGCTTAGTCCATTGCCTGCTTAGTCCGTTGCACACCCCAAACGCATGGTCATATGCCAGGAACTGGTGACACGTCGGACTTTCCACATTCTCTTTCAAGACAACCTTTGCTGCCAAAACCCAAGTCATGCACCTTCCAAGCGACAAACAGGCCGTTGACCATGGTCCACTGACACAAGCCCAACATGGTAAGCTGAGCTGCAGAGAGAATACTGATCTTCGAGGTCAAGTTCTTGAGGAAGTTCCACTTGACTGGCTCTCTTTCGCATCTTCTCGTCCTGAAAAATGTAGCAAAATAGTGCAAGTCACGCATCCGCCGAGACTTGTGTGTTTCTTTGACGGAAGAATAAACAGTTCACCAGCCGAAGGAATATGATGAACTTTTGGATGTTCCCGTAAAACTTGACGGTGAAACCGGGCTTCACAGTGTGAAGGAGGTGCTTCTTCCAAGCGCAAATTGGCGCGCCGGGCGGCCGTGTGTGTGTGCGCGTGTTGTGCTGTTTCTCTCTCTTTCTGTCTCTCTCTCTCTCTCTCTCGTTCTTTCTCTATCCAACAGGCAAGTCACATTGAACAGAACCACGTTCCTCCCTCATCGGCCTAAGAATCTGTTCCCACGCCAAATGGATCCCATGGTCTAATCATCTAATCCTCTTCCCTGGATGAGTGTTTCATGCAAGATGGACTCCTTGCAGCGGGAGCTCGACATGCTCCTTGGAATTCCTCCCAAGCCCACTTAAGGAGTGTAGATGTAGATCTTAGGAGCAAAGGACGAATCTGAGAAACACCCCTATAGTGACCTGCCTCCTGGTCCCTTCTTTGGACGAATTCGCCAAACTTGCTAAGAGCGTTGGACGAATTCGCAAAATTTACCAAACTTGCTAAGAGCGGTGTTTAAACAAAAAAAGACACCAGAACCCCTCAACCCCACCGGTGATTCAAGAAACCCTCGAACCCTCAACCCCGACCTGTGCAGTCACGTCCCACATCCCCTCCACCCACCCTCTCCTGATGCGTGAGGGTGCGGAACATCTTTGGTTCTTGGACACCTGCGGTTCTTCAGGAGAGAAGAAGAACACTGCCATGTAACAAACGGTTGAAGAACAACATCGTGTGTAACAAACATAGCCTATAGCCTAGTGCAGTGCCTAGTGCATGCCATGCTTGTTTTTTTTCTGTAACATACGTATATATGTATGTCATCCATCGTTGTGCGACGCGAGGCCTTCAGATACGGATGTTCTCACAGGCCGTGGTCTCACAGGTGTTTTTTGTGTGTCTCAACGCTATGATTGAATTGGTAAATGATGAAAAGGGATGGGCAGTCACTTGGTGGGACATACATGGCGGGACATTGTATGCCATCTAGCCAAGGGACAGTAAGGCAGGGATGACCATCTCTGGCATAGGAGCATAAAAAAAACAATGGCCAAAACCGGTGATTGAAGAACCACAGGGTTCAACTCGTTTCCCTTCTACAAACGGTTCAATGTTCTACCATGTTCTCCTTCAAGGCTTTCAGGTGCATATTCAAGGCTTTCAGGTGCGGAACAAAAACAATCTGGACAAACACATCAACATCCTGATTTTCTGTTCAGAGCAACAGGATGTTGTTTTCAACTTGTCAGGAAATGGTATGCTCCATGTTCCCTCCCTATAAAAGGTAAGAAATTCATTAACCTACCATCCCAACGAACAAGCAAATTGTTCGCAGCACTTGAACAGCTCGAGCCAAACCCACCCAAATGCACCCAAGTCTTCCGAAGACAAAGCTCAAAAGAACACTGGAGAACAGCCTCCTGCCATCAGCAGGCTGACCCCAAACAACATCATTCAGAATTTCCATCCGGTCCATGCATCGAAGATGCCAACATTGACCCCTCAATATATAACCATGCACTAGATTAAATAGGCCATACAAGGATCATGGAACTACATCAAAAAAAACAAACATCTTCTTCACATCTCTTCACATCGTCACATCTTCTTCTCATTTTGTTCCCCCATCTTCTTCTCATCTCATGGTCACCTTCTCCAAGGGTCGGCCACCGGTTAGTCTGGGTGACCCGAACCCACTTTGTCCATCTCGGATTGGAAGGCTTGGGACGTCTCCACGATCAAACTCTGCACGGCCACCTGCGAGGCACAAGCCAGTGGTGAACACATCGTCTGGACACAGACTTAAATAGGCAATAACTTCGATGGCCTCCAACCTAATAGCGATGGCCTCCAACCTAATAGCGATGGCCTCCAACCAA
>CAXAMN010022707.1:887164-910677 GCA_963970005.1 Durusdinium trenchii | reverse complement strand
ATTTCGATGGCCTCCAACCTAATAGCGATGGCCTCCAACCTAATAGCCAATAGCGATGGCCTCCAACCAAATTTCGATGGCCTCCAACCTAATTAGCGATGGCCTCCAACCTGCCTAATAGCGATGGCCTCCACCCTAATAGCAATGGCCTCCGGGTCGTGGTCTGAAGTTTGCGTTGTGTCTGGATGTGTTCGGAAGAGTCCTTCTTTCTGCAACACATGCCGAGAAAGAACACACATCTGGCGCCTCAAAGCTTCCCACTCAAAAGCTGGGAGGCCAAAACCTTTACCATTGCCATTCAAGGTCGGTTGGTGTTTTACCCTATAAACACTGAGCTGTTCTCGCAGTTCTCGCCCTGCTCTCGCCTGAGAGGCTTCCACGTCAGCGTTGCTCACCGATAAGTTGCGGCTCCTTGAAAGGCAGTCGATCTCCTGGAAAAGCGGCCGAGCCCAATTCGCGAGACTCTGCACCTCATAGCGCAACGATGGAGCCGCTCATGGAAGGCCGAAGAAGAATCCAGCCAGGTGTCAAAAGTACATCCTGGAATCATATCACCCAGCAAGTCCAAAGGACGGGTTAAACTGGTGCGTTGACCCACTGGGTCATATGAAATCATATGCAATCTAGATCCATTCTCAAGGACGGGATGGTGGAGACGAAGATGGGATGAGGCAAAACCGAGACGTGGAAGACGTGGACCTCCCCAAACCAGACGTGGAAGATGTGGAAAAAAAAATAAGCTGCCAAAAAAAATGCTGAATCATGGTGTTGAAGGAGAAAAAGGTGTATATTATACATATATGTATATATTGTGTAATGTTAAATGGCAATATACCGCGGCTCGATGAACCCTTCTGTCGGTCATCCATAGAAAGTCTGCACAAATAATCTGGGATCAAAATGGATCAACTGAATTTGGTTTCTTCATGCTGGACTGGCACTGTGCAAGCCTCTATCTGACCAGACCAAAAGAATACCTTGTGGGAATGGCAAGACCTGTGTGGGGAGGAGCAAATGCCTGCCCTTTTCATTACCTGGGCACGGGTCACTGTCAATGTCAATATCCCTTTGCAAGCTATGATTTGAACTCGGAATAGGACCCATGGCTAAATAAAGATATTGCTTTTCAAGATGTCCTCCGGAGCATGGCGATTGTACATGCGGGTGCTGGATGTGTCATAATATCAAATGAGTGCCTCTTTCACCTCTAAAACAGATCTGCCGAATCCGAAACATTGTATACCAGCTTTGCAGACCGTGCTTGAAACCCCTCACCCTTAAAAGCCTTTGCACGATTGATTTTGTTATTTTTGGAACACCGGAAAACCGCAAATGGAGGATGTCGGCTCGAACTGTTCGGCCTGCACATCACCGAACCCAACATTCGGAATGCCTCACCCTGCAGGTCCAATCTGATCCAGGTCCAAACCTGGTCCTGAAAAACCTCAAACTGAGTACCAGGGGCCCCACATGGCCCATCGTTCACACCTGGTTTTCTAGCAAAGAACATAGTTCTTGTATGTGAAAACCTGTATTTTTCGTGGTTTGCTTCGGGCCCCTGGTATATAATGCTGTATTAAAACGTCCAGTCTGGTCCGCTTCGGTCCCTTGCGGACCTTTAGGGAACGGATCTCTCTGATCTCCCTGTCGCTCGACCGACACATGTGGCGGATAGATATGGCAAACTGAGCTCCAAGAACGACCCTCAAAAAGAAGGAACTGGTCTAACAAAATTTGGACTGAACTCTTGGCAGTCCCCTCCGCACGTCCTGCTGCGACGCATCCTGCTGCGACGCATCCATCGCACGCTCCACCTGGCAGAATACTGCACATATATATATATAGCTTTTCTTAGCCAAACCATGGAAAACCATGAAGCAATATAAAGCAGCATGGACCTGCGAATGGATGCTTTTGTGTTGGGGGGGGAATTACCATCCTTGCAACAAACATGGTTTCGTGTGTTTGGTATTTGGATTTGGTCTGTCCACGCATGTCCATGCCATCCACATCAGAACGAAAGCTGATCCCGTGATACCCAGTCGCAGGACAAGCCTGGGACTGGTCGACCGCGTTCTTGTCATGGTCAGTCACCGTGTGTGGATTCTCCACGCGTTCTGGGGGGAGAACGACAGCTCCACCCAAAGGTGACTGTCCATCCGACATCCGAGGTATCTCTTAAAGGTGTCCATCCGAGGTGTTGATTGATATTCAAAGGCCATGGACTGCACCACGGACGCAGTCGTCCGAATGGGATCCTCCATGCGTAGCGTAGCTTGGCGCGGGGGGCTCCGGAGAAGGCCGGGACAACCGGGCGGAGCGTGCCACGCGAAATCCAAATACCTTCAACAGAAGGTACGACTGGACCCTCCTGGCTACATCACAGAGTCTCCGTCTTCACCTCCGGAGAAGGTCTTTTGGATCCGGCTAGCCGGACGGAGCGTGCCGTGCGAGAAACCATCGCCTCTAAAGCCTTTTCTCGTTCGCTTTCGCTCTCAAGGGCGTGTTGCTCCGTCTGCACCTCCTCAGGCTGCCTGGCACGACCAGATCCGACGCGGACCCACTCGAACCCCACCACCGAATTCCGGGTAAGACTCGTCCTCAGAGTCGCGTCGCCCCCGATCACTCCGATTGGGTGGAGGCCCTCGCGGCCATGGCGGTCGAACATCAGAATCCGCGTGCGGCCCGAAACTTGCCGGGGTCGGACACACCGAAACACAGGGGGAAAACGGCCCGGTTCCCAAAGCCTAAATTGGTTTGAGGGATTCTTAGGGTGGTTGCAAGAGGTGCGTCGATGGTACGATAGAAACTTCATACGGGCTTGGCAAAAAATAGTGGCTAAGCTCTTTCTGCTTGATTTGCGCAGGCTGAACATGAAATCTATCGCTTGGGAGGTCCATATGGCCAAGTCCCCCCCCTTTCTTCTCGCGCAGTCGACATGGAATTGCCGTCGACCTTTTATTTCGAGGTCATGGCACGGGCCCATTGAACCATCAGTTCTGGGGTGTATGTACCAGCACCCGACTCAGGCGAGGTTAACTAAGACCTCTGGTCCGGGCCCTCTGCTCCGAGGTCCGACCTAGAGAGTCGGGTTTACCACCATATAAGCAGAATCCAGGCCCCCCCCTCGTTCTGCTGTTTTCTTCGTCTTCACCCTCAACCATCAGTCGCAGGTGTTCAGACGATGCAAAGCAGCAACTCAATTCTTCCAGAAGTACCTCTGGATCCCCCACAGAGTCGTCCCAGAAGAAGGTATCCCACAGAGTCACGCGCTTCTGCCTACTTCGTTCTTGCAGTGTTCCAGTGTCGATGCCCCATGTTCTTCCCCAAAGTCCGTCGGAGTTCCGACCTGGAATTTTGGCCTTCAAATAAGTACTGAATTTAAATATCATGGACAAAACATTACCCAACAATGGTGGATTCATGTGAATTCGGTAGTTCGGCTACTTAAATCTCATGGTGGTTTGAATCCTAGGGATTACCCTCCGACTATATAAGATGGAAGTGCAAAATGGCCTGTTGGACTGTTGGATGACTATTCTCCTCTACAAACAGGTGGTGCCATCCACTTCCATGTTGTCCATGCTAGTGAGTCAAAGGGTAATTATCACTCTGGATCAATAAACCCACCCAATGGAATTGGACATCGTCTTCATAGACTTCATACTGGGAGATATTGGGAGGGGGGTTGATGAATTCTAAGTGAGTCGACAGTCTACCTTTAAATATGGCTCATCAAGTCTACCAAAAAAAAACAACACCAGATTGAATGATTGACAAAGATGACAAAGGTACTAAGAGTTGAACAAAATCCTGACCGGTTCGCGAACCAAAACGGAGGAAAGGATCGAACGCCCCCCGACACACCGACCCACCGACACCACCCGGAGGCTTCGAAAACCGAGCGCCCGTGCTTCTGATTCTGCTCCTGGCAGATCGCCCCACAGTGTCTGGTCGGCCCGGTGGGCACCCCAAAACATGAACCGGCCTCATGAGATGGCCCGGCTTCTTCAGTACGGCTCCCTTTTGAAGGTTCCTAAGTGAAAATGACCCTAACAGGGAGGCGTTTTTTCGTGATCGAACCAACCAACCAGGTGATCAAGTTCGGTCACGAACTGAAGAACCAGGGCTGTTCAGTATTTGTAAAAGAAATATGGCTCACTTCAGATCTGGTTGTTTGCCTTTCCAGGTACTGAAAAAGACAGGCGAAGCAGATCTGAGTCGCCGCGGACCTCACACCAATACCAACGCGTCGCCAGCCCTCCAACTGGAGTCTATACCTTCCAAGAGGTTTCCAGAAAACCAAATCCTCGGATTTCAGACTTCCCGTAACTATCCGATCCATAACTCCACACACCACAGGTTCATCCTGTCAGACAGGCCTGAAGAAACGCCGTCTGCACCTCTCGCTCCGCAGATTTGGAGCAAAGGAGCAGCGAGAGCACCTCCCAGGAGAAAATGGAGGTTCGATCTCGGTCGATGAACGATGTGCAGCGAAGACCGGGTGACGGACAGGCTTCACGTGAAGCAGCACCCGACTTCACGACGGTGCTTCCTGGTGACAACAGGTGCCCAGGTTCACCACCTGTTAGGGTCTCTAAACAGCCTGTTAGAAGACTCTCATTGATTTCAGGCGTCGTCCTCTGTGTTGGTACTGGTTGTGAAAACATGAACATGACTCACTCTTCAAAGCAGGGTACCGGGGCCATCGCTCGTTCGATCGGCTCGACACGCTCGTCGCCTGGAGGCCAAAGGGGTGGTGGGGTGTGATGTGCCGCTCGCGCCTTTTTCCTCACATCACTGGGGTGGCGCACCACGCACATACTCCTAGAACTTGACACTCTGACCCATTGGACGTGCAACGACCACAAAAATGGCATAGAATATGCGGTTCTGTGAGCAAGGGAAGGAGCTGCTGCTGACATAGCGGGAGCACATGGCTCCCACAAGAGACTTGCATGAAACTGGGATCGATTACAGCAGGTTCTCCACATAGCCGACAGCTGCCACAGCTGGTGCTTTCTAGCTCAGCTTCCTTCAACGAATCTTCCACTTTGGCCAAGCAGTCCAGCACGGCAGATCTGACCACACTGCCTGGTAAGGCCTTGGCACGCTGTCGCCAGTATGCACACGCGGCCGCTCGAACGACTGGGTTTTTGGGAGGAAGTTCCGCCAGGAGGTATTTCCTACGAAGATCTCTGGTGGCTTTGTGGCCCAACTCCAGCAAAGCATTGCAAACTTGACACATTGCCAGCTCATCCTCTTCTACACCTGCAAAACTGCTCTGTCCTCCTTTTGCCGCGTTTAGCTCTGTGTCACTGGTCCAAGTCTTCAAAGCCAACTCATTCAGCTCGTGCCGGATCTGCGCGAGGAAATGCCTACGCCGGGGCGAAGCTTCAGACGCCCAGCGTTCGGTGAAGCTCTTGGGACTGCTCAAGGTGAAGGTGACTTGCTGTGCGGCCGTGTGGCGCAGTAGCAAGGACACCTTACAGCCAGCGGCACTACCTGTGGCACTGGAAGCCGCCGAATCGGAGATGTGTTGAAAGGCGCCTTGGAGGCCTTCTTGCAGTTCCCAAAGCCACTGCAGAATGGATTCCAAGAGTCCGTTCGGTAGTTCAGAACCTTCACAGGGCTTCTTCTCGTCCCAGCTAGCTCGACACATGGCACCAAGCGACTTGCCAGCACCGAAGACCATGCTGCGCCAAGCTTCACTCACATCCCAAAGGCTTAGATACAAAGGATAAGAGCTTCCGCCAGCCGCCTTCCGCCGTCTATGGTGGATGTGATCACCGTTGTCACATGTTTCACTCTGAGTCTGTTCCATTCCTTCCGGTCGAGACGGTCTCCGCGCGGCCCTTCCGGTCGAGACGCTCTCCCGGCGGCACCTTCTTCGATACAACGAGTCGCCCACGTTCCGAAGCAGTGCAGTGAAGGCATGGGCTGGGCTTCCCAAAGAGCTGGCAAGAAGAAAGGTCACCGGACGGATCTGTGTCGTGCGGGTGGAAGGAAGAACTGTTTGAGTGACGAGCATGCAATGGCTGGGTGACAAGGCGAAACCTGAGTGGTCAAAAAACCGGAATCATGCAATATTGTATGCACGATAAATGCAATTTCCTCATATGTTGTCCACTCTTTGGGATAGAACATGATAGAACCACGATGACAGGTCCAAATGGTTCAAACAGATTCAAAACGAGGATCCATCTAAAGGACCTGTCTACAGCTGAGAAACCACTGAACAGCTTCTTATCCTGCAAAAGTTCTCGCTCACGAGCAGCCGTTCTCACCATCCGAGTTTCCATACAGATCGCTGCTTGCTCCGCAGCAGTGAGATAGTTCTGCATGCTCTTTGCCACCAAGCTGCAAAACCTGCTCGGTCTCAGGAAAAGACCACGGCATGAGCCCTCTTGTGCCTCAGCTTCCTCCAGCTGCCAAATGACTGCATAGCCCGATGAGTCCAAGGTGAGCACGTTGGCGCGGCTCACGAAGGAGGAGCCCAACATAGGATCGGACGCCGCCAAAACGCCGGTGGTGTCACAAAGCAAAGAAACAATTGGGAGTCCGTGGCAAGGTGTCGAGGCCATCAGCCAGGAGACGTGCTCTGCTTCGTGGCGGGTGCTCTTTTCGCGTCGCGAGCGTGAGGTCTCCAGGTGTCCATCGTCTGAGATGCGAAGCACGGCACAGGAGAGCTGGACGCCATGGGCAATCGCCACCAGCAAATCAGTCGAATCACCATCAGCGTCACAGAAGACCTTCACCTCTGTCACACAGCGGTCCGCAGTTTCCAAGTCGGAAGTTGAGATCGGTGAGATCCGAACCTCACGGTCCTTGTGATCTTTCGTTGAAAGGTGTAGCTGCTTGAAGTGAAGACGTCCAAGCTTGGTACCCAAAACAAGCATAGACTTGAGAGTCTGCGGTTGTGCTCCAAAGCTTCTTGATACAGTCAAAGCAGTAATGACCTCAGAATCCAATGAGATAGACTTCACCAGCTGACAAGTTCCACTTGGGAGGCAGTGCCAAATCACCACATGAGGCCCTTTGCTGGCACATAACACAGCAGAGAATCGTTTTCCACTTGGCCGAACTGTTCCTGCCTTTCCTATCTTCCGCTCGTCTTTGCGCTCGTCTTTCCCTGTGCGTCCTTCAGACTCGATCAAGACTGGTGTGGGTGCGAAGCACACCTCCACCACCCCATTGGAGTCAGTGACTCTTCTCTGCAACTCTTGGAGCTCTACAGGCTCATGCGCCTCATCGCAGGGAGCATAGACCGTCACGTGGCCACTCGAATCGCCCACGGCCAGCAGAAACGATGCTTGAGGCGAACATCCCGCCGGAGACCACGACATCGAGCAGCACTTCCTCTGGGCCTCGAAGGGAGCCGAGGAAGACCTCTCCTCCCGCAGGCGCTTGGAGGGCGTGATCCTGAGGACAGGACGGTTGGGGGGAGACCATATGGGATCTGAATCTGAATCAAAGAGGGAAAACAAGGATCAAACACGACGAGTCTGGGACTGCCAGTTCGGACTGCCGCCCCAGACAGACCCCAAACAGACCGACAGACCACCAAGTCCTGGCCGTTTCTCGGCATAGAATGGCAGTCCCAAGCAGGTCGTGTCTGGGAAGAATCAAACATCCAGGGATCCAGTTACCTCTATAAACCATGTCGGTGACTCCAATGGTTCCTATATGGGCCATAAACCTCCGATCTGGTTCGGGTTCGTGGGATCAGCGGATCCGCTGATTCAAAACGGTGAACAATTCGTGTGAGTATAAGCACAAACGCACGCACCAGGGCGCACCAGGTCATGTCTCATAACACTCATATGAATGGTATAATGTATGCTTTAAGGCCAAAGACCTTACATGTCAGCCAAGCTTCGACTTCTCCTTCTCTTTCTCACCGTGTTTGAACTTCCTCACCAGCCAAGCCTCGCCGGTCTTCTCCAAAGCTGCCTGCATGTCGATCACATAGCATTCCTCGTCCGTCAAGAAGGACAGCAACGTGCCTTCCTGGGAGCTGCTTTAGTCAGGAACCGGTAAAAGAATCTACTATTCAGACCACTCCATTCGTCCAGCAGCCTTGGAGCTGCAGATGCTGCAGTCCTGATTCAGCCAGTCTGAAAAAACCACAACATCACCCGTTTTTTACATCACTCGCGCGACTGGCATGGAGTGTTTTTTTTTTCCCATGGCATGTCTCGGATGCTGGATGATGAAAATCCTCTGTACATGGCAGGTGATGCCATCCACAGAAGGATCCCATGACCCCAGATGTGACCCGTTCAGCCCCAAATCCTTTGGAGGGGTTTGGGGGGTCGAAGCCTGGGGTCGAATCTGTTCCAATCTCTATAGGTTTTGAGGGACCAGTTGGGCTGTGAAGGGAACATCTGGGTACATTGAACACATCTTCAAATCCCCCAACTGATCGCCACCAGGTGACCATCCTGTCTGGGTGCCCATCCGCACCCTGTAATCCGCGGATCTCCAGACAGGATCAAACAGGACTCCCAAAAAGGATAGTCCAGTGGTCCAGGTACAAAACAGCCGTCAAATCCATTTCCAATGTACCTGGACTTTTGCATACCTCCTCCGAAAATCTGGGCCCCCCATATGTCGTACCTGTTTTGGTGTTCGGGTCGGCACTACCACCGAAGGAAGGGCTTCTATCTCGGAGTGCCGACTCCTCCGATTCTCCGAGCGTCCGACCACCGCGGCGTGCCACGACTGGGCGACGCGCACACCGCCGAGGCCGCCGCCACCCAGGGCAGCTCGGTCTCCATGGTGGAACCGAGGCCCGCGAGGCCAGTGCGTTCGGAACGTCCAACGGGGATATTGCTTGGATGTGCTTTCGCTTTCGAAGTGTACTTCGAGATATTGAGCGCGGTCAAATAAATCTAAAGACATCTAAAGACATCGCAAGAAAGGAGCCAGTTTAGCTGTAGATGCGTTTTTTTTTTCGGTCTGTTGAGGTCATCCTTACTCAGTGATCAGTGACTACTAATTGAGCCTTCAAAGTCACAAAGTTCGACCAAAGGTCTATTCATTGATCCATGTGTCAATACTGCCTGGAGGGACTTGGGTGAAAAACACCAGATGTTCTAAACCGCGTGTCTAAATCATTGAGTACAAACGCGTGAACCGCAGCAACTTTGGCGAAACGGCTTGCAGGCGATGACGCCAGCTTGGACGGACGCATCGAGTGTCTAACATTGTCTGACGATGGCAGGTGCGACTGCTGAGAAATTTGAGGATGCCGAGGTTGAATCGGAAGAATGGGGATGGTTTTGGGTGAGAGAAGACGAGGTTATGGCTACATCTTTTATGGATCGGGCATCGGTCCCCAGATCTTCTACCTCTTCAGGAGATCCATGATGTTCAATGTCGAGATGTAGTTAGACTCGCTCCAAGTGGAGGACGAATCCACCCCGCTCAAGCAGGCCCTCGGGTCCGGAATGGTTGGTGCTGGTCCCAAGTTGCAGCTGTTTATGCTGGTGTTCTGTCGGTCCCCACGCCTCAACAGCGATCGGTCCGAATTTCATCTTCGGATCGCCCTGGGGCGAAGCTCCTCCACCCTGGGGCATGCCCATGGCCCTCCACCCTCGTCAGATGGGCTAAGAACATGGGCAAACGTCTGGGTCTGGAAACCACGGATGGTTGAACGTGTCTGAAAGAGTTTACTGTAGATGTACTAAGTAGTTTGGATTAATTAGATGTGCTTTGACCCACAACTGGCTGCCCTTTTCGAGATATGAGACACGTGTCCAGTCTCCCTGCCGACTTTTTTGCCAGGTCCAGTCTTCCGCTGCGGCACTTTGGCTACGAGAGACTTCGACTTGATGCGCCCATGCAGAACGATGGGACTCAGTTCTTCACAGTTCTTCAGACATCACTGGACAAGAAGTGGTCATCTCTCGCCCTCTGCCTATGGCAATGCAGGGCGGAAGATGACATCAGCTCTCAAGACATACTTCGTTCCGAAGGTCACCTGAGTCGCAACGCGTGTACAAGACACCGGGTCACCTGGGAAGCGGCACAGTGAGTTCAGAGCCTCCTGTTCCAAGTGAGTACATGTCATCATGTCACCCATGTCCGTGACTCGTCTCGTTCTGCCCATCGTGATGTGGATGTGCCACACGAAGGATGGAACTCGACCGGTGAGTGCATCAATGGTTGGGAGAATCACACAAAGCCCACCGAGGAAAGTGGTCCGAACAAAAGGTGCTGAAGATAGACCATAACAAAGAATGTCTTTGGGATCTGTATGGATCTGTGGCCATACACTCTGAAACCGGTAAAAGACACCAACATCTTCACCATCTTCCCTGCTTTCCCTGCTTCAATGCCGCTCACCTCGGCTTCCTCTTGGGGCGTACAAAGCTCACCCTGGGGGTACAACAGCGCCAGGCCCGTCATTGGTTCGAAGACCACCGGATCTTGGAACGGCACATGGAAGACGCCTCGAGCGAAACGCCAGACGTGAGGCACGGCGTGGTCTGAGCTGCGCGTCGGGGTGGTCGGGGTGGAGATGGGCGAGAACGAACGAATCGCGCTGGGTGTACAGCGCGAGGCACGGGGGTTGATCCACAACTGAAGCTGGCTTGAGGACCTATATACAGTATATAGGACCATTACTTTTTCTTGATCAGAAGAGTTGCCAGATCAAACAGCTGGACGTTGCTTAATTGCGATCGGAAGACTCATGAAGTCTATGCTGAGACTTACCTCCTTTCATTCAAAACGAGTCAAGCACCGGACCAGTGATCCGGACTCGTTGGCACGAGAGTGCGCCATCAACAGATCCGATCCGAAGCGAAGAATACGAGCTTATTAAGACGGAAAAACAAAGAAAAAACACGTCGAAATCTCGAAGGATCTCAGCTGAGATGCTCAGGCCACCCTCAAAGTGTTTGTCGGTTGACCCGTTCAAGAAGATTCGCAAGGAGTACTTGGAAACCCGTCCGTCCTGGAGACCGACCGAAACGGCGGGGAAGGAGGGAATGGTGAAGAGCAAATGGACCGTCTGTAATTAGCTGCTATAGACACTGTAGGGAGAGGTTGAAGCTCTCCCAGCGACCTGTTAAAAGGTGTTCTGAATTCAGTTTTGAAAGGAACTTATCGTGAGGACTACGGTGATTTAGGGTCTTTCGCACGACTGGTTACCGACTCCCAGCGACGCAACTGGATGGTTTGGGAACGATACTTGGCCTACAAATCATCTACCAGCACCACCCGATACTGGGTGGTTTGGCGTCACCCCGCCACTGACCAGGTATATGATCCACCCAGCCATCCTTTGGGCGGTGCTGGCAGATGATCACGTGAAGCCTTTCTCAACAACCCCGTTGACCGGCCCGAATGCAAAAAGACGAAAGCAAATTTGAGAAAGCCATTGGCAATGTCTTTTTGGCTGTGGTCACCCCCATCGATAAAGGATGTGAATGACACTTCAGGGTAACGGTTCTGTCGTTTGCCTCAAGTCTTTAACAGAGTTACAGCAAAGGTTTTGTTGAAGGTACCTGTGTGGTTGAGCCCATTCTGGAGCGGAACAAGCCAATCGATGATTGATCAAGTTTGTCATAAAAGTCCTGGATTCCTGGATCAATGACTTGGTAATTATATACAGTAGAATTTATCATTGCCTCTACTGCGATATCTGTTAACTACTTGGCGACTGGGCTTGTTGATGTCTATCACCGATATCTGCACCTACATCAAATAACCAAAGCTGAAAAAACAAATACATAGTAATACTAATATATAAGACAACACAACTAGTTGTTCCAAAGGGGTGCTCATTGGAAGGGTGCCCAGAACATTCACTCACTAGGACAAAAACCATTCCCACATGGACCTGCTGGTGGGATTCGATGTTTCTCAAACCCACGGTGAAGGCGATGTTGCTGGACCCCCCCCCCGGGTCGAGCCGAACAGTGTCACAATGATGAGCGAACAGATCACTTCAGAGGTCTCCACTCGTCACTCTCACAGTTTCATCTCCACGATGCCACGAGAGAGCAAAAAGAAATTCCGGCAAGAGACCCCAACCAGTGTTGACTGGAATAGAAGAAGAGAAGGGTAAATAAAACCAACTCAAGAACTGGTAGTGTGACCCCATGGAGACATGAATATATAAATTTTGATGAGTAAGCAGGTGGAGGCAATGTCGTGCCATACAAGACAGTGGGGACCAAGGACGGCACACAAACCACTCTCCAGATCAACCAGTCCAGAACTGCTGCAGCGAACGAACCGATGACCTCCCCACCATTTGATGGCTTCTCCTCCAGTCGAATGGGTCGGTCTGTGTGCAAGGCCACATGTCCACCCTGGACGAACTTCTGGATTCGGACCACTTCGTTCAGGCCACAGGGGATCCTGAGGCTAGCGCGGCGCCCAAAACGGCTTGGCTTCAGCTCTACGGCGGGAAAAGGCTTTAGGCAGCTTTTGGGTGGGCCAACAACTCGTGGGATGCCAAGAGATGTTTCAAGATGCACAGAAACCCGTGTTCTTGGGCGTCGGTGCATGGCTCGCTTCGAAAGGAACGGTTTCTGGGAGTCGGGCTCGTCCGTTCGGGAACGATCTTGGTCGCAGTTCGTCCATCGAATGCTCATGCCAGCCCAGCGAGGAGTCCTTTGAGAAGAAAAATCTATAGTGGATTGAGAGAACCAATGGCACAGACCGCAATGTCGGTGGTTTGTATGGACCCCCATCTGTCTCGGACATCATGGGGTCTGTGCCATCTACTCTGAAACCACTGTAACATATAGTGTATTATAAGGTATCATAATGAAGAAACTGAATATAGCTGGATAAACAGAACATGGACCTTTTAGGACTCTTTTTCAGTGGATCGCAGCAAATCCACATTTCTTTGCCCAGGTGTATCCTTTGGTCTTTGGAACACTTGGGGGCTAATCTGCAGCTATCAAGGGCGATATGATATCTGACGTGATTCAGGACACAACTCCTGGCTGATTCAGGATATGCAGCTCGAAGTTCGATCCCTCTCGAAGAGAAAACGGTCGATGGCTTTGCATGGAAAGGGCTGAAGCAGGGTGATCCCCGCACTTCCTGCGTAGGCTTCTTGACCAGTTCCATGGTCGGGGTGCTGAGCTTGGAGGATGGTAGGGGTGCCCCAGTCACGTCCACTCACTCAATTGCTTGACGAACCAAGACGAATCATTCCCAGATGGAACTGCTGGTGGGATTCTTTGATTCAAACATGTTGTCTCACCTGTTGTCTCAGTCGAGTTCTTCGATAGGCACACACAGAACCTACCTGCACCCACGAGTGATCGAGGTACTTCGTGACTCGGCGGGGGGGGGAACATCACCCAATCCCCTTTCCCAGACACTCCATGTATGCCATATATGCCTACATTGACCCCCCCAAACCACCCCAATGTAGGCATATACGGCATACATGGAGTGTCTGGGTTTGGCATGGGTTTGGAGGATCAAGGTAGGGCTCGAGGCTTAGGGTATTGATGCAGCTCTTGATCCACACAACTGCTGGATGGTGCAGTTGATGAGACATCCGCCAAGTCTCATTCCATCCAATCGCACGGTTCTCAGCAGCCAGCCGAGCCCAGACTTCCAAAGAGCTTCAGCGAAACCTTGGAGGTACCCAACAAGAATCAGCGGCAAGTAACTCATACCTCGAGCCCATTTGACCTCTGCTTTGATGGGCAAAGACCATATATTTTGTGTGGTTGGTGGTCCAAAATGGAGGTCACTCAAGCTCTAGGACTCTAGGTAATTCACTCACTGAAATAATAATGGGAGTGGAAAACCACCTGTTTGGTATTCAGATTTCATGGGGACCATTTTCCACTTCCATAAATAACTGGTTCAGGGAGTGTGCATGTCAAGAGTTCCAATACTTGACATGTTTTACCTCTTGAACACCAGTATATCTTCTATCAGTGTGGATCTTTGTAATTGAGTGTTACCACCTTCTGCCAATTCCGGCACTCCTATTCCGGCACTCCTGTGATATCTCACCACCCCAAAACCGCCACCCAAACCATCTCAAGACCTCTGAATGCCTGCTCAGTTCCCTCCTGAAATTGCTTCACAGAGGCTCGCATCTCTGATGTCCACGTAGCATAAATCCACCACCCTGAGCCGCACAAGGTCTCGGAAGTGGCAGCTCTCGGCGAAGTCGATGATTTTTTCGCACTCCTTCGGCGTCAGCGATGGCCTCCACCCTAGTACCAAGAGAGGGTGAACAGCCCTATAGCCCATCCGTACCACTGCAGGGTCCTATATGGTCTCTCAACCTCTCTTGGTAGCTTCTAGCTATACCAGTAGCTTCTTGTTCATAGAGTATAGTTCCCGAACAGGGTGAGGTGAAAGCCCGAGCTGGGCGGCATAACTTGATCACGTTCAGTAGTAGTAATTGCCTCCACCTACCAGCGATGGCTCTCCAACCTAGTAGCGATGGCCTCCTACGAAAGCTCTGGAAAACACAGTGCCTTCACGGTCTGCGGGTTGGTTGTGGTGACCTGGTGGTGGTGAAGGTGGTGATATGTCTGGTTCTAAAGTGACCCAACAATGGTTTGGAAAGTGACGACTAGAAAAGGGGTTGATAGTGGAAATCAAGTTTAAGTCAAGCCTGTAGTTTTGGGGGTACTGGTTAATGTTGCTACTGTTCCTTAACCTTCAGCTGCGGCACTTTCTAGATGTTGCATCCTTTTTTTCATGAGCTTTGAAGGGCTCTGAGTGTCCTTTGAAGAGGATTTGAAGGTTCCTCGTGACTTGTTAATGTCTCATCCATATCCCTTTTGTATCCATTTATTCAATCCCCTCGTCACAAACTTATCACAAGCTCCAACGCTTTCTGGGGCCTTCCCCAATGATAACCAAGAGTCGAGGACTTTTGCGACAGACCTGGTCATCGGTACGTGCCAAAATCCTTGCAACACCTCACATGGTCAAGGTGAATTGGCCCCGGCCTGACACACCACGCCTGACCCATCGATCAGTCCTTCTGCGACAGGAGAGAAGGGATACCCATGCAATCCACATTGCGATAGTACAAGGGTTCTGGAAATCGGTTCTCTTCAAAGATGAGTGAGAGGGCAGATCGAGTCCTGAATCACGTCACGCACAGTTGACAAGTTGTGTAACCAAACACAGGATAACATGGGCGATGTACATGTCTCTTGAAGCATGATCCTGGATTCCAGAAAACTCCAGATTGGAAAGCAACACAAAGAGAAGTTAAGGCCAACTGTTAAGGTTATTGTGTGTGTGAACACGATTGTACTATAGCATATCAAAACTGGTTGGGACCGGGTAGAACTCAGCTTCCACCCATGCTATTCCGGAACAAAAAAGGGGATTCCAGCTTTGCCCCACAGCTTTGCCAAATCAACACGTAAAGTAATTCTGCGATAAAAACGTGTTTGAACCACCCACTTCTGCACATCCTCCGACGCGCGCGGCTGGGAAAACGCCCAGGTACCGGCATCTGGGGCG
This sequence comes from Durusdinium trenchii, assembly GCA_963970005.1. Lineage (NCBI taxonomy): Eukaryota > Dinophyceae > Suessiales > Symbiodiniaceae > Durusdinium > Durusdinium trenchii. The sequence goes on along the minus strand of CAXAMN010022707.1, from coordinate 895,194 downwards.
TCCGCCTTTGGGTACTCCTTGCGGTGCTTGGATGACCAATTGCACGTGAGGCGAAGTCAAAGATTCCTGCAGGCTCACCTCACCCAAAATTTGCGGAATGAGTCAGAACGCCCTGTAATGAGCACGTCGCAAGTGATTTTTGCGCACGAGGCTGGTGTTTGGAGGATGCCGCAAAGGAGGAAAGAAGCCCAATGTTGGGGTGAAGGTTCTTTCATCTTCTTTCCTATATACACAACACCATCTTTGGGAGTCATTTCCACCTTTCGGACCGGTGTGGGTCAACTCCGAGTCAATCCTTCGACTCAGATTGGATGAGACTTCAGTCCAACACATGACTGGCAAACCGCTGACCCGTCCGACCACGTCCGCTTGGGAAACAAAAACACTACCACTACCTCTGTTCGTCGCCCTCTGAGTCGTGTTCCCTGCATGCCCACGGTGGTTGACTGGGGGGGCAATGGGGCGGCATATACGGCAGTCCCAGACGGGTCGCGTCTGGGTACTGAACCTCATCATTTCCATTCCTTGACCATCCCCCCCTTTCCGATTGTGCCCATGCAAGCCACTGGTAGCGGGAGAGTCGAGACTTTGTTCACCTTCCTCCAGGTACGTTCAGGAGCGCTGCTCGCAGCTGGTATGCAGTCTTCATCTTCCTCCCCTGATGGAGCGGAATCGTTTTCCCAAACAACTGGCACAAGAGAGATCTGAGCGGTTTGTCCTAAATACAAGGCATTTTGTAAGCACAAGGCATCTGCATTAGATAGAGATACAAGTATGGGGGATCTAAATACCAGTTGGAAATGTCATCTCAAATGGTCCATCAGTGAGAGACTATCGTCTGTTCTCATCGTCCGTTTTGGTTGATTCGTGCCTTGTAACGCTCGACACGGAACGAAGAAAGAAGTCTTGTCGCGCCACCTGCTCCGACACTTTGGTCGGCGCCTCCCAAAAATAGCACACCGCGTGTACATCATGTCCAGATATCAAATTTGCTTATTAACTTAGGTTTGAAGGCCATCGCTATTGGGTTGGAGGCCACCGCTGTCGCTAATAGGCTGGAGGCACTGGTGGAGGCCATTGCTATTAGGATGGAGGCCGTCGCTATTGCGTTGGAGGCCATCGCTATTAGGTTGGAGGCCATTGTTATTAGGTTGGAGGCCATTCTGCTCGGATCATCTCTTCATCTGTTCCATCCACCATCCCCAAACTCTGGGCCCTCCAAAGACCTCCATTGGCCGGTGATGACCGGTACCCCATCCACCCAGAACCTCTCCAGGCCTACATAGGCCCGCGCACGTGCACGCAGTTCTGCACGCGGCGCGCAGTTCTGCACGTCGGCGAAGCGGAGACCCTGATACGCATTGCTGCGATAGACCGAGACCTCTCCCACATAGCTGCGCCGCATGGCGCCAGCATGAATGAGATGTGCGCTTCTTCTTTTTGTGGGAGCGCCGAAAGCCGTGCTCTTGCGCGTGAAAATTGTCTCGGTCTCCAGCAGATGAAAAAGACATGTCTATAAAAAGGTCGGAATCTGTTTGGAAGGGAGGGTTGTTAGATGTTGTTAGGGCCCGAGCAGTCTCTCAACGACCTGTGTTCGGGTCCTGGTTGATGGATTTTGTCCAGTCGATCGCTTCCATTATTTGAGTGATTTTTCCACAACAGCTGTCATTCTTGATTGCCGGCATGAATTCAGTTCCCGAGGCGGATGGATTCAGGTTTCAATGATTCGCTGGCAATCCAAGAAATGCATTCGCCTATTAGATCAAATAGATCCGTCTTTCCCATGCTCTTTTTCTTCCTGGCAGCTGTCATGGAATCTTCATCACTTGAGCCATGGATAAACATGGAAATCACTTGGTTGTGATTACCCTGTCCACTTGGATCCAATTAGGGTGCATATACATGAAACATGTACAGACTCCCCACATCTTTCAATCAGACCCTGTTGAAAAAAAAACAAAGGGTAATTTGCGAGAGTCAAACCCTATACAGTATGATATGATGATTGAGAGGGATAATTGTAGTATTATGTCTGACTTGTCCTACCTAGCGTGTTGGGGCTCCAGGTTTTGACCCATCCCCATTTACGTGTCTATTCGATTTAAAGATTTCTAAGGTGATTCAGTCCATCGCTCGTCTTCCACCTACAGGTGATGTTCGGCCACTCCTTTGCCAGCTGTACCCCCGCAGGTTTCCACTCGTTTCTTGCCACCTTCCTGGCAGACGTGGCAACTTCTTCCACAGAATCACCTGAACCCTTTTTGGTGCCTCTCATATTATAGGTCTCTAGCTGTGACCCTTTAGAGAAAAGGAGTCGCATGTTCTTGAAATCTTCTAAAGAACTTGATATCGTCCATGTGTATTGGATTGTCACAACGTAGTGATGATGATGCTGCAGCCATGGATCATTTCTGGGTGGGCAGCTAATATGATTCTCAGACATATCGTTGAAAGAGAAGCCTTGCTCCGGGCCTCATCCTGGAAGTTGAGTCTTTGAAGCAGCTGGCGCTGATGAGTTTCCACCGTCGCATGAATATCCTCGGGTCACGGGGGTCTCTTTCGACGGCGAAGAAGAGGCGAACAACGGCGGCGAACACCGACCTCACGAGTTTCACGACCTGCCGCGTTTCACCGCGAGTTTCGATTCGTGCGAGTTTCGATTCAACGTGTCAACGTGTCAAGCTTCCCACACACTCCGAAGGTAGAAGATCTGGTCACCAGGTCAAGCCAGGTCAATCCACCACCCCCGCTGATGGGTCCCCAGTCCTCTCGTCTCACCGCCCCTAGGGACCCGTACCGCCAGGGTCATGGAGCCTAGCTGGACCAGGTCCCCCCCAACAACCCGGTCCAGAAATGGGGTGCGGTTCAAGGTTCAAAGAGGAACTCCCCAAGGTCTGTCAGGTCTGTTCTTGTAACTTGTCACTGTGATTTTTCTCAGTATACCTTGAAGTTGAGTCTGTCCGTTTCCATAAAAGGTATGGGTCAAAGGGCTATGACATACCTCATGTCTTGTTGTCACCAACAAGGTGTTTCCTCCACTTTGACCCTCGCGCTGAAAGACACGATCATCAAAAGCAAGCCTCGCAATACGTCTTGTCTTGTTGATCCTTTTTGAGGTTACTATACCCTATATAAGCAGTCTGATCGATTCCTATACAGACATTTTCAAAAGTCTTATGCCTCCCACACTCACATATGTGAGTGTGTTTGGCGGTGATGTGGGCATCTATATAAGTCACTTCTGAGGCATCCTGCAAGACTCTTTGACTGAGCAGACAGGCGATTTCACTGATGTCACAGATTGCAGCTGAGCTTTTTATGTATATAGAGTGTCTCAGCGTGTCTCAGGAGGAATCAAAAGAGAACCCAAAGACCATCCGACACCAACTCTTCACGTATCGACCTATGGAACAGCAATCATCTGGCTGGTGCAGTCAACCACCATGTGTTCCCAGAGGTTCTGCCTTTGTCTTCTGATTGTTGTTGCTAAGTTGTTACTCTTTCAGAGAACTTCACGAGGTGGTGGTGCGAGCACTTTGGACAATGACTGAAGTCGATCGTATTTTGTGGATCTCAGTATCTCTAGAGAAACCTGCTTGTGCCACTGCCAATGCCTGAATGATTTGTGCGATCCCTGGTTCATTTGCTTAGAAAAAGAGGGAAACCAAAAGGGTCTGGTGGACATCCACTTGCCCAAAAAGTCCATGGCGCCAGACCTTCCCTTTGGGGTACCTGCTTTTCGTGCTTTCCATCGGGTTCCGTCTCCCCTGTGCCACCACGACCTGCCTGGACTCTTGGGACTTCGGTCGTCGGCCTTGGCGAAACGGACGGACGCGGATGCACGACGCAGGTCCGAATGGAGCAGGTTCCGTGCCGGAACAAGTCTCAAGCATATAAAATATATATATATATATAATACTGTATACGTTGCAAGTGGTATGCTGTACACGATGCCAGTCACTATGGAGTGTCCTGGGGGGCCGGATCCCTCCAATCGGTCACGACGATGTTTGTGTCTTGCTCGATCCGTCGATCGGCGCGCCGTCCTGACTCCTGGCAAATCAGAGGAGTCGATGCTAGGGTCGGAGCACGTGGAACCCCAAAAGCACGGACCAAGTGGAACCAGGATGAAGGACAATGTTGTTCGACCACGAGTCAATTCCGGTCGGGATGGTCTGCAGGGGAAGGCTCGGGTTCGATGTTCTATGCGACTTGGGGATATGATGCCCTGATGCCCTCTATGAATCAATCTCAAGCAAGAGTGAAAGGCCGCACCGGCAGCACGGTGATGCAAGCTCTGCGGTGCGGTCGTTGAGTCGTTGAGGGAGATAGATGGAGAGATATGTGGTGCTTTAGGATCGTGGGATCGTGGCATGCATCAACCTGAAATCAAAGAGGCACAAACCGAAAGCACAAACATGGGGAGTCCGAGAGTCCTTCATCGCTAAGGCGCGGCGCACCCCAGCAAAACCAGCCCATTGGCAAGGTAGAGAAAGGCATGTCACAAGGAAGGGTTATTGGCTGGTCATAGAAACATAGAAAGGATGGAGGCCATCGCTATTAGGTTGGAGGCCATCAATATAGGTTGGAGTTTGCTGCTGAAGTGATCTGAAGGTCTATCCAATGATCCCACAAACCTGGAGGATCACCAATGACCCAGATCATCGTGGTGTCCCCACATCGAAACCATGGAAGCTGCGATGTCGGTTCTGAGAAGCAGATCGAAAAGGCAAAAAACATGAGAACACACCCACATTCACCATACTCACCACGCCCCATATTACTATATGTCCCAGGAGTTCCCAGTGATCCCAAGTGAGTCGGAGAATGGGCACCCCCCGGACTTCTTCAGAGCACACAACTCCAGTAGAAACGCCAAACACTCCAGGTCTTTCTGAAACAAACAAAGGAGCTAAAATCAATGACCAGCTTTAAAAAGACAAAACAGAAGGGTGTAACAATGGATAAGCATCAGAAAACATTTACGATCTACAGGAAACCATGGTTGTAAACTCCAAACCTATGAGTTTCCTGTAAATATTCCCTGAAGCCAACTCTGGGAGTGTAGACTCAGCAGAAGAACCATGCTCAAACCATCCTCTGTGGACTTCGGCCTGTTGCTTTCAACCTCTCTGGGTACCCCCCACCGTCTCGCCCGGGGTTGTTACCACCATGGCGGGCTAGAGTGCGGGCTCTGGCGTGCGCAGCGAGCACCAACAGGCGATCTCTTGGGATCGTTGCGTGGTGAGTTCTGGGATCTCTTCGGCTGATTCTGCATGTGTAGGTCACAGCGGAGGGGTTGTGTATCTTACTTAAATCCTTGCAAAGAGAGGAAGAAGAAACACCAACAGAAACTCCGCTTGGCGCGCACTGTGGGTAGGTTGATCCATCTTTTCAACTTAGATCCATCTGCCAAGCGCTGGATTTGGGCCACAGCTTTGAAAAGCCAAGCGCCGGGGCCCGGCTTTGAGAGCTAGACGGACTTCCTCGAAAAGCCAAGCTTCTGACAGGGGGCCCACATACGTCTTGAAAAAGGGCTGGCCGTGACTAGAGTGCATCCCGTTTCCCCGGCCAAGCTCCCTGTATTTTTTTGAGCTGTGAAAGGAGAGGGCATACACCTGTTTCTTCCAACAACGCAACATGTTTGTGTATAATGTATCTTGAAATCTACACAACCACCCAAGGCAAACAAGTGGCATAGGAAGTTGGAAAATCTCGGTATGCCAAACTTGAAAGACCTATCCAGACACTCCATGGACTGGCATATTTACAAACATTGACCCCTGAAGCCTGAAACCACCCCAATGTAGGTATATATGCCAGTCATATGCAGTCCCATGGAGTGTCTGGGTATATACTTCACAGGGCTGGTCGTTTTGGGTGTCATCACAAGAGATTCCACTGCCATGGGTCGTGGTGAAGATTCGTCCACCAGCAGTCAGATTCACTTTGGCTTCGAACAATAGACACACAAATAGCATCGACAGGGACAAGTTTGACAGTCGGGTCAGAAAACGACCCTGACAGGGTCAAATGTGTCACCTGTTCCAGGGTCAAATTAATTACACTCTCTCACTCACTAACGTGCGTTCGACTACTTTCTTCTACAAACAGTGGGTTTTCCACTTCCATGTGATGTGTTCGTCGGAATGTACTTGTTTTGGCAGGTCATTACGTTGTTCGTCCGGTCTCACGTGTCTCGTGGGCCGTGGATGTCGTGGTTCGGAGGAACTCTTTCCTCAGCTTTGGCTGTAGCCGCTGAATTCCCCTTTTTGGACCGCTTCTACTGGCTTCTTGCAGCAGCTTGCAGCTTCGTTGGCTGCGAAGGATCTGTGATCACTCAGTGTAGTCCATGCGCATCATGAGAGTCCTAAGCCAAATATGGTCAAAATGCATCAAACGGATCGAATGATTGCATTCCCTTAATTTCACCGGTCAGGGCGGGTTCAGGCCACCATCATTCCCCACACAGAAGCTGCACCTGCTTCTTTGGTGCAAAAGTGCGGGCATCCAACGAATTCGGAATGGAAGGCATCGCAGCGAAGGAATCGCCGGCATCCCGGACGAACTCGGTCGACTTGGACCAGGACCGACCCCTGATTCAGACTGGAGTAGGGCATAGATCGACCATGTCCTATACTCGTACGTTGGAAAGGCTCTGCAGGTGAGAGAACTCCGATCATCCCATGGATCGTTTCATCTCCTTCAGGGTCTCCTGGATCGTTTCCACATTTGGTTTGTGGTTCAATGGATCACATATCCGAGGCAGTTTTCCAGCGTCCGCGAAAGGGAAGAAGGCCCAGTAATTACAAAGAACTGGACCATAGTACTATAAACATAATAAGCATTTTGGACAAACATCCTCCACCCAAAATCACATCCTTAATATGAATTTTCACCCGTCAAACTGATGTATTTTCCGAGACGGATTGCTAAATTGTGAGTGCTGCACTCGAAAAAGAAGGGTTCTGGATCGCGACGAACTCGTTGGGGTCCGGACTCCCACAAGGGATTCAGCTTCGTGATAAGCCTCCAAAGAAGAGAGGCAATGCAGGCAATGCAGATCATGGAGCCCCAGTGGATATTGGATCGAAGAAAAAACAATGCATGCGATAAGAGAAGAATTGAACAATGTGTGTGGTGATGATTGCTTTGGTTAGTTCACCAATAGTCCTTGTCTGGGTTTTTGCATAGTTCTCGCTTCTAATTGTCCATTGAACAAATATGAATGACGTTGAATAGCGCTGTCTTTCTTGCTCTCCGAGAGCACGAGAAACCCTCCATCTGGAGCTTTCTTTCACTGGCACCACAGTGGGTCAAGTATAATTACAGCATATTACAGCCCATTCTAAACGTGATCAAACCCCCACCAACCCGAGGGCCCTGCGCGCGGCAACGCGCTGTCACCGTGTCATATCCCCCTGTGTCGTCCGCTGCCTTGATGGGAAGTCCACTGAGCACCTGTCCGCAGCATCGGGTGTCCCAAAAACATCGGTGACATCGGTGACAATGGTGTTTCATGTTCCAGAGTTAGTTGGACTCTAAATTGGTCAATTGAGGTCAATTAGATAATGGTGTCAATTGAGGTCATATGGTTTTACCTGGTTCAATCCGGGTGAAAACATTGAGGTCACCGCGATTTCAGGCCATGAAACTAGTGTTCAAACATCGCCAGAGCTTGCTTCTGCAAATCTTATGTGAAACATCATGAAAACTTAGTATTACTACTAGAAGGATGCTACTAGGGGCTCCTGGTATCGCTACAAGAAGCAAGGACACTACCAGGGGCTCCTGGCCTTACTACTAGAAGCAAGGACGCTACTAGGGGCTCCTGGTATCGCTACTAGAAGCAAGGACGCTACCAGGGGCTCCTGGCCTTACTAATAGAAGCAAGGACGCTACGAGGGGCTCCTGGTATCGTTACTAGAAGCAAGGACACTACCAGGGGCTCCTGGCCTCACTACTAGAAGCAAGGATGCTACTAGGGGCTCCTGGCATCCCTACTAGAAGCAAGGACCCTACCAGGGGCT
>CAXAMN010022707.1:849126-887154 GCA_963970005.1 Durusdinium trenchii | reverse complement strand
AGGGGCTCCTGGCATCCCTACTAGAAGCAAGGACCCTACCAGGGGCTCCTGGCCTTGCTACTAGGAGCAAGAAGCTATCAGGAACAAAGGGCATCGCTACTAGGAGCAAGGACACTACTACGGGCTCCTGGCATCACTACTAGCAGCAAGCACGCTACTAGTAGCTCCTGGCCATACTAGGAGCAAGAAGCTACCAGGAACAAAGGGCATCGCTACTAGGAGCAAGGACGACTAGGGGCTCCTGGCATCACTGCTGGGTGCAAGGACGCTGCTGGTAGCTCCTGGCCGTACTACTAGGAGCAAGAAGCTACTAGAAACAAAGGGCATCGCTACTAGGAGCAAGGACGCTACTAGGGGCTCCTGGCATTGCTACTAGGAGCAAGGAAACTACTAGTAGCTCCTGGCCTTACTACTAGGAGCAAGGACGCTACTAGGGGTTCCTGGCGTTACTACTAGGAGCAAGGACGCTACTAGGGGCTCCTGGCATCGCTACTAGGAGCAAGGACGCTACTAGTAGCTCCTGGCCTTGCTACTAGGAGCAAGAAGCTACTAGGAACAAAGGGCATCGCAACGAGGAGCAAGGACGCTACTAGGGGCTCCTGGCATCGCTACTGAGCAAGGACGCTACTAGGGGCTCCTGGCGTCGCTACTAGGAGCAAGGACGCTACTAGTAGCTCCTGGCCTTACTACTAGGAGCAAGAAGCTACTAGGAACAAAGGGCATCGCTACTAGGAGCAAGGACGCCGAACTCCTTCGGTCTGAAGACTACGACGGCTATCTTGCAACGCAGCATGCGCAACGCATGTATCGCATAGGGGACTCCCACCTCGGATTTCCATGGAAGTAAATGAACATATTGTTTGCCTAGAAGTCGAGTTCTTGGTTGATTGCAAAGAGCTGAGTCGCGTGTGCCAACTGCTCTGGACCAATTATGGGTACAAGTAGCAATCGCAAGTGATTTTGGAAGGCAAATAGCCCACCATACCCCACCAACCTCCTCGGGGGCTGAAGGTATTCCCCAGCTGAAGGTATTCGACACCTGCTGTTGACATCTACAGTAAAAGTTCACCATCGAACCACTTCCAACCAACAAGGATCGTCTCTCTCTCTCTCTCTCTCTCCCTGCTCCAAAAACCGCACCGCAATCTCTGTCCGGAGGTGACGAATCGCCTGATGCAGACGAGCACGGGCATCTAAACGAGCACGGGTCAGGTGTGGTGGGGACCAGGTCACATGTCAAGCACCGCGGTGGTGTGGGTCATGGCACCCATGGTACCGGGGAGAGCTGAGACCACCTGGGACCATGGACCACGAATGACCGTTCAACGACCCAGCGTTGACACCATCAACGTGAGGATCAAACCGGCGGTTTCATCGTCCTGCAGCTCTGCCCGACTCCTGGTCTCATCTCCGCATATCATCTCAATTCATCTCATATCTACTCATATCCTCATCTACAGTACCCCATCCAGTCCACCAGATGGTCCCACCAGTCCATCTCAGTATATCAGTCCCATCTCCACCGCCTCATTGCGGCGCTTCAGCCCATCAGCATGGACCCACTTCACAAACCTCAAAGACACCAGCGACTTCACGACGAGACAACGCGCCGTGTTTCGCACCAACGAGCGAGTTCGGGTGTTTTTCACCCGGTCATGACGGGGCGGTTCTGGGTCGTCCCTAACCCGAATTCCGAACTGGCCAGGATGACCAGTAAAAAATGGGGCAATCAGTTGAGACATGTCAACCTGCCACTGCAGGTAGAAGTGACTCGGACCGAGAAGTGCAAGGAGAAAGACTGGCGGGGCGACGCAAAGGACTTGGCCTGCTGACTGGGGTAGTGGAGCTGTAGGATCTGGTTGCAGCTAAGGTAGAGAAGTTAAACTCCCTGAAATCATGGATGTGTATAGTTCATCACCTGTTTGGTCTTCAGATTTCATCGTCATCACGAGTCTTCGGGGCCGTTTTCCATCCACGGCACCGCCATGAGGACGTTCCAAGGAGTGAAGACCATGTCCAGTACGAGTACCGACGGCACCATGACCCTCTTCTGATCTTGAGGCACTAACCCGCAGGTGCCAGTGGCCAGTGCGGTGGCAAAGGCCTCAAGACTCAGCAGACTCGGCGAAAACAAAACGTTTGATGTCCAACCTGAAGCTGAGAGATATTAGCAACTCACCAACCACTGGTTAGGCGTGAGGTCTTCTGAAACTATGACAGCTCAAGAAAAGAAGACAAATCACCCTTAGTGGAATCTCCTCTTCCGTATCACTTCTGGCAGGCCAAACATGCTTTGATGCAGCCACGTGGTCCTTCAGGGGCTTGCGGTCAGCTCGCAACCGACATGGATCCGATGTGTCCACCGTGGCAAACGGGGCCAAAGGGCAAGGAAAAGGGCCAGTTCTCGTATCCACCACGGATACACCAAACCCCCAAACCATGGAGTATACAAAAATGGTGTATGTTCCAAGTTCTGCACCTTGTTACATGGTGAGATAGAAACGAACGGAACATACACCGGTGAACTCCAAGGGCCGGCCACGAGGTGGGCAGCTGCGCTTGTGCGGTGCAACACCGTTGGTGTCGAACATGGGGCAACCCGACCTCTTGGAATAAATATCATTGATATACACTGTATAGGCTAAGACTAAGATCCTCCAATTTGACAAACCACAGTAGCGCCTACCATCTCGAGCCAGCCTGGCCATGTGGAGCAATGCATTCTCTCACTAAGAAGAATTATGAGCTCCTGAAGGATCCTAAAGGTAGAAATCGCTGACTTTTGCTCTAATCCATTGTGAGCCTAATCCATTGTTGAGCATGCAAGCGGCTTGAGGCACACGTACCATGTAGTTCCATGTTGGGCCTTTAGTCGTACCAGGGCGGTTTTAGGGGGGGGCACACAGAAGCCGAACGTGTGGGCTCTCTCAACGCGAGTCCATCTCTTGATCTGCACAAAGTCTGAGGCCAAGGGCAAGCCAGCCAACAGCCTCTAGGAAGTACTCCTGGAGGACCAAAAGCGAGCTTTGCCGAAACAAATCTCCAACTTGGGGAGACTCCCCGCCAGACTCCTGCCGAGACGAACTCCTGGATTGGTCTTTCCAGCCGCACTTGGGACAGGGTCGGAACACATCAGTTTGGAACCCCGATTTCAACCCGATCGCAACGCATGTTTTCTCACCGGGATCTCCGGTCGGGCGAGTCGATCGGCTGCGAGTCATCTCACTGATCCGTTCGATGGTCGCCGTTGCCCAGACGGAAGAAAAGGATACCCCAAACGATCCATGTAAGCAACTACTATGGCCTATACATTTGGTGTTTTTTTTGGTGGTGAATGTAGGCCATGTTTGCTTACTGGAGCCTCTGGTAATATAATGTAATATGTATACTTCTCTTCAACTTCCATTGCAAGGAACAACCACCCAGTTGTTCATCTTTAAGTTGAAATTCAAACATCAGCCCACGCAATGATAATGGGAGATTGAACGGGGTGTGTTCTGAAAAGCCAAGAAGAGCAGTGGGTTCAATATAGAAGGAACATGTCATTGGCCATGTCAAGTTGCTTCAGTCCCCACAATAGACATGGCATGTTTTTGCCACCCACATGTTTGAACAAGTTTTACAATACTAATGCACATGCTTTATTGCATATAAACACCCGTCAAATGATTGAAGCCTAAAAACAAAAATAACCACAGGTAATTCACACATACAATAATAAAGTTGTGTCATTGCTGCTCTGAACTGCCAAGCACAGCAGCGTTATCAGTCAGTGATATACATAATATAATGGATGTATATTGCCCAAACCCTGAAAACATCTGCATGTATACCATTGCATATCCATGCACCATCGCATTCGTTCTCCGACCCCTCGCCGCTCCGACCCTGCGTCGCGCAAGCGCAGACCGCGCGCCTCCTCAGCACCCAAGTCGATGACCGTCTTGGTCATGAACAGCCTCAGAGGAGCTGGATGGATCTGGCACCTCAACGCCCCACACGAAACTTCACAACTGGCACCTCAAATCGTCATCTATCGGTGCCAGAAAAGATGTCGGCAAGTGCAGGCTGCACCTGTAGGATCCTGTAGGTGCAGAACCTTTTGCCTTCCTTCTATTTTTCCTAGACAAAAAAACGATGTTCCGACGCATCTCTTCCCCCAACTTCTGAGCCTTTCCGGCTGATCATTCACCGAGCCAACAGCATCCAACTGCCGATACCTAGCAGCTGACGAACCAGGTGGACATGGGAGGAAAGAGCCAGTCATAGGTGAGCTTCTGTCATTTCCCAGACACGACAAATGGAACTGGCATGTACGGCATTGGGTGGTTGACTGGGGGTCAATGTGTGTTTTTAAATACATGGAATGTCTGGGTCAGTTCCAAAAGTACCGAGAATGGAGAGAACACTCTAGAGGATGCGATGCCAAGTCCGTGATTTGCCTTTTTTTGAGCATCTCATCTGCCAACAGCCTCATGCCCACATCTAGCAGCCTCAACAAAAACGTTAAAAGCATTGCTCAGAAGGGGGAAGCCAATGCAGGAGTTTGAAACACTGTGAAGGGCTACTGGGACAGAATCAATTTTGATCTCGACATAATTCACTCTGTGAGCCTGCCAAGTGTTTCAGGAAATTTGGCATACTCAAAGGTATTCAAATGATTTCAAAGGTGGTTTCTGGTTTAGTTGCACCTGTGCAGGACGATGAGACAATGATGATCTTCAGGTGACACCGCTCCATCACCGCTCCGCTCCGCGCTCCTTTCGGCACGTCCTACATGAAGGCGCACTGGAGGGTCGTAGCATTCACAGTGATCTCGCCATAGCCTGGCCTTATCACGACTCGAACCAAGTTGGCGAAGCGGGCGACGAAGCGAAGCGACCAGCGGTGACGGCGAAGCCAAACACACCGGACACCCGTAGATCGCAACAGTGCCGAATGCCCCAAATACTCCATGTATATGGCATACATTGGCATACTGTATTCCTGTATGGCATATTTTGGCTGTGGGTCCAAACCTGGAGCCCTAAGCCCTCTTAGATTGACCTCCTTAGTAGGCCATTCTGTTCACTTTCTGTGGTCAAGCATGGTCTGGTGACCCACAGCCACATCGCTACAGACATATTATGACACATCATGATCTATCTCAGACACTCCATGGGACTGGCATATTTACATATATTTACCGCCCCATTGACCCCTCTGGCACCACCCCTGGCCGTTTCTCGGCATATGTACCATACTGTTACCATACATGGAGCGTCTGGGTATGTAGGCGGCCTTGTTCGTCCCCTCCCCAGCACCACGGGGCTGGAAGTCGTCGACCTTCCCCCATCGCTCTCCGCTTGCGGCCCTGGCTGTCCCGGATGCCGATGGGCGCTGAAGCGTGCCGGCAGGTCTGCGTACCTGACGGTGTTGATCAGTGACCGCTCGTCCACGTGGCGCAGGCCGATGCGCAAAGGGTGAGAAAAGGGAGACCCAGCGGTCCACCAATGAGTTTGGGTCAAGGTGTTCCTTTTGCTATAACACACCCCCAGCGATCCCCAAGCAGTTTTGTCGTGCTTTAGTCCATGTTCTCATTTACTCCCAACACACCCACCTGGAACCTCCAATCTGTTAACAAATGTCCAAACACTTCAAATCAAGCACAAAACCTGGACATCAAAAACTCAGTTTTTTTTGTGTTCCATTGTGTTATGTTGGTGTTGTCTTGTGCGACTTGATCGCATTTCGCGACTGTGTTGCAGAACCTTGATCGCGACTCTTTTGCATGAAGCTGTTCGTTGAGATAAACAAATTTCTTTGGGGCCGCAGGGAAACAAGGACCCAGCGCGTGAGTTGTAAACCTGGACACCTGGCAATATACAATATAAGTTATACTACAATCAGGACACAGAAAAGTCGCCCAGAAAGATGTTCTTCAACATATTTCAACAATACTACATGCCAGGACCTTCAGTCGGTGGCCTGAGTGTTTGTGACCTCTTCGGAGGAGTCGGTCTCCCTCATCCTGGAATCTCAAGGACGGTCACGGTCTCGGCTCAGGTGCTGGAAGATCTTTTTTGTTGTTCCATTCTTCCAAGCTGCCTCCAGGTGACGGAAAAATCGCTTTTACACCATTGCCGCTTGCCAGACCCTGCATCGTCTTCTGGCTTCTAAGTGCAAGGTCTGTGTCCCCAATCACACTAAACCCAATCCCTTGCACACCGACTGCCCGGATGAAGTTCAGTTCAACTCCCTACAAATCCAGTCGGGTCCCACCAACCTCATGGAGTATGCTGCATGGTTTTGCATGTTCCCGGACCCAGTCAAATAAGGTCCTTGACCTGTAGGGACTCTATACCCAAGTAAAATTCATTTTCAATCGCCTCACCTGCGGTCACCTGTTCAGCCGTCGCCCTTTTTGTTGACACCGTTGGTCCATCGGTTTGGGACCTGAGGTTTGTCGTATGTATGGTATGTAGGCTGAACGAACAGTCGAGTTTAGGGACTCCAGTTTGAGGTCGGAAGAAATGTCCTGGAAGTTCCTGGAAGAAATAGTTCGGGAAGATGTGTGATGCCGTATTTCCTCAATTCCGTGTGCATTCCATTGAAGTCCCACACCATCCCACACGCCTCCATCCCGCCCCTGTTTCCACCCCTGAGCTTCCGCGAGCGGCCAAACACCATGGGGCACTTCAACGGGGGATCTCCGGCATCACCGTTGAGGATGTGGACGGGCCTGCGTGCTTCAACCGCAGGATGAAGGCGTGAGCGAAGCAGGTCGCCAGCTCCGACTACTCGGTGTGACTGGACCCTCCTGGCACCCATCCCAGTCCTACCGAAACGAAACGATACGATTGGAGGCCAAACGAGTATGGTCGAAGTGGAGTTCTACAAAGCGTTGAGCAGCATCTCATCTGACACCAAGTGAGACCTGTTAGGGCCGTTCCCAACCCTCAACTAATGACCTGTTGGAGGGTGCTGGACATGTTTTTTTTTTGATTGATGTGTTTTGTAATTTGTACCAGGACCATCCTGTCTGGGTGTCCTGGCTGGACTACCCTGCACATCCCTGCACCAAAAAAATCCGGGATGCTCTGTCGACAGGATGGTCCAGGTGAGCAAAGTTTCTGTTGAAAAAAGATCTCAGGTCGAAAACGGACTTCTCTTGATTCCTGATCTTCTTTCATCCTCACTCCGCACTCCGCCCGCTCCGGAGCCGTGAAAAAAACACCGTCCCAACCGCCGCGACCGCGGAGGCCGCTTCGGCGCACCCACACGTCTCAGTGCCATTCGCGGTGCCTCGGGAGCGCGAATGGAGAAGTGGCGCGTCCACGTGGGGGATATGTTTGGAGAGCAGCGTTTGGTGGATCCAGCTGATCTGAGTGAAGGTGTTCAAGGTCTCCGGTTAAGCTTTTAGAACCTTTCATATAGGAGAGTATACTAGGAACATGTCCATGATTCTGCAGTACATCTTTTGTTCTTTCCATGTTGTTTGTTTTGTTTTTTTGTTTTTCCGTGCATGTTCAGTCACGTGATGTTCCGTGATGTCACGTGGGTCCGGTTTGGTTCACCGGAGAGGAAGCCCCAAGAGGAAGGACTGGGTGGCTCTCACAGCGCACGGCGCCCGAAGCAGTTCCCGGCCGAGCGATGAAGATGATGAAGGCCGAGCGATCGGTGGCTAGGGACCCGGCAAACAGAGCCATTCCGCACGTGGAACGTCCTCTCATATGCGTGCACATGGGAGGCCAAGTACAGGTCGACACTGTACCTGGCTGCCGCGTCGCCAGGCGCGTGTGAGAACGACCTTCAAATCGTGACCGTCCGACGGGTTGATCCCATGTGGCGGGTCGGTCACTTAGTCGTCGTCCCGGACAAAGAGGTCACGTATACAAACTCCAAAGAGGTCACGTACTGAAGGTCCTGGAAGAGCTCATTCAAATCAACCAACCAATTTACGTTCCGTGCACGAAAGGAGAAGGATTTTCCTTTGGGGATTCGTGAGTCAAACTGTGCGCTTAGTATAGCGTCTATCAGCTTGCATTTGCACGAGACTTATGCTCATCCCTGACAAATTCCAAGGCACAAACCCGTTGGAAGATGAGACACATCAGTTCCCTGGCCAATGCTTTATCCTTTAAGTTGAATGCTGCCTGCATCGAGTGCCTCTACAAGGAATACTCCCTGTGCATATTCCCTCACCAGCCAGTGCTCCTTTCCTGCCTTTTCGTGCAGATTGCCGGCCCGGGGAAAAGTCAACATATCGGCGTGGCCTTTGCGTGTCCTGTTTGGGCAGAGATATCTTATATATGCAGAAACATATATCAGTCAGTATAAATCAAAAAAAATCAGAAGATATATTCTATATACATGATATGAGTTGATGTTGCTCTTGAAAATCTCTTTGTTCGCTTTTCTGGAACGCCACGCACCGCGTCTTCACCCCGTGTCGAGCACTGCCCACGCGCACTTCACCAGGAGAGGTTCGAGCACTGCCCGCAACTTGGCCGCCTGGTGTGACGTGCCGTGCCACGTCAGACTGATAGGTACAAGAAGCAACAAGTAGCAAGAAGCTACTAGGTGGAGGCCATCGCTATTAGGTTGGAGTCCATTACTATATTATTATTAAATTATATTAGTAACAAGAAGCTACTATAGTAACAAGAGGACCGGTCTATACTCGAATGTCTCATGGATTGCACTCGAATGTCTCGTGGACGGAAGTGAGGCTTCAGATGCTTCAGAAAGGATGCGTTTCAACGCATATCGCAGTCACGTTGATGTGACTCGCAGTCAAGGCGGGCTGTGGGTACAAGAATTGAGTCACGAGATGATCCGAGATGTAACAAGATAATCCGCTTTCAAAATCCTCACATCATTCGATGCGTTTCCGAACAATCCTGCGAGTGTTCCAAGCTAACAAGCTGTAACAAGCTAACAATTTGATACGATGTGTTATTCAATCGAAAGCCAGGAACGATCCCACAACCGGAAAACCTCCACTGTGGACTTCGCAGCCAGCGCCAGCGCCAGCGCAGCTCGCGGCCGTGAATCAAACACTGCAGGATAGTTGCAACAACAACGCAAACACTCCATGTATGCCATGGAGTGTCTGGGTAACGAAGTGAACATCATGGGATGTTCCATCATGGGACTTTCAACCAAACGAACGGAAACTGTGGTGCAAAAACCAACGGACTCCACCTCACCCCTCTCCAACTCCCCTCTCCGAGTCTCCCAGCGCTGAAACACGACCAGCGCCCAGGCTCGCCCAGGCTCGCGCCTCACTGCTGCAGGTGGGCCGGAGCACCGAGCAGTAGAGCGGCCTGGCGCGCCGCGCCGCGCACCGCCCTGGGCGATCGTCGGCGGTCGTCGCCGGTCGGAGTTTGGGATCGAGATGCCGAGATCTCGGTGGAGATGATCGGGCGAAGGTGGCCAGGACGGACGAAACAGCGGGCCGGTGCGCCGAAACGAAGCACGGTCGGAGGTCGGACAGGCGGATGGAATTCGCAGGATCCAAGAAGTGATGTTTCATCCAGGAGCCTACAAGTTTGATAGTGTTTTGTTCGATTTATGATCCACTCACTGGATGGGACTCATTAAACACCACCCCGAGCTGTGTGACTCCTGGTATAGGTACGATTAGGTACGTACCAGGGGCCCCACATGGCCCATCAAAAACCTGGTCTTCCCTAGCAAAACACATGGTTTTTGTCTGTGAACACCTTTTTTTCATGGTTTGCTTCGGGCCCCTGGTAGGTTGATTGGTCTTGGTGTGGACATGTCCCATCCCTCCATCTGAGTTGCCCGTCAACCGCTCAGCCGTCTCGTCCCCTCAGCCCCCTCCTGTGTCCAGCAACAATGACCCAAGGCCGCAGCGCGCGGGCCTCCACCGGTGACTTCGGATGAGGGCGCACGCAGGCTCATCAAGGGTGAGGGATGATGAGGCTCATCAATTGATTAAAACCCAGACGCGACCCTGGACCCTCATATGGAGGGGTCGGACCCTCATATGGAGGGGTCTGGGGTCTCAAATCCCTGCTTTTGAGGGACCAAGGGCTGTTTGGAGCGTCTGGGAAGATGGGAAGAACATCAACGATATCAAAGAACAAAGGGTGTCCACAATGTCAATGTCAGCGAAGGTTTGGCGGGAAAGCCACGTGTGTGCAGCAGCAAGCTCAGCATATATCTGTGGCACTTGCCAGCGGCGCGGCTTGGCGTTCGGTTTCGGCATGCGGCGTGGGGGCGCTGGGCGTCTGATGGCACCTGCGAAGTGAACCTCCGGAGCCTTCGGGGCGTCTGGAGGGGTCTGGTCTCCAATGCGGATGTCAGGGGGGTCAGGGGCCAGGAAAGGGTGGTTTGTTCCGCGGGTGAACCAAGATGGTGAGGACGGACGCTCAAGCCTCCGAAATGGTGGTTTTTGGGGCGTCTTGAGGGAAGCTCATCTCGCAAGAGCCAGCACCTCAAACACAAGCCTTCGGGAACTAACACGGATGAAGAAGCGATAGTAAATGCGTCTAAATGCCGTGACTGCACCCTCCATCCAACAATCATTGAAGTGGACCAACTGTACAAAAGCAAAATACCGGTCCCGAGACCAATCCGAAGGCGTCTGGGAGGCGTCCGAATCGCTCGCTGGAATCCGCTGCCCCTCCCACCCAGAAAGGAGCTTCTGCCACCTCCCATCGATCTCCCCCCCAATCCTTCGGACACCAAACACAGAATTCGGCCAGATCTCAATATCCCTATAGGGGCTCCAACCACATCCTCAAGCACGGTTCTTGGGGTATAGGTTGGGAGGTCCAACGAGGCAGTGGCGCACGAGTCGAGCGCAGCAAGATCACTGCTGAAGCGTTCAGAAGCGCAATGTGATGCTTCTGCTTGCCCTACGCTACGTCTTGAGCGCTTGGTGCAGATGCTGTTGCCACCACCAGCCGTCATGCCCGGCCTCCAAGGTGTTCGCCTTTCGAAGCTCTTCCTCCAGCCACCTCCGTTGCCGCTCGGCCTTGGTCCGAACGCCGAAGCACGCCGAAACGCCCACCAGGGCGTGCCACCGAGCCCGGGCGAAGATGAGCCCTAGGCCTCCAAGTACCTCCGTTTCGAAGGTGGGACTGGGGTGGGTGCCAGGAGGGTCTAAACACCTTCTGAGGAGCTACGACTGGAGGTGTAGGGGAGGTGACCCTAACCATCCGTCACCGAGGTATTTGTGGTGGATGAAGTTGGTTTGACCCGATGTGGTCCGACGTGTGTGGTGTTTTGTTTGTTTGTTCAGGTCTTGTGTGTGGATCTGTTTGGTCTAGTCATTCTGCAAAGCCATCCGGCCGAGCATGGACAGGAGGTGGCACACGTTGTGCCCTGTCCTCTGGATCTTTGGGTAAAGATCAACAGTAAAATTGTACAAACAAACTTGTCACTTGTCACCAAAAGTTCAACTGGCTGCCACCCTGAACTGTGATACCAAGTGATTGGTGGGTTTGGAGTATCAATTTGAATTTCGGGCTTAATCCATCCCCTAGCTATAAACGGGGCTGGACAAATGTGTTTCAATTCGGTATATAAGAGAGGTACTAGGGGGATTATATATAAATAATATATAGATCGAATTTGCACGGTCTTTGCAAAGGTCTTTGCGGATTCAACATCTCCGTTGTCCTCACGTCATCATGTCATGATGACACCGGTCGTCCTGGTGACGCTCTAGCTTCGCCCATATGATGACAGGGCTTGGAGTAAGTGGTATAAGTATAGGGGTGTGTGTGTGTGTGTGTGTGTGCGTGTGAACGTATAGGCTGGTTGAATCATCTGGATAAACACAACTTGCAAACACTTCCACACGTGGCCCTGTGAAGTTTGGAAGAAGTGCTGACAAAGCCAAGGGAGGCATCACAGCTTTGGTGTGCTATGACTGCATATGCTTACATGTTTCACACTATTTTTTTGTTAACTCGACCCCCAAGCAGGCGCCCCAACGGCTTCTTGGTGCCTCAGCGGCAGAGGCGATGGTATGCGATGGTTCTGCGGTGCGTGGTATTCCAGGGAAACAATGGAGTTTGCCCACCACCGGTCATTCAAAGAGGAAAAAAAAGGATCTGAATCAATTGAGCAAGAACAAACAAAAACAGCTTGCTTTGGTCGACCCGATCTCAAATCTACGCTATTTCATGCTCGCCTCTTCTGGCTTTTTGCTTGTGGTACCAAGTTCCAAGCATCACAAAACCAGCCCTCGAACGGTTATGGCACCCCCGCGGTCAGAGAACACCATTCCGCTGCGTTTGGGTCATGGGCATCTCTGCGGTGACAGCTGGGTCATTGGCACCATCGTGGGCACTGTTTGCACCCTTCTTTAAACTAGCCAGCCTCACCCCCCAAAAAGACAGCTCCACTCCTCTTCGCTCCCTCCTCTTCGCTCTCCTCGCCCCGGTGGGGTCCGCTTGGCGGCGCGACCGACCAAGCGCCCGCACCGGGACTTCCACGCTCCGTCCGCCTCGGCGATGGCCTCTGTCCACAACCTCGGGGGTCTCGCGCGTGCCCGAGGGGGCGTGGGCCGGGGCGGGGCACTGGCCGCTTTTCGGTCTGCTGGCGGGGCGAAACAAATCCTCACCTCTCGAGCTTTGGAGAGTTCTTGAGCTGGAATTCTGATCCTGTCCCACTCAAGTCCATGGCATCCCGAAACGGACATGGCGAGCTCGGAAAAGGGATGAACAAATCTGAGCTGCGCACATAATGACCTTGGCCGAGCCTGCAGTGAAGGAGTACCACCTGCAGAAATATCTAAATCAAATTGCGGGCCACTGGCGAACACCCAAACAGGCCAAACAGACATGTCTTGACTAGAAAGGTGGGCCTTGGGTTTTGATCCACGGGGCCCTGGAACAATCGGCCACCCCGTCAGGTAGCGACCTCAAACTGGAGTCTCTGTTTGTAACCTCTTGCAGGCCTGTTGGTGTCCTCATCCGATCTCAAGTTCGCGAAAACGAACTGAAGGTCTGGTGTCCAAAAACCTTTGTGTGTTAGAAAGCCTTCAAACACCTTTCATGGGGGGCTGGATTCTGGTCCGGGTCCTCCTCGGAACCACGCGGAACGCGCTCTCGCCGAGCGGCGGTCCCTGGTCCGGTGCCGCTGAGGTCCTGAAGAGCCGCCTTGGTTCTTGGTTCGAACGTGGAGACGGGCCGAGGACAAATCCTGAGAGAACGTGGAAGTGGATGGACTCTCCAAAGTACCGGAAATGGATGAAAATGGGATGTGACATGACCGCATAGAAAAAAGGTATACGGTATATATACTCGTATCTATTTTCCGAGGTACTTTGAGGGTCAAGGTGGATGGCATATGATGTAAACCAGCTGTTTTGGCATTAAACAAAATCGTGCCAAAGGGGGCATGGATGGGCATGGCTCATGGATGATTTCTAGGGAGTGATATAGGGTGAAGCACTTGGTTTTGGGTGTGATCTACGTCTTCCTTGACATGTTTCATGGTCCGTCGCATGGGGGGGGCACCTGACATTTTCTTGAAAAAACAAGGAACATCGAACACCAAACACCTGGAAACCCAGTGCACCCGTCGCATGAGCCAGCTGGCTGGATGAAATCCGGGTCTGGGTTGATCGATTTGTCTCCGGATTGAGGTGCCTTTTCCTGAGCCCTGTTGATCAGCTCAGATCAGCTCCATCCTGCGGCAGATGCCCCATCTGTTCTTCCCCTGCATGCAACCATCAGCTCCGGCCTGGAGCAACAACCACACCACTTCCGTGTGACCTTTCTGAGATGAAAGAAATGGGATTCCAATTCTTGTGTGTGCCCATCCCTGGAAGAAACAGGGACTGAGAGTCAGACTGAGAGTTGCTCTTGCAAGCAACCACTCGAACTCTTTGATCCGTCTAACTTTTGTGAGTAACTCAATGCAAGGGGCTCTCTCTGCGTTCGCCTGGAGGCTCTTTTTCGCCCACGAGTGGGTCCTTGGTGACGGACTCCTTCACCGTGGGAGACGGACTAAGCCAAGGTCGACTTGCAATGCTAAAGGGATCTAAAGGGCTACAGTGAGCTCGTGGATCCAGTAACTGAAGTAGTGCTCATTCATTTGAGCTTTATTCTATAATAGTGATGCTGCAAGCATTGTCCCAGTGTGGTGTGCTGTGTGAATCCACTTGTTTGGGCGCTGTATGAATACTCTCTCAAGAGGGCATGTTCCGGATCCACGTCTTGCATCCATGGCAATCCCGGACAGCCACGTCACCCTCGTCAATGACTGATCCACTGTCATGCAGCTTCGGTTCCCAATGTCTAAGCGGGTGGTCCACCAACTTTAAGTCATGTTCCGTCCAATGCATTCCCAACAACTGTTCTCCCTTGCATTACCTTTCCAGTATCCGATGCTCACTCCTTCACTGGGACCACAGTTGTGATCACTCTGCCAGCAAACATGGTTTCTCGCGTCTTCCAGTGCCGACGCCACTCACTCCGCTGATCCGCTACACAACGCTTCCACAGCTTCCACCAGCTTCCACTGGCTCACTCACCAAGCCGACCCACTCCACACGCTCCACACCCCCGATTCATGATTAATTATAGACCGCCATGATCCTGACTCACTGCAGCACACCTCCGAGTGGAATGGAACACTTAGACTCACAACATATATGGAATCACTCGGGTGTTATATATAAGAGTTGTATATAAGTGTTATAAGTCCATATATGTTGTGTATATAACCCCACAACTTCGAAGACTTGCAACTCTTGACTCACAACATTTATGGAATGCGGAGTGCTGCACACAACAAGATTCCACTTCACCATCACCATCATCCCTATTCTTGCACAACACGGGGAGGCACCCAACTCACCAAAGACCCATGGCAGGCAGGATTCTGCGCTTTGAGCCTTCGTCGCAGATCTACGGCCGGGTGAGATGTCTTCCATCATGAGACTCGTGAGAAAAAGAAAAACACATTCGTTGCCCACACACACAAACTTGCGGACTTGTCCATGTCACGCCCCTAAGAGCCCAGCCCTTCCACGAACTCGTGGGGTACTCTAGGGTTGGTATTTACAGAGAAATCCCCGGAGCCCAAACGGAGACTTTTGGACGGACCATGACATCCTGAAGCATCCTTTGTAGCACTTATTTCTGGCGAACCATGGTTTGGAGCACTTTTTGGAAGTTTGAGCGTTAATTGAGGGTATGTACACTTTTCAGGACATATGAGCGCTTTTTGGTGATGTAAATTCTAAAGCCTACTGGTTCCTGACCAGTGTCCTTATCAACCCTTGTGGGCCTTTGGGGGCCCTATGGACCGGGTGGAAATCCTATATGACCTCCTACTAGTAGTATGTGCAAATGAAACCACAAAGGTTTGGTTCCAACCTTCTGGGCGTGCTTTACAACAATTTTTCCAAAAAGGGTGCCCGCAACTTGGGCGCAAATTCCCGCAACCCGGGCGCAAATTCCCGCAACCCGGGCGCAATTTTAAAAAGTGGCGGATTGTTATTTTACTTACTGTAAATATTTTATGTTGATACTGATGATCAAAGAAAGGGGTTGCTGGCTGCCGCTTCGTAGTGTGTGAGCGTGTGTTGTGTGTGCATGGGATGGGTGCCAGCATGTGGCAGGGGAATGGACTTGAAGACCACATAAGGTGGAATGAAGCTACATCTGACTTTCCAGTGGTACGCTTTTTCAAGGCATGAGCACTTTTTTTGATGATGTGCAGTTTTTTTTTCTGTCACTTTTTTCTGCTACGACGGAGGGTTCAGGATACCTTGAGACTCGTGGGTCGTGAGAACTAGGACACAGACACTCGTGTCCACCGAGAACCGTCGGCCGAGGTCGGTCAAAGAGACACAGAAGAGAGGAACAAAGAGATCACTGACGAACAAAGGTCCGTAAGTACTAAGTACTTAACAAGTACATTATACCAGGGGCCCGGTCAGCAAACCATGAAACCAATTCAGGTTTTCACACACAAGAACCAGATTTTTTGCTATAAGAAAAACACCTGGTTTTTGATGGTTTGTGGGGGCCCTGGTAGATAGTTCTTCTCAACCTCCTGCTTCTTCCTTCACATCCTTCCCCACGTCCAGGACACCTCACCTCCCCCTGAGGCTTCCAACTGATAGATCTGCCAGGTGTCGCGGTCCTGGTCTCTTTTGGCTTGACCAGTTTGTTGGGGCTTTGAGGCACTTTTTGGGCACTTGTTGGGGGCCAGACGGTCAGACAGATGTCAAACAAAACGGGAAAGAGACTCGTCGACTGGCAAATCTCGAGAAAGTCGAGAAAGTCGATTCCAGAGATTCGTGCACCGAGTTTTCAGCTGAATCATCGTGTACCCATCAGACTTCGTGGTTCACTGGCCGGAAGCACGGTCAGAAGCACCTTCCGTAGGAGGCGAACGGATGCTTGACGTTGTTTTTGAGAAACGCCCAGCATCCGTAGAGGGCTTGGAGATCCATCCTGAGCTGCCCGACGCCTGGCAAGGTCATGAAGGGCACGGATGGTTCCAACCTCGCAGGCCAAATAGTCTCAACAACAATTAGTTTATATCCCAGACACACTCCATGGGACTGCCATATATGCCGATGAATTGACCCCCAGTCAACCACCCCTGGCCTGATCGGCATATACGGCAGTCCCATGGAGTGTTTGGGTATATGTTGAGAGCGGTGATGTTAAAAGTTGCCTTTCAAACGTTTAACAACGTCGTATTTTGCCGTGTCTTATGTATGTGATAGGCTCAAATCAAACACACAAAAAAAAGCTCACGTGTTTGTTGGACATCAATTGGAATCAAATGGCATTTATATAAAAGGACATACTCAGAAAGAGAACATAATTTATAGGGGAATTCATAGGAACCAAAAGCTAAGATAAAATTGATACTCATGAAATAAAAAGAACAAACAAATGAAAAGCGGACACATTGTTGCACTGAAATTAACAGTAAAAAGTGCTTTGAAAAGGTAACAGCTTTAAACATGGAAACGCGTAGGCCCTAATCCAGCGGGCGCCCATTATTGAAGCCAAAAATGGCAAACACATGCTGCAAACATTATTGTAAGGGATTATATTATTGAAGTTTTCTAGTGTACTGGGCTACCTCCCTTGTATAAAGTTGTTTTTGCAATAAATTGAGGCAATATAATACAAGGGATTTAAAAGAACGTGTGTAACTAGAGGTCTAAAAGGAATCAATGAATTAACAGGAGCATACAAAGAATTCAACATGAATTAAAGAGCTTTGGACCGGAAATTAAAAGGAGAGCAAGTAGAATCAAAAGGAAGCAAACATAGACTATATAAATCAGCTGGAATCAAAAGGAACTTAACAGGATATCATTAGAAATCAAAAAGGACAATCACCTGCAGGAGTCAAAAAGAACTTAAAAGAACAACATTTGAAGTCAAAAGATTCTTAAAAGGAAATCAACTGGAATCAACATGAATTTAAAAGAAAACCGCTTGGAATGAAAATCCAGTTTAAAGGAAATCAGTTGAGATCAACGATTCTGAAAAGGACATCAACTGAATCAAAAGAAAAAACAAACCACCTGGAATCAAAAGGAGTTTAAAAAGAAATCGATTGAAATCAACATGTTTCTTCAAATGGAACCAATAAGAGTCAACATGATGTCAAAAGTGATTTTTAACGCATCGAATCATAAGGAAGTTAAAAAGGACATCCTTTGAAATCAAGAGGTGTTTCAAATGGAATCGACAAGAAAAAAGAAATTCAAAAGGTAACCATGCAACTGAATCAAAAGGAATTTATATTATAGAAGAAAACCACTTGGAATCAAAAGGAATTTAAAAAAAACAACGACAAAACACACTGTTTGAAGTTTGCAGCAGATGCAAGGGATGAAAGATGTGCATTTTACTAGGGGGTTGGCACATAGACATGCAACATATACTGTAATTTACAATAAGAATTAATATATGATGTATTATGCATCTTCTGGATTCTGGATATATCTGAAGCTTTCTCTCGTGAAAGCACGTGAAACCAAAAAAAAGACGTTTTTGGGTGAAAGTGGTCAACAAACAAAGCCGCAGAACAGTGGTCTAAGACCACACGTTTTGCGCCATGGAACGCTGATCAAACGCAGCGGTCCCTCTCCCTGTGGAGGCCCGCGGAACGGGCGAAGATGGGCGAAGGGCCCGAAGGGGCTGGGCTGCGAGGAAAACCCGACATCTCAGCTGGTCTTCTCAGCCACCGACATCTCCAAGAAGTGCAAGGCCCTAGCACCATCCTGGCATATCTTTTCTCACTTGAAAACATCTGTCATATTCTGTCATTGTGTCATCTGTCTGGCGAATTTCTCGAGATCAAAGAGTTTCTGGAAGTCGAATTGCGAAAATACTTGTTGCAGTGCTGGAAAACCAACTGAAGTGGCCCATGATGATACCAGGAGAATCTGTCGCGAGTCGCTTTTTGGTGTGTTCCTTCCTTCACGTCACTTCTACACCAGTAACAAGTGCATCGCTACTAGTAGTAACAAGTACATTACTACTTTAGTAACAAGGGGGTCTCTTGTTTTTGGGGCTTGGCGCTGCCCGCAGGGCAAGGTGTGGGAATCCCACCAGCTGCGATGAAAAAAGCACTCTACGAAGCAGCAAAACCATCTGATTGGTTGTCAGTGGGCACACCGAAAGCTAGAACAGAGGCACAGGTGAAGTTATACATCAAATTGGACAATAATACTCCAAGACTCTCAAACACTTTTTTGTTCAGTTTTGTGTACACTTTGGGGGTGTATGTCCCGCATGCCCTTCAACATGCTTCGTAAGGGTCTGACTTCCCAAACACTACCTGGAAAACCAAACTGTTGACTGTTCGTGCTGGAACATTCAATTCAAACCAGAAGCATGATGAAGCATGTTGTTCCAACATGGAAACATATTTCCTCTACGCAGGTCGCTTTCTGCTTGGGACAGGTCGTGGGTCTCCATGTCATGTCGACATGTTCCACATCTCCCCATGAGTTGGGTCCACCTTGAAGGGACAACCGTTGCTTCAATACTGACCTCTCTTGCCATGACGAGCCCAAACACTCCGTGAAAACAGCCCCCCTCCGGAGACCCAGACCCCTCCGGATTCGGGTCCGACCCGTCCGATGGGTCGCTTCTGGGAGATGGAATTCGTCCGAATTCGCACCTTTTTAAACCCTTTTTGGACCCCCCCCCCCCAATAGCAACCCGGTGTGCACGTCGAATGGTAGGGAAATGAACCCCTCTGGGACCTACAAAATGCCGAAGGCAACCAACATCAACATCTGATTCTAGAGATCTCACATGTCTTGTTTAAATATAAATATCCCATCCGGATCTTGGGCATTCTTCGGATATCAACATCTCCCGGACACCTCGACTCACCTCCCATCGCCGATCCGACACCCCAACCCCCTGACTTCCGCCGCCACGGCGGGGTACGACCGGCCGGAGTCGGGAGAAGGAAGCCGGCTTCCCCCTTTGAAGTCTGTATATGTGACCTCTTCAAACACGAGTTGTGACCTCATTCTGCATGGGATCTCAAGTTCGGTCACGACTTGAAGTCCTGGCATGTTTCTTTCAAAAGCTTTGCCCTCTGCACATTGCTTCGACCTTCCAAACCTATAACCATGGCTGAAGACGCAGAAAGACACCGCTTCGAAACACCTCTCCCCCCCGAAAAACAAAAACACCATCATCCACCATCCCACCGGCTTTCTGGTCGTTCCACTGGCGCAGTGTTTCTCGTGCTTCCACCATTGTCCAAAACTGCGCCACCCACGGTCGGACCAAGACCACCCAGGCCAAGAGCGAAGAAAAAAAACGACGCTGCGACGCTGCGCACCTGGGAGGAGAGATTGTTTGCCAGGTCGCCCAAGTGTAGCACACCGGCCACGGAGGAGTTCGACGAGCGCCCGGAGTACTCGGAGTGGATCCTGGCAGGCGCGGCAACCGCGCGCCGCGACACCCGCGCGCGGGCGAAGGCAGTAAGCTGCGGACTTTATGCTGAGGAGGTTGGAGAAACGAAAAAAACCAAGGATGGAAGGACAGGACTCCATAGAGTTTGACTGTGAGTACAAGGTTTTGGCATGAATGATGAACAACTCTTTGAAGAGCTCTTTGCTTGACCAGCCAGTGTGTTGTTTGAAACACTCCAAAGAGGGAAATGAGAGAGTGAGCGAGCGAGCGAGCGAGCGAGCGAGCGAGCGAGCGAGCGAGTGAGTGAGTGAGTGAGTGAGTGCGCGAGTGCATGAGTGAGCAAGAGAGAGAGAGAGAGAGACAGAGAGAGAGACAGAGAGAGACAGAGAGAGAGAGAGAGACGAGAGACAGAGAGAGACAGAGAGAGACAGAGAGAGAAAAGAAAGAAAGAAAGAGCGGGGGGAGAGAGTTGTCTGAAGAAGTCTTCCTTCCTACGGCTGCTGGTATTTCTGTTGGCTTCTTTCAACCGCACAAAGCATCCTGTCATCCTTTCCAGCATGTTGATCTTCGCATGTGGATGAGTTGGACTGCCCTCAGGTGGGAAGACCCTCTCCGTTCGGTATGAACTGACCATGGACATGAAATCTTGAAACTGACTTACAACTTACAACTGACAACCCTAGACTAATTACATTCTATTTAATGGTGACCTTGCGGTATATTAGGGTCCTAAATGGGGTCATTGAATATATATTGTACATTCGTATGTATATATATATAACTATTCCAGTCGCATGGATGGTCTGAGAACTGCCAGAAGCAACTTCCGCCTCCAGTTCCCGACACTTAAGAGGAATGCCAACTGCATCATGCACGTCCCATATGACGGTGTGCCTTCATTGCAAAATTCGACTCAAAACCGGCTACAGTGTTTCGTTCTCCACATTGATACACATCGATACACCAGAAGACATCTCCTGTGGGCTAAACCAACCTTCGCCTGACCACGGCAATCACGTCTCATGGCAGTCACATCTCGGCCGCGCCTTTGGAGCACGGCGCTGCCATTCAGCCCCACTCCCAAGTCGCCCACCACCGCGAAGCGCACTGGGCGATCGCGATCGCAGATCGAGGTTCGGTTCGCAGAGTTCCGAGCAGTTTTCTTTTAGGGTTTAGGGTTTACTTGTAGACCTCTCCAGTGAAGGGAGAGGTCTAGAAGTTCGGAATCCCGCAATCAAGCACGAACGGAAGCGACAAACCTTTGCGTCTGAGAACGGAAAAAACCTAGAGCTGTCAGAAATGATTGGGAAGATGACCCTGCAGGTCTTGCTGGCCTCATGTGACTGGGTGTCATCGAACCCAGAGTACTGCAGTTTGAGGTTTTTCAGGTTGAACTTGCTTTGACTCGACTTGTAGGGAGGATGTTCCTGCATCAACGCCACTTGCACAGCGACATCTAGCGAGCAACTCTTGGTCGCACGCCCAGGTTCGGCAGGGATTTCGGACTCAGCTCACCCAACGTCTAGGGCCATCAGGGGAAGATCGATCGGACATGATGGAGTTCCAAGATACTGCCGTGTGGTGAATCGAAAAACCCTCTAAAACCGTGCTGAATCTGGATCAAGCTGTCAACATCCAGTGACTCCCTCAACCCTTTAGAAAAGCCACTACTCTCGCGATAAACACAGGATCAAAACATGAACCCCCAACAAAACCTGCCATGTAAGTCCCACTAACCGGCACGCTTGCAAATCAGCACTTCCGTACGACCAACCGAGGGCCTCCGGTTGGACCGGCTGACCTTGGTCGAGGACTCGCTACGGAGGCTGGGGGACGATCTGCATGGTTCCCGGTCTGCACGGGACTGCAATAGAACATGGAGAAAAGAGGAACATGGAGTCGATTTTCTTCTTAAGGCTATTTTTCATCCAATAGAACATGAAGTCGATGTTGTTTCCTTCGGATATGTTAGATTATGTTAGGCTCCTGCTTGAGGCTCCTGCTGCCGCTTCTTCTGAATCGGAGCAGCGAAGACCCGCTTCTTCTAAATGGAACCAAAAAAACCGTGGGAGTTCACCCTTTGACTGTATTTGGCCCCAGGGAAGTGAAGGAAGCTCCCTAAGATCATTTTCTTGAATCGTCTTGGACTATCAAACATGGCCACCCATCCCTGGTCAACCTCTTGAAGCCTTTTTCATACCATGGCTTACTCTTCACATCCCTGAAGCCTGAAACTTGCTATGCCTTGCTGGCCATTTTGCCTTGAACATGGAAACACGGTGGGTCTCTTCCTCACCAATCAACCCGAATTCAGATCTCACCCCCAAGGCATCGCCTGGGTCCCCCCCGCGGAGGATGTCCCTCCGTGCAGGGCACGCGGGTCACGGCGAGGGGAGGCGCGTCGCCCACGCGGAGCGTCACGGGGGACTCCTGGGGACGCGGAGTGTCAGTGCTACGGTCTCAGGAGGGAAGACAACCATGTGTGACACTATGTGACACATACCAGGACCCTCCTGTCGGGGTGTCTATCTATAGCCCCTTAGCTGTGATTCGGGGTGTCCATTAACCACCCCGCCTGAAGGCCCTGGTATTTGTCCACACGGTGTTAAAGCATCTCAGAAAGTGAGGTTTCATCCGCACTTTAGGTGGGCTTTTTGGGCTAAACCTTGGTCACCAGGCGGAAGAGAGATGGAACATGAATGGAAAAGAGTCACGGTCAGGTGTCGGGGCGAGACCGGGCCTCAGGAGAAACCCAGGTGAATTCGGACACATCCCCGCCGTGGCGCTAGTTTTGGGGGGCCTCAAGGGCTTCCGAAAACGATCTCGTTATTCATGAGACCATCTGTAGAGTGAAGGTCGGGCTGCACGAACTTTTTTGAACACCAGAAAGGAGACTGGTCAAGAAGCACGGAGAGCTACGCTGCTCTTCGGGAAAAAACACATAAAAAAACATATTAAGGATGCTTAATTCGACATCAGGTGTGCGCTACCTCTCAGCTTCTCCCCATATACCTCGACCCACCCTGCGATGTTCGATCACGTCTCGGCGTCGCGGCGCGATTCAAAGGCTTTCTCGTCCTTCAGATCTGGGAGGATCGTCCCCAGCCAGGTGCGGTTCTGCCAGTTGGATTCCCATTGGCTCTTGACCGATTGACCCTCGATGCGCACCTGAAGCGGAGCGCGAGACGAAGCGGAGGGGTGTTTCTTGTTTGCTCGGTCGGTGTTCAGCCTCAGCTGGGATGGCTGCCCCTGTTGAGTTGTCTCTAAGAAACACACGTTCATGCCTTCAAGATTCATAGCACATATTATATTGATATCTCTGATCTCGGGCTGAAGAGCCGGATCTGCAATCCACAAAACGGACACAAGACGGAAAGACCACGGTTTGGACCACGGTTTGGACCATCTCTCATCGCGTGCCAGGATCTTCCCAGGGACACCACCGAAGTGACTGAGTTCTCGTGACGGAACCAACCGGATCCACGAACAGAAGATCCTCCGCGGCGGTGATGGATCCACGGACCGACCAGTTCCATCCGACCGGTTCCCGGTTTTCCAGGTCGGTTCGAACCAACGAAACACATGGAAGATCCCACCACTCTCCCCAAAGCACGGCCCAGTTCTGGCCAGGTTTTTCGTGGATTTTTGGATCATGGCGGCGCTCGGCGCCTTCGGCCACCTGCCTTCGGCCGTCCCACTTCGCCCCACCATCCGACCCCACCTGGGACGTCCGCTGGACGAAGTCTGCGAATCCGGGATCGACAGGACACCCAGATGGTCGGATGCACAGTCCGGTGGAATGGTCCCCCTCCACTTCCGTCTTTTTGCTGTGAAATCGCTCCTATAGAAGCCAGGGTTACTTCGAAGAACCGAACGAACAAACGAAGAAAAGCGCCGAACGCGCCGCCCTTTCCTGCGTGCCTCTTTCAAGTCGCTGCTGGGCGCACTGGGTGCACTCCAGGAGATCACCAAGCCACCTGAAACGACGCAGAAGAAAGAAAACCCTTTTGGGTGCCTTCACCAGGCGCACTGGGTGCTGCGCAGGGTGGTGTTTTCGGACTGTCATCTTACACAGACTGAAGCGATGCAAACGTTTGGGAGAGGGCAAACATCGGCGTATAACATAAAATAACATACGATAACATATATACCAGGGTCATCCAATGGGTGTCCAATAGACTACCCCACCCTACTTACGGGTCTCCATTGGGCACCCGTTGGAAGTGCTAGGTATATATAATTCCATCAATGTCTTGCAGTACACTGTTGAACTGTTAAGCTTCAGGTCCTTTGAGGCCCGAATGGAATAAACAGGAATCAACTGTTATTGTGGAGAATCCTTCAGACATCATGTTGGAACATTTGTTAAGGCCCATTCCGTGGACCATTTACGGCGTATCTGATGCTCCAGCGGAGTCCAGTCCGGTGAATCATCCTTTCAGCATGGCTGGGCGACTGGGCGACGTTGAGTGGGCGACCTCACATCCGAGACCCCCTACAGTAAGGTGCTGAGAGAGATCTGTTGACAGTCCATGGTTCACTCGATTTCGTCCCGGATTTTTCTCATCTGTTGAAGTCCCCTGTTCACTAGAAGGTGTTGAAGTCCCCTGTTGAACCAACTTCCTGTTGACCCCAAAGAAGTCGACCCAAGGGGTCGAAATCAGGCTCGCTCTCCCACCAAGCAGGACTTGACTCTCCCACGTCGAGAAGGTGGAAACCCAAGAAGGGTGCTCGTTATATCCCAAATATATATATATACTCTATGACATATGTGTCGGGATTCACATAGATTGACCCTGAAATCAACCCCAACTGCTTGGTAACCTATTTAAGCTGTTGTTCCCGGAGTGACATGAGGAAGTCAGGCACATGAAGAGTCGACTGTCTTCCTCGATTGTCGGCTTCTCGTTGCTCTGTTCCAACCCTAAACCCTAAACCCTAGTTCGTGTGTGTGCCATGTACAGATCCATTCTGAGGACTTTCGGCCCAATTGATGTCCTCACGTCTTGGACGCCTTGGGTGCTTCTTCACCGGTAAGTCGGATGCCTAAGTTAGGCCCTAACCGGCCCTCCCGAGCCGCTCTGTCCGCTCCGTTTTCCGGTCCCAGGTGCAATCGCCCAGCAGGCCGATCCTCACATGCTGCACCTTCGGTCGTCGGAAGGCTCAGTCGTCCAGGCGGAAGGCGAAGGAAGGCGGCGCCCGCGCAAAAACGGAGTACTTCTGCGAAGAATGTCAACGGAATGCGGGATGGAAGAATGATGACACTTCCCAGACACGACTAATGCGACTGCCATATAAATATGCCAAGAAATGCCTATACATTGACCCCCCCAAACCACCCCAACTGCTTGGCAGTCCTACGGCAGTCCCATGGAGTGTCTGGGCTTGTCCGTTGGATCCACCGGATCCATCATGACCGGCCGACTTCGATCAGGGATCAGGGCTCCTAGGACTGGCCTACGTGGATCATCTTCATCCAAGGCTGGCCTACAAGGTCACCAACATCCCAGGAACCTGGAACTAACACGAAAGTGGAGGTCACCCCCGTTGTAGAACAAAAAGATCCATGGTCTTCCCTTTGGGGGCCATGCTGCCATCTAACCGTATATATGAGTCCTTCCAGGGAGTGTAATCACTTTGTCGGGGGGGGCTATGAATGTCGCAGAATCAAAGTAGCTCGACGGCGGGAATCTCCCGGAATCCCTGCAAACCATCCGTTTCTCCATCTAAACACCTCAATCCGTTTCTCAATCCTG
The DNA here is from genome assembly GCA_963970005.1 of Durusdinium trenchii. Lineage (NCBI taxonomy): Eukaryota > Dinophyceae > Suessiales > Symbiodiniaceae > Durusdinium > Durusdinium trenchii. The sequence goes on along the minus strand of CAXAMN010022707.1, from coordinate 861,512 downwards.
GGACCTGGATAGGCCTGGGAGCGGAACACAGGTCGACATGAGTTTCAGGAGGAATCTGAGAGACGCGCTTTTCTTGGGCCGTTGGTCTCAGAATGTTCGGCTACATGCCAGTCTCGTGAATCACTCACCCAATCTATAGTTGGATGGACACCCTCTTAAGTCCCCAAGCATTCCCAGACGTGGTTCCATCCGAGTTCCACCTATTGAACAGTTCAGGAATTTCTTCCACCTGCTGCGCAGTCGCACACCAGGCCAGAAGGCTCAGCCTGCCGAAGTACTCAGTGGGCCAAGATGGGCCAAGTACTTTAGTCACACCCGGTGGTTCGAAGATACCTGGAGTCTACTCTGGAGTCTACTCTGTACGTCCCATGTTCTAAGGTACTTGAAGTGGGGTCCGGGTTGCTCAAAAACCATCAAAAACCCCATCAAACCCGTGGGACCACGGTCTGGAACAGGCAGGTTTCAGGGTCGATTACGAAGCAAGATGGAGCAAACATCGCAAGGTTGGCCCCTTAACGTTGCAGGAAGCAAGGTATAGACCTGAAATAGATGACATGCGACTTGTGTGCCTCTTTTTCGATCACTTTCGGGACTAGCTCAAACGGAGCTCTGGTGGGTGCTGCAACCCTTGTCAGCCGTGTCGACATCCCCACTGACCGGGTGACTGACCTTTTCAAGCAGAATCGGGACGATGTCAACCAGCGACGTTCACTTGCAGGTTTGGGGTTGTGATGGGTGGTGTATGTCCCAGGCACTCCATGGGAATGCCGTATATGGCTACATTGACCCCCAGTCAACCACCCCAAGTGATCATGTTTTTAAAGAAGATCAACCCTTTCGAAATCCAGCACTGCTTGCTTCGTGCGAAATCCGCCACGATCGTGTGCGAGGAAGATCAATCGGATCGGCCTGAAGAGCTGGCACCGCATGACATCGTGGTTTTGTGAGACCCTTGGTCAGAACTAGTAAACTAGTGGCCACGCGATGTTTCAAACTCTGAGCATTGCCTCCAAAAAAATTGGACTACTATTCACTTGTCGTGCTTTGGGTGTTTGGATGATTGAACAACACACACATTATGCATCATTGTGCGCCTTGTACTGTTATATATAGATTATGTTTTAACGCTTTCCCAATCGTTCAGAATCCAAGCATTCGTCATGCCAACGCAAGTGCCAGGTTTGGTCCGTCCTAGTCGGTAGAGCACTTGCTTGTCACTATAGTACAAATGTGTTTCTGTGGTTGGGTAGGAAGAGTGCTGTCGTAGCCGTGACTTCTCCAATCCAACAGCTGCAGACTTCCGCGGCCGTAAGTCGGTTCGCAGTCCATTGCCACGGACACATGCACACAGCATTGACTCTGCAGCGAAGCATGAAGCTTGGACTGTGCCACCCCGAGTCTGCTCTTGAGAAACTGAGACCAAAGCAAAAATCCTGTTCTTTTTGGGGGGGTCGTTACAAGAACCATCCAAATCATTGAAGCATGGCCCTTATAACACTCCAATATATACTCCAATCACGCGCTGGCTGGACCCTCTGCCAGGATCACCCGACCTGCGGAGTTTCCCGATCCGCACTCCCCATCTCCCTCCGTCTCCTTCGCCGGGCTCCCTCGTCGAAGCGGGGAGAGGAAACGGAGCGGCGCCCAGGTGCAGCAGCGAAGTCCGTGTGAGACGGCCTAAGCTATCCACCTGCCTCAGAAAGGTGTCCTCCACTACCTGGGACGGAGAGAAGTGAGAGGAAATGGCGCTGGTGCACCGAAGAGACCGAAGCTCCATGTCCACCTCCATGGTAACCAGGATCTTCAGTACGTGACCGAACTTGATATTATCCCAGGATGAGGTCACTGAAGCCCGTTTTTCAGGTCACAGACAGAGACTCCAGAGAGGCCACGTACTGAATGTCCTGGAAGTTCCTAATCAGGAATGTGGACATGAGGTTAGAGAGGTGAAGCAGCTTGCTTTTCATGTAGCTGGCTGCTCCGCCACTGGGTCAATCTTCCTGTTCAAGAGGAACGCTGGCAAACCCCCCAAAGTCGATGGTGTACTGGCGACTCTTTCACAGAACCTCCTAGCGTTCAGAAACCAATTCATCGGAACGAAAGAGAAGTTGATGGCCAGCCCGCCCTCAACTCTGCCCGCGGCCGACTTTTGGCAGGGCGACCCATGCGTTCCACAACATGTTGTTCAAGCATCTGAGTACCATATTTCCGTTCAGGAACTCCAGAGCATGTGGGTCCCGTAATTCCTGAATGGAACCTCCAACATCCATCGCTGAGAGAAAGGAACCTCCGACGAGTTCGTGGGACTATCATCACGAATCAGCACACATTCAGACGCTCCGATTCCCTCAAAGGATCACCACCAAGTGGTATGAAACCTTTAAAGTTCGATTTGAAAGAACCCTCAGAGGTGATTGGAGACACTGTTATGTAGGTTTGGAGGGTCCAGTCGGCCCCCTAGTACCTTCTCAGAAGGTACGACTGGATCCCTAGGGGAAATTAAAGGAACCTCAAAGCCCAACTTCTATCGCCCGTGCCCACTCAACTTACTCAGGAAATCTGCCGACGAGCAAAAAAAACATGCTGCCCTGCGCGCTCCTCATGCGTCTCAGCCGTTCTCATGAGTTTCAACCTCTCGAGATGCAGAAACCCAAACGGAAACATGACACTCCCCGGAATCATCATGGAAGGGGGGGTTGAATTCACCACCTGTTTGGTATTCAAGGAATCACGGTCATCCGCGATCGGGGCCATGCCATCCACGCAAGCATATTTAAAAACTAAATTACAAAACGTAATAAAGCTGTATATATATATATATATACAGACTGTAAACCATGTAAAAAAGATCTAAAAAACACACACATGCACACTCACCTATCAAGATCAATCAGCACAATAATAAGATAATGAGAAAAACACTACCAGGTTCCTTCCCAGGTTCCGGGTCAAGATGTCCCCGAATTGGCTGATTGTTGTGGGGCTCCCATGGATGGAAGAAAAAGCAAGAGGAGTCACTTGGCTCCGACTCCAGGTAAGCTGTGATCCACTCTTCGACCTTGCATGGGCCGTTCCTTTAATGATCGGAATTCGGAAGGTGTGAATCAGGCTGGCCCAGCTGGGCCGAAGCTCAAAGGTTTGAAGACCTGTTTGAGTAGAGTAGGGTCGTCTATTGGACACCCAGACAGGATGATCCTGGGATGTTTTTCGTCAGAACATGTGCCCAAAAATCAACACCCGCTCTGAAACAAAAGAAAGAGGGTTTCTCACCTTGGACCCGGGTCCAGGAGTGATGTCCCTGGCACCCGTTCTTGACCGCGTCCGACCTCGGAGTCTGAGGGTGGTGCTCGCGGCATAGAAAAGGTCGAGTTAAGAACTTGAGGTCGGTTTTGGAATGAGGTTTCGAGGTTTCTGCAGATTCTTGCTTTTAGCTTTCAAAGGGGTCTGGAATGATAAGCGGTCAGAACACATTCACCTCGATCAGTTCCTGAAACGTTGCAGAATGCCATGGTGATAGGAAGAAACCTCCTGAAATGTTGCAGAATGCCATGGTGATAGGAAGAAACCTTAATTGCAATGGATATGCATGGATAATCTGATGATCCAAGGGAATCAAAAACAAATCAACCCTAACTCCGAAATCTCTACCGTTTTGGAATGGGTCCTGCCAGGCCTGCTCAGTAGAGGCAAATGTGCGCGGCTCAGCATTAGGATGCTGGGTGGTCCCTCCTCAAGCAAAACTGGCATGAAGACTTGTCTGTTTGCCACCAATGCGTCTCTGTGGAGGTTTCGCAACTCTATAAACAAACCTGACCATCAAAAAGACACCGTTGGCAGCGCAGACTTCAGACTCCTGGAATATCTCGGCGCTGGCAAGAATCATGACCTCAGGTTGGGTGTAGCCTTTATGACGTCAGCCGAACGTAGCCTGTCTGACATCCGAACCCGATTTTGGGACGCCTCTATATCAATCTTTCTACATATCCATCAAGTACCCTTTCCTCGTCAGACAAAAAACATTGCTTGTTAGTGGGGTGTGTGTGTGTGTGTGTCAACTCCATGTCTCTAAGGAATTCGACCACACTAAGGATTCATACTTGAAAAAGATGAGATCATAACTGATTTAGCTCTTGCGAGCCTTTATCTAAGTGTGTGTGTGTGTGTGTCCACTCCTGTTTCCAAGGACACTACTCTAGTACTTTTCTAATCTACCCTACGAGCTTTTCTGTACAGAAGCAGGGGGACAACCCCATGGATGCAGTTGGTTGTCCAACGAAGAGGGCTGCATTCCATGGCTGATATGATCCTGGGACGCTAGGATCACGTACCTGCAATTTTAATACTAATTTTGATTTTCAATCGCTGAGGTTTCTAAGTCAGTGCAACGCCGTCTCATACGTTGTTTCCTGCAGTATCTAGATTTAAAGGGCTAATGCACACCGCGAAGCTACCTGAAATCACGCTCCACGGAGCAACCTTCTCAAGTGTGTGTTCATTTTCGAAATGAACATGGAAACTTGTTCTGTGTGCATGTGCCCTCCCCTTCTGACACGAAGAATGCAGACGCATGCACCCCCATGGTCTCGCACTTTAGCCCATGGTCTCGCTGTCATGCGGTGCAGAAGGGCCTCAAGGGTACAAGAGGCTTGGTAGAACAGCCACCGGCAACCAAGATGGACCAGTGAGCCGTGCAATCTAAACTACCAAGCTCCTTTTCTTCGTGCGCCCCACACCCGGCCAATGGTGTGAGAATGAGCAGACAGGTAACTGTTGTTTACTTTCACGCGCTGCAGCAACCTGCCGCAAGGCTGCAGGCGATCTGCTCATTCTCGGGTAGGGCAGAGCGGTCTCCGAGCATGTGACGGAGTGTTGCGCGTGTTGCATCTCATTTGGGACGGGACGCAAACCAGCATCACCAGCATCATGGGTGGTCTGTGGGAGGGGTGTGTGGGGGGGGGCAAACAAGGAAAGCAAGCGTCACAAGCGACGAGCTTCTATGAGCTTCTTCTTCACGCCTCACCGGGTCCAAATCCAGCTGTCTCCTTCCAGGTAGCTTCGTCTCCTCCTTTTGACCACTTCACGCCAGTCCCAGAGCCGCTTCACCTCGTCCCTCCCTCCAAGCTTCACGTCCTCCACCGGCGACGTTGAAACGTCACCCGTCAGCACGTCGGTCACGGTACTCTACCGGGCGCTACCGGGCGAGTTGAACCATCGAGTAGGGAGCGCCAAAGAAGCGAAACGACGCGAGGGGAGAGATTCCAAGATTCAAAGGAAGAGGGACAGGAAATCGAAGGGGCTGGCGAAGTGGGGAAAGAAAGAGACTCATCCGACAAAAATTGGCTGGTTTGGGATCTCGAGAAACCAGTTTGAATCTGCACCGAGTGAATATATCGCTTTGAAGGACAAATGTATTTATGCAATACCAATGTAGGCATATATGGCATGCATGGAGTGTCTGGGATACTATTATAAGTCATATATCTCAAGCGTGTGTGTTGGAGTGCCTTTCATTTCTTCCCACATTCTGGACTTTTGTGTCCTTTGTTGGTTGCGCATCGAGCCCAGCATCTGCAAGTTTATGATGGTTTACTGTATATATATATATATGCTATTATGGTTCCAAATTAGGATGCCATGTAAACCCTCTGGTAAATGTGTCCATGTGTCCAAACCTATTTGTCATTCTTGGTCGCCTTCGGCATTGGTCGCCGCCCATTGTGTCAACAATCAGCAAGTCACCACGATGCCGCGGGTCAGTTGCTGGTCCAATGCCGGAATACCACTTTCGGTAAGCATCCATGTGAAGACTCACCAAAGCTCGACCAATCGTAGACTACACATATAGAGCTTATCCTCTGAAATCCTTTCACTATATCTTGTTCTGTTTTGTTCAAAAATCACGCTCTTGCACGCTCTTCAGATCGAACAAACAGGCGAGAAGTCGTTTCAGGTGCTTCAAAAAGAGGCCCAACGTCCACCCTGGACCACACATGAATCATAACAAGAATCTCACTGATACTCTCACTGATACTTGGATGTGTTTCAGCTCGCATTGGATGATTTCATTTGAAAATGGTTGAACACATCATAAAACATCAAATATCAGATTCAGATGGCTGAAAAAGGATATCAGTGGATGGTGTTTTTTGGTTTATAGTTCTTTTGGAAGTACATTTTCCGGTCGACGGTCGGTTTCCGACGAGTGTATTTTTGCCGTTTTGTTGGCGAAGCGCACATGTTTTTTTGTTCTTCACGGCTGAAAAAAAGCAGGACATCCTTGAGAATCGTGAAAAAGAGTTGGGAGATGCCCAAAAATACCACGTTCAAAAGGCCCTAAAAAAAAAACAAAAACAGGATGAGTCGTTTATACATATACTTCTACCAGCACCATTAAAAAAAAGAGAACATGCTGTTTTTGGCAGGAAAATACATGGTCAGGGGATGTCGACAAACCACCAGCACACCATGCTACCACTTCCTATTTTCCTTCCAATCATCAAAGGGTGCTAGATCTTGGAAGCCCCCCCGCAAAGATCCCCCACGTTCCGAACATCTTCATCAGATGCCGAGCTTGGCGTCCCAGTTTGAGGTCACACCATCACCAAGACGCCTCTATAGAATCAATCCCAAAATCGCTCAGTCACACAGAGCTGTTTTAAAGGGTCATATGGTTCCCTCCAAAAACGGCCCGCCTCACCGGGCAAGGCCTCACCTAACTCGCTAGGTCTCCCCCGCCCCCGACATCAGCCAACCACTCGACATCCGCGCGGCCGAACATCGTCGACCCGGCATGGGCGCGTCCACCTCCGTGACGCTGGGGGGTGCGGCCGCGGGCCGCTGCGTCGGACGCCATTGGCAGGATGCGTTCTGTTCCTTTTTGGGGGGGGGGGAAGGAGGTGTACAGTCACGTCTCTGGCTACTATGGATAGTAGCAGCTGCAAAGAAATTCCAAGGGTCACGGGACGCCAACCCATGATCGACGGTCACGTCCCGTCGTGGACCGCGGCGAGAGACGGACCGACTCTGGCGTCCGGTCGGAGTCCGGGTCTGAAAGGGGGTGCTCCTGGGATAGGGATCACTTCTCAGGTCAACCTGTAAAAGAGAATCAGATGAAGCCGGACCTAAGTCAAATAGAACCAGCACCTAAGCTTTTTTTATGTTCAACCTGTCTTATCATGTCTTATCTTGACAGAACGGCCTTGGAAGGCTACATCGCTCGCGCTCTGGTCTGGCGAGTTGCCACCGCTTGTGTGTGCCAGCACCGAACCGAAGTGCTACACACCCCTTAATACGATCGAATGGCAAGTTAGACATTTGTAGAGTTCCTTGAAAGAAGTCCAGAGTCCAAGACGACAATCTATTGCATCAATTTGCCTTATATGATGAAATCCTATACCATGCTTCTCATAAAGTACCTCAGGTACCAGTGGCATGCACGACCTCCACGTTTTTCGACCTCCACATGAGGTCGCTCGTTCCCCAAAACTCCTCCGCGCGCCGAGTCGACTGACCGGACAGACCAGACCTCGTCCCAGTCGCGGAGTGCCAAGAAGAGGGCCTTCTCCAACGGCCTAACACGGATGCGCCGCCAACACGGATGCGCCGCCCATCCACGGATCAGCCGCCCCATGACGGTGGTGGGTGCGACAATGTGGTCACGTCCGGGGTGGAAGAGATAGGCACTGAGCACACGGAACCAGAGCGAGAGGTGAGGCCCAAATAGAGGAACCATGTTTGCAACAGGTGAGCGTTTCACTTTACAAATTGGTGAGAAGAAATGGTGGAGAACACCTCATGCCAGCACCACCTTCTCCTTCAGATCCCTTGCAGATCCCTTCTCCTTCACCCTTTCGTCCCACCTGCGAGCCGCGGTCGCCTCCTTCCACGGCGCCCGAGCTTCACAAGCCTTCGCGGCGGCCTCGTGTGGCGCAGAGCGCGCCGCCAGACAGGACAGTCGGGTCCGCTGCTACACGCATGGATGCGCATGGAGCATGGAGGATGAGGAGTTGGATCCAATGCGGCCAAACCCGAGGGTTTGAAGGGTTTTTGGTCCACCCCCGATGGCGTTCTTGCTTCGAAAGCAAGGTCCTCTTCTGCGAATGTCCTGGGCCGTCCGGGCCAAGAGGCCCAGTGTGGAGGTCGGCCAGAAGGAGTCGATCGCCAAGCGCCAATGACCTGGGTGGACGGCATGGATGGCACTGCTTGACACTGACATGCAGCTTTGTTTTTTTGGCATGTGCCAGTAGCCTAGGTGAAAGGATGGCAACAAATGCCACAAAAAAATAGATTAACAAAGGCATCACATGTACAACATGGAAGTGGAAAATGGGACCCTTGAAGACTACTGTCCTCTACCAACAGGATCTTTTCCACTTCCATGTTAGTGAGACATTGTCAAAGTGTACTCCTGCATTAGTAGCTGCATATAGGACACAATGAAAACATGACAAAACTACGGTCTCTTGGTTCTCTCTAACTCTCTCTCTCTCTCTAACCTCTAATAGGGGCTATGAATTACGATTAGGCACCTCAACCGGATGCCCTAGAATATACTTATATATATACACCTCTTTTTGAGGTTGTGCCATCAACCATCACGCAGCAAAATTCCTGCATCTGGCCGCCATGTCACCAGCTTTGTAGCAAGCATCCAGGACGGCTGCAGCGTCCACATCAGGGCGCCTCAGGAGTTCGAAGCGTCGGCTTAGTCGGCCATGCAGCGAAGGTTCTTGACGGGTTAAGGTGGATGTAGGATCGATCCTCTCGAGTACAGTGTACAGTGTACAACCAAAGAAACCATCACCCCATCATGTGGTAAATCATTCGTCCGGAAATGAAGAACTATATTGAAACTATCCAACCATATCCAACCCCCAAACCCCCCCAGAAGAACTGTAGCAAGTCCCTCCACCATGGACTCGGGTTTGACGAGTCGATCTGGTCACGGAGGGCGGTCAAGTGATTCCTTTCCCTGGGTATCAAGAGAGGTTAAGTGACCGTAAATAGGACCCGTCACCTGGGGTAGCTATGGGGTCTAGTTCGGGTTCTTCAACCTCTGCTGTTACCTGCCAGGAGCTTCGTAGCGATGCCCCTTTGTGACTAGCCGATGGCGTCCAACCTACTTGCGATGGCCACCGAGCATCGCGTCCTAAGTGTGTAAAAGGAACGCCCAACGGCCCACTGGGTTGCCAGGTATGTTTTATCTCCGAACCTTCCCACAGGCGGTCGAACTGGGAAGTCTCCTTATTTCAATACACACTCTCGGCCGCCCATCAGGGGTGGGTTTAGGGGGATCAATTGACGGGCATACCAGTCCCATGGAGTGTCTGGGTTCGGTCCAAACCAAATGAAGTTAGCGGCCCAAACCCTGGCCCTGGACCCGAGCCAGACAGCATTTGAGAAAGGCCTGTTCCCCATTTCCATCTTGGACGGTGCTTGTTGAAGAAAACTTACACGGCCCTGACATAGGGCCTTGGGCTTTGGCAGTCCTACAGTATAGGTGGAGAATAGTATCAAATCCGCCCGCGCCGAAGGTGCTGAGGCGTTGTCAGGGTTTGCGCACTCACCGCTAGAATTGCTAGGTAGCACATGCTGAAGCTTTAGCTTGGGGGAGGAGGGGCACTACTGCTCTAGAATGCTGTGCTTTTGAAGTTTTTGAACATACTGACATCGTGTGTATGAGGACCTTCCGTGTGGCTTCGGAGCTGGGCATTGGCGATGTCGGCAGACTGCAGACTGAGGAGGACCGCATTACTGACATCCTGTGTGCTTACCCCTATAGAGACCCACCGAGACAAATGTGCGGGCGGCTTCGACCGCGAAGCGGTGTGAATATAATCACAAAAAAAACACATCTAGCCACCCGTTCAATGATCCAGAATCTATAGATACTACTCTGACGGTAAACTGTGACAGTTGATGCCCAACAAAGTTCTATCAGAGGCACCCAAGTTCATACCTGTCACAGCTGTCAGAAAAAGGGAACAATTCAAGAAGGTCCATCAAACAAGTCGAACTTCTCAGACGCCCAGTTTGGTGCTGGCGGCCGCCCAACGAATCACTGAGAACAAACCATCGAAAAGGCAAGGCCGCGCCCAGCGGTGGAGCATCCACTTTCCCTACCTGGGATTTGTTTCAGCAACCAAAAAATAACAACATCCCACAGGGCAAATAAGAATCACCTGAAGCAAAACCAGGCGACCCGTGTGTACTTACATGTTCATACCACACTTGGCGAGCGATTACATGTTTGTTTAGGTCTGGATGTGTATCTCTGAGTCTCTCTCCCCCTTTTTTCCCTCCAAGTTTGTCCACTTGTTCATCCAAAAAGCACGAACGCACACTCTTTCACTCAGCTCCCAGACCATAGCGAAGACGCCAACTCCCAACGACTGGAGCTACTCAAGGCCGCAATGGCACTGGAGACTGCCTCGGTCTGGGGGCTGGAGGACGACTTCTGGGAGGATGCTCTAGAGGTCTTGATGCTAAGGGTGTCTCACTTTGGAGTGAGTGTTTTCGCCAGTTTTCCCCGTGTTGAAGATGTTTCTTTCACCCAAACGCTGGAGATGAAACCGTGTTCATGGCTACGGATGTGTTTGAAGGCGCTGGAGCAGGCGGAACGGAGATCGGCGGCGGCGCCAGAGAGCGAGCCGCGAGGCTCCGAGCTCGTTGGCGGAAGCCGTCCATCGATGATCCACACGATGTTGGACGATGAAATGGATGCTTGGTGAAGTCATTCGTGAAGCACTTGGGTCAGTGCTCCGACCGTGAGTCACCGTGAGTCAACTGGAATCTTCTAGTCTTGACCGTCCCTGCAGGCAATCTCAAAACGTTGAATACGTTGAAGGTCCTGGTTGATGGATTTCCGTTGCTGGATGTCACGCATTGATGTGAGAATCTGCCATTTGTTGGGTGGAGTTTGACTCCATCCCCATGTTGAGCGTGGATATGCGTGGATGATGAACTGGCATATCGATTAGATATCTGATATCTGCCACCAAAAGACACGTCGACGTCTAAGTCATCCATCGTGAGCCACGATCAACAGACGGCTTTTTTGGCCAATGAGTTTCCACCCAGACACGACGCGTCTGGGACTGCCATAGGACTGCCTACATCGTGGTTGACTGGGGGTCAATTGATCGGCATATGATGGCAGTCCCAGACTCGTCGTATCTGGCACCACTGTTCCAGTCCGGAGCCAACTCTCTGGAGCCGCGCAGCCATGGGCGCCATTGGCCCGAGTCCGCCGATCTCCTGCTACCGCGGCGCAGCGCGCCATCCGCAGCGAGCTGCTGCGGTGGACGAGCACCGGAGGGTGGTGAAGTGGCGGGGTTTTGGGGGTCCAACGCCCAAAGTCCGTGCGAATGAACGTTCAAGACGAACGAGAAATGGACGGTTGACCTCAAGAATGGACTAGAATACTGCAGAGAATGTCCTTCTTAATTGAGGGATGCCTTTGGGATCCTTTTGGATCTTGTCGGAACCACACCTGAGCACAAAACCCACCTGGGCACCACACTGTTGGACGAAGATCGAAAACAATCTGGGTCTGCTCCCCCAAACATGAGCAAACATGGTATTCAGAACGTCCAAATCCCTCCCCAACGAACCGCATCCAGCTTCATGACCAACTTGGAGAATGTTCGTTTCCCCCTGAATCCGAGGAACTCACCTTTCCAGCGCACTTGATCCGAATAGATACTAGCGTGGTACAGTACTGGTGAAGCCACAACGTCTCCATCTCCAAGGCACACTGAACACCTCCAGGACACTTGGCCAACACGAGCCTCAGGTTCCGGCTGCTGAGGTGAAAGATGATTGAGGACTCTCCCGACTGGCGTTTTTGCCGTCGAAACCGCAAAAGGAAACAAACTAACGTTACTATAACAACTAAGTAATGTTAAGCTACCCTTAGTAAAACATGCAACTTGTTTAAACACATAAATACACTATTGTTTGCAGGCCAGAAAGTTGCAATATACTAATTTTATCTAATTTTAATTGCGCCAACATCCAGACCCCAAAGGTATCGTATTCGGACTCTGGTCCCAGAGGTCTCGGGCTCAATTCCTCCCTGTGTTCGTTTTCTCTTCTTCTTCTTCTTCTTCTTTTTCTTCTTCTTCTTCTTCTTCTTCTTCGTTCTTCTTCTTCCTCCTTCTGCTTCTTTCTACTACTACTACTACTACTACTACTACTACTACTACTATCCCCTCTACTACTACCACTACCACTACCACTACCACCACCACTGCCACTAAGACTACTACTACTTCTACTACTACTATTACTACTACTAATACTACTACTACCACTACTACTACTACTACTACTACTACTACTACGACTACGACTACGACTACTACTACTACGACGACTACTACTAC